>JAQSUU010000594.1:3617500-4143400 GCA_038087645.1 Saccharum hybrid cultivar R570 | reverse complement strand
CCATGGCAAGGATGAAAAGCATGGGGGAGAGCAGGTCGCCTTGGCGGACTCCTCTGCCATGCCAAAAAGTTGGGTCGGGCTGTCTATTGAGTAGAGCCACCGAAGTGGCCGTGCAAAATAGGATAGATATCCACTCTCACCACCTACGCCCAAAGCCCAGTGCCTGCATGACCTCTAGAAGGTAGCTCCAGTTCACCGTGTCAAATGCTTTGTGGATGTCTAGCTTCAGGAAGAGGGCCGACAGTTTCAACTTGTGCAATTTTCTGACCGTGTTTTGCACATAAAGGAAGTTATCATGTATGCTTCGCTTTTTGATGAACGCACTTTGGCATTTGGAGACCATGGAGTTTAGCTTAGGCGCTAGTCTGTTAGCTAAAAGCTTGGAGAAGATCTTTGCGATGTTGTGGATGAGGCTGATTGGTCTGTAGTCTGTGACCCTCAGGGCATCATTTTTCTTAGGCAGGAGGACAATATTGGCTGAGTTAAGGAATTGGAAGCTTTAGGAGTTCATTGCATATAAGCTGTTTATGGCAGCCATGATGTCGTCTTTTATGATCTCCCAGGAAGCTTTGAAGAAGGCGCCAGTGAAGCCGTCGGGCCCCGGCGCTTTGTCGGATGGCATGGAGTCAATAGTGTCCTTGACCTCGTCTTGTGTGTAGGGGAGCTCCAAATCTGAGAGGTCTCGAGGTGTATATCCAAGGGAGTGCTAGTCCAGGCTTGCCTGTCTTGGAGCTGACGAGCCAATATGGTTTGTGAAGTAGTCTCCGATCACTTTTTCCTTGTCTTCATGAGCGAAGGCCATTCCCTCATCCGTTTGTAGAAAGTGAATATAGTTTTTCCTGCGCCGGGAACTTGCACGTATGTGGAAAAATTTTGTGTTAGCATCACCACATCGGATGCAGGTGAATCTCGATTTTTGCTTAATTCTTGCTTTCTCGATGGCAGCCAAGCCGGTGCTTCGGGCTTTCAACCGGCGACGAAGCTGAAGCTCCTGATCCGAGAGCATCCTGGATTCCTGTGCGGCCTCAAGCTGTAAGAGGATTTCTTTGACCATGGCTAGCTGCAGCTTGGTGTCTCCCACCTTTTCTTTGCGCCACCGTTTGATAGCTTTGGCTGCTCTAGACAATTTGATGTGCAAGCGTTTCAGGGGGAGTGTCGAATTGACCTGTTTGTTCCACGCATCTTGGACAATCTCCTGGAAGCCATGCATTGTTGTCCAGAAGTTTTTGAATCGGAAGGATGGGTTGTGGCGAGATTCAAGCTTGCCTTGCAAAAGGAGGGGGTGTGATCCGACATGAGGGAAGGTAGAGAATGAAGGAAACATGATGGAAAGAGGAGCTCCCATTCTGGGGTACAGAAGATTCGGTCAATACGAGTCATGGTGGGGGAGTCCTGCTCATTGGTCCAAGTGAAGCGGCGTCCATTCAATCTGATTTCTTTGAGGCCTAGCTTATCTATCGCAGCCTTGAAGGAGCCCATTAGCCGACGATTTAGATTTGTATTATTTTTATCCTCCGCTTGGTAGATTAGATTGAAATCCCCAAGGATGAGCCATCTTTCATGGTCCGGAGGAGGGATGCTTTGGAGTTCCTGAAGAAACTCCAGCTTCTGTGCATCTCCTTGGGGTCCGTATACCACCGTGATTTGCCATTGGAGACCATCAGCCCTCATGGTAATTGTCGCCGTGATAGCATGTGAGTGTAGGAGGATGTTTGAGAGGTCAAAAAAGCCCTCATTTACAGCAAGTAGGATGCCTCCTCTAGTTTGCTCGGCCGGCAGAACAGCATAGGAGTCGATGAATTTAGCACCAACTGTGTGCCTCACTGTATTCTGATCTACAGATTGCAGTTTTGTTTCTTGAAGACAAACTATGGTGGAGCGAGTGTCTCTCACAAGTTTGTTCACTGCATCCTTTCTGGCACCGTCATTTAGTCCCCTCACATTCCAATTTAGAAGTTGACAATTACGTTGTGCCATAAAAACAAGAAGAAGGTCCATGTTGCAATGCGATTTGCATAAGGATCAGACCTGCAGCATACAACTTGCAGTGTTCTGTAACCAGCCAGCTTGACTGAATGCCTAAGGCTGCCGGCTGGGAAGTTATGCTTCCTGAAGATAGACGACTAACAGCTAGACGCACCCGTTCTCTGGATGGTTGTGGAGGTGACTTTGGGCCCCTGGCCTTCGTATAGGTATATAGTCAATGTGCAGCAAACATTAATTATCTATCTACTCACTAACTGGCTATACTTCTTAGACAGAACCAAATCTATCAAATCGAATTATCTGCAGATATATGAATACAAATAATATTAGAAAACAATCTGCTAGATAAGTTTTACTTCCAGCTCAAACATACATGCATGTTATATGTGCATCAAGTTATTTTTTTAAAATTTTGGAACTGTGGTCACCATAATTTTTTCAGCATAAATGTGCATATATTCTGAAACTGCATCCTGTGCCTTTATTCTTATACACCATAAGTCAAGTACTTTTAAGTGTTTCAATATGCATACCTAGATAAGAACAATGGCTAAGTAAAATTAATTATCACTGGAAACTCTGAAGAACTATAGAATCCATTTCCTCAAATGTCAAGCAGAAAAGGTGTTGGCATATAAGAAATCTTAGTAAATCAAAACAGATTTCTACCTTATGATCTTACAAACACACATGCTTTACATGCTCAACATGGCTTCATCCTTAATAGCATTACCTTCTCACTGTGTATGTCTCGACCGACAAATATGGGACTGACATGTTCGTGCTTCTCCCGTGAAGCATGAACATATATAGTGTATCTCCCCTCATGTCCCTAGAGAGATAAGATGAATAGCATGGAAAACACAAATGGAGTAAGATATATCCCTTGGTCTTTTGATTCAAATGGTGCCATAAAGACAGTAAAGAGAAAAATAGGTTCAGAACAAAGTACACTTGTGGTTTGGTACTAGGGGCAAATCCGGTAATATAACAAAATCTGATTCTGGTTTAGATCTAAGCACATTTAAATAAAAAAATGGCCAATAAAGAACACATTTCATGAAATGAAAGATAGAAAGATATGATGCAGCCTATGAACAACTAATGCTCTTTTGATCTTAGTTATGGCTGGTGAATTACTGCACATCTTAATTGGATGGGAGATTTGGAAACAACTCAATGATTGTGTCTTCAACAATGCTGTCCTGAGTGTTTCCTTGATTGTGAGGATGGTAGAAGAGGAGGACGCCCTACAGTGTTTTTGGCTCGGGTGTTTGGGACCTTTTATATGTTTTTTTTTCTTTTGGTCATTTTATTGTTGTTTTTAGGTGGGGCTGTTTTACCCTCACCTTTGTATCTCTTTTTCTCTCTTAATGAAATGACATGTAGCTCTCCTGTGTCCTACAAGAAAAAAATGTGATCGTTTGCTTTGTTTGAAGCCTGTGTGTTTGCTTTTTGTGATCTAGTGCATTGGGTTGCTGTCTGTCTTGGTGTTGTACATTTTGTACTCATTTTCTTAATGAAATGACAGCATCTCTCTTACATAGTTCGAGAAAAGAAAATTACTGCACATTAACCATCTGTACTTTAAATTGGAGAGTAATGTATTTGTATTTTATTAAGTCATCCTTTGGGACCCACAAATAGTATCTGGAGACAGCAAATCCAAAGTCTGTAACAAAATTAATATCATGTATAAAGTTGTTAAGTATGCATGAATATACACAAGGGAAAGTGACACTGGATACCTTAAAGAACAACTCCCACAATTTTTCAAATGGAAGTTTGCCTGGGGTCAGGAACATAAAGGCAATTTTTGGGTTCCTTGATATGAAAGGAGGCGTTGAGAGGATCTGTCTGAAGACGACACGTGCAGCAGTCTCTGCATCAGTAAGTTCCCGGGTTGGTTCTGAGGGAAACCAGTCCCTAACAGGATAGGTATAATCCTGGGGTGGGTAAAGATAAGCCCATAGCACAGTGATCGCGATAAATATTACAACCACTGATATCCATATGCGTCTTCTTGGACTTGCTCTTGTCCGAGGAACTGTAACACCCTTCATATCACCGAAGCCCAATTTCCACACCTGCTACCACTTCATTCCTTTTGGCTACTCACATTGATGTGCGCCGCTTTCATTACTCTCTTCTTGACTAAAGCAAAAGTGTCTTAGTGGAGCTCCCAAAAATGTGACAAATGATAAAACAATTGCCTTCTGCTTCTATTAGTGCTTCTGCAAAATAACAGCGAAAAGGGGAACTAATCAAACTTGCTCTCTTTTCTCGAACTATGCAGGAGAGCTGCATATCATTTCATTAAGGTAGAAAACGAAAGTACAACAGGCCGAGGAAAGAGCCAACCTCTCAAAACAAAATAATTGAAAGAAAGTTATCTTACTATAAGAATTGAATTGATTTTAGAAGGCTAACTAGGATTTATTCTGATCTACAAGCAAGAGAGCAACCTCCAATATTATGTTGCTTGTTGCTAAAATAATGTGAAGAAACCTTCTGCATATTTGCACTACATAATTTAATACCACAAAAGAATCGAATGTTAAAAGTTAATCTTTGGAATCCTATTACTATTTACAAATCAAAGGGGCAATTTCATTCTAATAGGTATTTTTCCTTATTAAATATATATAAAGTTTTTATTACCTTAAAGATTAATATACTCTGAAACATATCCAAACACATGTATGTGCATCATAATCAATTAAGATGATCTGACAAGCAAAGGGTTCTAAAGTGCACATGCTGAAAACTCCTCGACACTGGCACCAAAATAAAGGGATGGCAATACAATATTATGACAGTAGAATAAAAGCCACAAGCATTGATTTAAAAAAAACAATCATAAACAATGTTTGCCGCAGAACAAAACAGATGTGATTGCCCTCCTGCTCAATCAAAAGAATGGAGACCTCATGGATTGATGAATGGCATCACAAGCCTTCTCGATCCCATTGTGCTTATGTTCTTATAAGATGTCCATAGAAACATTATGCTGTCAGCATGAGAGGCATTGGTGATATATACCTCAACGGCCTAGTTTGCATTTCCTTTGATGTGCTTGACTGCATTGAGAATGTAGTGAGTTTATTGAATCTTCACGGCCCTAGTAGAAGTTTGCAATTTAACTCCACAAAAAATTCTTTTAACCACCTCTTAGTTCCATAATAATAATAAATAAATGCAAGTGAGTTTGCAAAGCCAACAGATTCAAAAAACAGAGCCTGAACATAATTGTAGTAGGCACATCGTTGCATGCAGGACCAATACTTGTGGCTCTAAGGTTGCACAACATGGAGCATCTAAAATCGAGACACATTTTTTTAGAACGCACTGTGCATGTGTTTCATTAAGAGGTTAAGATACAGTCTAGCATGCAAACCGCCTTGATGAGAAGAAAACAGACCCAACTAAAACAGATAGGAGAGAAAAGAAACTACCAAACCACACATCCAATCAAGCACACACGCAAGCGCCCCGAGTGAGCCACACTTGAAACTATTGTGATACAATAGGAAAAATGATTAACTTGGCTTCCTACCATCAACCAGCTTCCTCTTTAATATCTTGGCCAAGCTGAATAAAAAGCCGAGCCGAGCCAAGATGTCAAGCTGGCTCGTTATCCAGCTCTAGATGGGAGTCGGAGGCTCGGAGTGCCTCAAAGTCCAGCCCATGCACACATGGCTTAGGCCTTAGGGTCCCATTCAAGGGTACACATTTTCATCTGTACCATGAAGTTTTTTTTTAAGTAAAAGGCCGAAGCTCTGCCGCTCAATCATGTAGTGAAAAGAGGCGTACCATGAAGTTACTACCCACCAAGTTCAATTGGTTAAAGCTATTGGACCTTTTCTTCTGAAAAACTGAAGGAATATTTTTTCCAGTGCAAAATATAATTTCCATCTGATGTGGCTACATTTTCTGTACATGGTAACAGAAAATATGATTCCGGATCTTAAGTTTTGAGCTTGCATGTTTACAATGCGAGGAGCTAGCAATTTATTACAAGCAAAAGGAACCATTATTCTGATCCCAGGGAATATCGGTCACACTGCCTATGAAATTAAGGGGCAAGAAGAAGGAGCGTCGTATGGTCAATAATTAATTCACCTACACAGAAACACGAAATTTACCCAAATTTCACACTCAGAGCGATCTGACGACGCAGCCCAACAACTGAGCAACACGAAAATCAAGAGCAACGGCAGTCCTCCTCTCCTAACCCCCAGACTAACGCGGTCAATCCTCCAGTGCAATGCAATTGCAAACCACCGCATGGGATCAACTCCAGCCTCCATGAACCCAATGCAAAGCAAATCACAATGCGCGTCGAATCAAGAAACGGGAAACGCTCGTACCTGGTGCAGGTCGGGAAAGCCGGCAAGGTGCGGCGATCCAAGAAACCACCGCGAACCCAGGGAAAACGCATGCGATGCGATGAAACCGCGCAGGATTTGTGTGGGGATGGGGACCGATCGATGGAGAGGGGCTCGTGGCACGACGGGCGTTGGTGGGAGAAGGGGCAAGGGGCACGAGAGCAGGGAATAATCGCAATGGAGAAATGTTTCTGCATGCGTGGCCTTCGCTTTGTGTTCGGCGGAGAAGACGGGGAGGACGAAGTGGAACAGCTCCTCCCTCTCCCTCCCCACAGACACACAAACAGTGCTTTCGCATGCCTAGCTCGCTCGGTCGTTGTCTCCAAGCGAAGTCGAAAGGTGGCAATTGCAAACTAGGTTACCCAGATACGGATACGGGTATCAGATATGATACGTATTGGATACGCGGATACGCTATTCTCTAAAAAGCAGTGACACGGGGATACGTCTTAGATATTTTTTTAATAATAATAGTAACTACATATAATGTAAATCTATACTATAAAGGAGCGAAGGAATTAGAAAATACCTATTACCTAATATCCCACCCACCTCAGATCTTCTCCATTGGATGTGTTTTGATTATGCATCCAACGCTTGATATAGATCTGACAGACGGACCCAACAACGAAAAAGACAATACTTATGTCACGAAACACACTTTTCTGTTGTCGATCTCCCCTCCGCTCAGTTTTTTCTTAGAGCATCTCCAACAGGACCCTCTACTTGACCCCTACTTCAGATTTAGGTAGCGGAGGCTAAAAAACCAACTCCAACAAGCCCCCTAGACTCCCCACATTTGTTGGCCTCCTACTTTTTCTTCTCCACCCTCTACTTCTGTTGGCCCCTAACTCTCCACCGTGCAAAATCTGAATAAGAGAGATGACAAAAGAGCCCCACGCGTCATTGACTACTAAAAAGAATTTGAGTAGTATGGTTTAGGTAGTATTGCTGGAGTTGGAAGCAAAATATGAGTAGTCTCAAAATAGGTGGCTTCTTAAATAGAGAAGCAGAGGGTGTGTTTTTGGTAGTATTGTTGGAGATGCTGTTGCCCGCACGAAAGTTTACCCGCCGCCTGTACCCGCGTACCACTCCCCTACCCCGCACCCCACCGACGGAAACGACGTGACTGCTCGCCCCGAGTATACTCGCCCGCCCCTACCCAGCGTTCGCGCGCCGCTGCTTCCCCGCACGTCGCCCCCTCCGCGCTAACACCGGTTTCTTCCCCGCGCGTCGCCCCTTCGCGCCGGTGGCCTCCACCCGACGAGGCCGCTTTCGGCGCTTTTGGGCTGCCCCTCCCAGATGCGACGGCTTCGGCCCTACATCGATGACAGCAATGACAAGTCTTCAAGCGTTCGCTTCCGCCCATTGCATCCCCACGGTGATTTTTGAGTCTGATGCGATGGATCTGGATCCGCTCCCCTGTATATTCAGATCAAGAGTGTTTGTTTCTTCATCTTGCAAGCATGAAGATCCCTGCGACATGGAAGACATGCCTCCCTTCCCGTGGTTGCCGATAAGTTCTCCAATGCTATGCGATTGTAGAATTGTTTTTATCTTGTGCAATAACCCCTTCTCTACTGCATAGCCAAGAGTTTGTGTTTTTGTCAACACTGGTGTGTCAATAATCACCTCTCACTGCGCCGTCTTGGAGCGTGGCTTGTTGAAAAATGCAGTGAAAATCTGTCTAATGGCTGTTCTGGTAGGTGGATCATTTACTTATTTTTGGGACACGAACCTATGAGATTAATTTCTTCTGACAATGTAGTTGTTCCTATTCGCTCGACCTAATTTATCAAAGTCATTGCGTATCTATTTCACAGCTATGGACCTTCAAGCTAACTAATAAATCCCTTTGGTAGGGAGAGAAAATAATTGCTTCTCTTTTCTTTACCTTTTCAACCATTGTCTATGTTAAACTTCCATCTATGAAATTTTCAAATGTGAAGGTTGTGCATGGCCATTCTCCCTACAGAGAGCTGGTGAAGCAGTGTGCCTTTCAAGCACTACATCAATGATTTCTTGTAATATCTGAATGGAACCCCTTTTGAGCTCTGTAGTTTCGAAGATGACCTTATTGTTGCCGTTGGAAAAGGAGAGCCTGCAGTAGTGATGTTCGAGTATGGATTTAGGTAATTCTTCATGTTGCTATTACAATCACGGGTCACATTTATTAATGATTTCTTGTTTCTTCATGGACTTGTAGGATCTGAATGGAACCCCTTTTTGAACTCTGCAGTTTCAGAGATGACCTTATTGCTGCTGTTGGAAAAGGAGAGCCTGCAGTAGTGATGTTCGAGTACGGATTTAGGTAATTCTTCATGTTGCTATTACAATCACGGGTCAGATTAATTGTGTGAATTCCTCATGAGTTATCTGTATCCATGGAAAAGTTTTGTCCATAGATCAATATGCATCATATTATAAAAGTATTGACCCCATGGATCCTTTCAAGACTTTTAAAGTTTGGCAAGCAGACAATTACATGTCTGCGAAAGTGCACCAATCATATGATGTTTATTCAGAGCGAGTTAATGGAGTGTTTGTTGTCAGTGATCCTATTGACTGGGGAAGAGATCTACATGTACTTCTTTCATGTATGTGCTTCACTAATAGAAAGCCTTCTTGGGCTTCATCTGTTTCATTTTCACATATAATATCTTAATGTGTGATCTAAACATCTTTTCCTCTAAGTACATCTGTTCATGTGAAATTATGATTACTTTTCATATAGCCATATACATAAGTTTAATAATCTGATTTTTTTTAATTTCTATATGAAACGTACTCTGTGACATCTTGTCTACTGGTGGACTGCCTGGGACTGAAAAAGGGGATCAACCTCCTTTGTATTTTCCAGTTGGTAAGATGATATGTCAAGAATGGTGCTATGGGATGGGTGCCTTCAGGATAGCGTTGGAAAGCATCTTCAACCAGTATGCCATTTTTATATTTATGATATATTGTACTTCAAATGTATAATATAGATAATCAGATGCTTCTGTATCTCACTGTGGTCCACATTTTTTTTTGGATTCAATATGATATGCTAATTGTTGAGATACCAGGATAGGATATATGGCTAATAAAGGAACAAAAAATCCCTCCATGCTTTAACATGATGACCAGTATGTGCGCCTTATGATTCAGTTGTGTTGACCTCCATTCACATCTCATATCTCATATGTATTTCAGAATTGTTAACCGTTTTCTTTGTAATTTGCAAATGGCAGAGCTGGATCATAAATATGCTTTTGGAGGCAGACCAAAGCTACATGCTACGTAGTTGTTAGCAGTCAAATCCTTGCTGGCGATCAAGGAGGGCTGAGGAACGTTCAAAAGTGGGCTGAAAGGACTATAGCAAGTACTTGAATTCATTATGTATTGCTGGCATGATAGATGTGACTTGACGAAGGGAAAAAAATTATAGCAGTTCTTCCTATAATTTTAGATTTCTTGCCTGTCAGCTGTTGCTATTTGGGGATTTCGGGGTGCAATCCTGCTGTTACTATTTCACATACGAACATAATAAGAATGAAAAACAAAGAGAAACTGGATACATGTGTTACTTTGAGTTTTCATAGAGTCTGAACTTTCTATTATTGACATACTAACTCAAGTGCAGAAAGGTCAAAAACTTGTAAATGAAAAGATGGAGAACCCGCATGATGGAGAACACGGAGGAGGTGGAGAGAGTAGCCCAAGAGTGCAGTTGATGCAAATGACCATGAACATTGAAGCTATGCTGAATCAGAAGCGACAGTGGTACCAAGTCCACTCCAAGGCGTAAGGATACAAGTATACAACACACCTGTTTTCTCAATCATTCTTGTACTTTTCTTGTGAAACATAATTTATTGAATGTATGTATATCGTCATTTTGCCATGAATAAAGTTGTATGATACACGTGCGTGTCGCACGTGCCTGTCCACTAGTATGAAATAAAATAGTATCAGTGAAACATAGTGTTTAACACCTTAAATAATACCACAGCCACAATACATAACAAATAATTTTGAGTGCACTACTTAATTAATAAGGCCACAGTACATATCAAATAATCTGACTGAGCCGTGAGGACAAGGAAAGACTAGAGGAGAGGACCAGACATGGGGATCGAGGAGCCGCCGCCCGCTCGCTGGTTGGACGGCCATCCGCCCAGAGACGCCTGCCACGGAGCAGGGCTGTAGGGACCGGGAGCAGGTAGGGGCGCCGCTTGCCTGCGTCGCCGTCGGCCGCTTTGTGCCTCGTAGTAGCCGCCATCCGCTCGCTGATTAGACGGCGAGCCGCCCAGAGATGCACGTGCGGAGCTGGGCTGCAGGGGCCAGGAGATGGGAAGCGCGCCGCTCGACTGCGTGCCGCTTGCTACTGCCGCGTTGCCGACAACCGGTCACCACTCATCAGGCGGAGTGCATCGGGAGGTGCACGGCTGTGCGGGAGTATCCAAGTCGGCTTAGACGTGTCGTATCCAAGTCAATACGTATCCAGAAATTCAAGTACGGCTCGGATACGTATCCGCGACATATCCACGGCATATCCGTGTCCGGTACGTATAGTATCCGCGTATCATAGATTGCAAATACTACTACTCTACAGATCACTAGGCAGTGTTAGGATTGATAGTCATTAGAATACCGAGCAGTTTCAATTTTTTATTGGTTTAGCCTGTGTGCTTTTGCAAAGGTTAATAGTGAGTTCACAATTATTTTATCAACTCGATGTAATGATCGTGAATTAATAAAACCCTTTCTTTTCGAAACAAAGATCACTAGGTCACTACTCCTTTCTCCTCGACTCGTAGATATACTCTCGTAGTTATCTTCAAAAAAAAAGTAGATACACTCTCGTAGTTGTATTTAGCACCACGAAATGACACAAAACTGATCTCGTTGCAAGCAAAGCATACATACTCTGTTTTGACTTACTTTCTCTTCACAAATAATTGATGTTTTGATGGTTTTTAATTGTTTTGAGATTTGGTTGCATGTTCCTTTCTTGTGCATTCAATTCATGTATTTGAAAGTAATATAATGGATTCGTTGTAAAAGTATAGTATTTTGCTTTATTTTATAATAGAGAAATTTTACAATTGTTAGAAAAAACATGGGTCATCCATTAGATAAGATCGGACGGTGGAAAAATATGAGGTACCCAACTAAAAGTACCTGAAGGTACCAAATATGTGGGAATAATACCAAATCAGGTGGGACCAGTACCAAAATAGTTAGAGCTATAAATAAATTTATTATTAGATTAATTAAATTTAGTGAAGGGTGAAATAGTAATTTATTGTCTTCAACTTATCCTGCAGCACGCGGCACACAAAGTTCGACAGCTGTATTAATTCCTCATCACGTGTTCGACCGTTGCCCGCTTCCGTCGTGTCGTCCGGAGTGAGCAAGGGTCTGTCACGTACGGCCAAAGCTGCGTGCCGGCGTCACCGGACGTGGAGCTGCTGGACAGTGTGAAACACTCCTAGCTAGGGGGCTGATCGAGGCGAACACGAAGCTCCTGAAGAAGGCGGAGGAGTTCACGTCAGCCGCGGCGGGCGACGGCGACGTGCGCAGCCATAGGCACCGTTTAGATGCTAAAAATTTTGTCAAAATTTTCAGATTTTTCGTTACATCGAATCTTTGAACGCATGCATAAAGTATTAAATATAGATAAAAAAATAAACTAATTACACAGTTTAGACGAAATGGACGAGACAAATCTTTTAAGCCTAATTAGACTATGATTGGACAATATTTGTCAAATAACAACGAAACTGCTATAATAGCGTTTCCCCAAAAATTTTGTCAACTAAACAGCCTCAAAGCCAGCGCAAGGTCATGGAGTGTGTGCCGTATGCGCAAGATGTCAGAGAAGGCCGGGCAGCAAGAGAGCCGGAGCTGCAGCGGTTCCATCCCGCGCTGTTGCGGCATCAAGACAGATGCAACTGGCGTGGCGGTGAGCCGGCGACCGCCGTACCGTTTTTTTTAACTTTTTTTTTTTAAAGATTCTCTTAAATACGCTCTTAACGGAAAGATTTCAGAAAATGGATCTAGGGCTTGGTGTCATCCACGTTGGCGCCAAGGTAACACAGCTTAGCGCCGTTGGCATTGACGCCAAGCCCCCATACCACTTGGCCAACGACGTCGATCTGGCGGTGACGTGGCAGCCACCTTGGCGCCGTCACTATTGACGCCAAACTTGGCGCGGCGCCAAACTTGGCGCTATGGATCTTGGTGTTGAGCTATTGGAATTTGTTAAGTCTGGAATTTTATCATGACATTTACCATGAGATGGACATATAAAAATTTGTTAAGTCTATAAATTTACCATAAGATGCACATGTTGAAATTTGTTAAGTCTAGAATTTTATCATGACATTGACAAATTTAATGTTATCATGAGACCAAAAAATCATCAGCTCAGCTAAGTCTGATTTTTTATTATGGCTAAGTCAAAATTGACGAGACTTGTTTTGTTGTCATCTCCTCAGAGAGTATTCAAACTCGTAGTAAGGTATTAAATTGATTTGCTATACAAATTTTAAATATCCAAGTCATGGTAAAATTTTAAATATCCAAGTTCAAAACATGATGCCCTTTTTCAATATCCAAGTCATGGTAAAATTTTAAATTTGTCAATGTCTAAATCATAGCAAAAATCCAGACTTAGCCATATTTCCATCCTATAGTAAATTTAAAGACTTAGTCAAATTCTAGCATAGTCAAGTCATAGTAAATCTGGATTTTTGCTATGACTTAAATATGTTAGAATACCAGCTACCATGGGATAGACATATGAAAAAATGGTTTTTTACCATGACTTGATATTTACAAATTTACATTTTTACCATGACTTGAATATTGAGAAATGTGATTAACTCTAGAGTTTTTACAGTAACTTTATGTTTGATCACTTGGAACAACCTAAAAATACTTAGGATAAAAAATAATATACATGGTAACAGATCTATGGCGCTAGGCTTGGCGCCAATGACGACGACGCCAGCTGTAACACCCCTAGGTGTTAAGCGTGCATTAACATCCTAAAGCATGAGCATTAACATCACATGCATTTTCATCATCATATGCAATATAAGTTGAAATTAAATTGAAGAGTGAAAAACATTTGTTTGAAGCATAATTGTTGCATTTGCTTGCTAGAGTTGTAGAACTTGTTTGACTATAATTTTAAATAACTTAGAATTAATTAGCATGATTTTTGGAGCAACTTTTGTATTTAAAATCTCCCCAAATTTTGCTTTTAAAAATATTCTAGAAAAATGAGTTTTATTTTAAAATTGGACTTTAAATCATTAATTCAAAATCTGTTAGGAATTTTGAAAAATGCCCTAAATAAAAGTTATAGAGAATTAAATTTTGAACAACTTTTGTTTTGAGGTCAACCTTTGAAAATGTCTTTTTCATCTCCAAAATTAATTTGAAATGATTTAGAAAATCTGGAATTTAAAATATAAAAGAAAAGGGGTTTTCAGTGTTACTGGGCCGGCGCCCCGCTTTCGGCCCGCCAGCGCTTGCGGCCCGGCCCGTGTCCGCACCGTCCCCTTCCCCACTCCCGCGTGCGCTCGCGCCGCATCCGGCCATGGCAGGGCTCGCCCGCCCCGTGGCGACCGTACGCCGGCGTCGGCTGCCGGGTGGCACTCGGTGGCCCCCGCACCTGCGTCCCGCTCACCATAACGTCCCGCGCCGCGCTCACCCTCTCCACTCGCCCTATTTTCCTCCTCCTGCGCCCCCTCCGCTCACGCCAGCAGCAGCCGCGCGGCCACCGCGCCATTGCCGTCGCTGTGCTCGCCTTTGCCCCTCCACCCGCACCGAGCCCCCGCAAGCAAGGGCACGGGCTCCGCCTCGACGCAGCGCACCTCCCGCACCCCTTCACGCCAAGGTGAGGCCCGCCTTGGGCAAGGCATGCCATGCCGGCGTCCTCCGGAGCTCGCCGGAGTTCGTGGCCCCGCCAATCTCCCCGCTCTGCCCCTCCTTCTTCTTCTTTTTCACGGTCAGTAGCTTCGCCTCACTCCCGTGAAACTGCTCTGCCCCCTCTTGCACGACACCAAGCACTGGCTAGGCTGCCGGCGTTGAGCCGCGCCGCCGCATCCGCCATTCCTGCAGCCAAGCTTGCTCTAGGCCGCCATTTCTTCGTTGGACTACCTCCACGGGTGCGCGCGGGTGAGCTAAGTGTGGTGGTGCTCACCATTGTCGCTGGTGATCTCGCCGTCGGCGGTGAGTAGCCGGTCAACCGCCGCCTCTTTCGGCTATGGCTGACGGGTGGGCCCCGTTGACCCAAGGGTCCCACGTGACAGCGAGCCCGGGTGCACTGAACCGGGTGCGCCCAGGGTGGGGTTCTGGCCTGTTTTCAAAGAAATAAAATAAATGATTTCCAGAAATTTGTGAAAAATGCTTTCAAAAATCTATATCTTGAGAATTATAGCTCCAAAAATTGTGAAACAAACTTTGTAGTGATTCTCATGAGTAGATCTACAGTTTAAAAATATTGCATGATGATTTTGTGTTACTTTTCTGTATAGGTTTATTTAATTCTTATTATTGTTGTTATCTTAGAAAATGTCTAGTACATAGAATATTGATCAGAAAAATATGGTTCATGTTTCATTAGTCTTCTTGAGTGATGTACTTTCTAGGAAAAATGTTTATGAGGCATGTTCTGTGAAAAATTATTGAAGTGTAGTTCAAATGCCTTTAATTGATGATTTTTGTTATTTCTGGTAGAGAGCAAAAATTGTATAACACATGCATGTGATAATTTTTGTGATGTGCTTGTTTACTGTGTAGAGCATAGGAAAAATAATAAATCTGATGTTTGATACTTTTCCTAGTATAAAGTATTTTCATGCTCATTATTATGCTATAGCTTGTTTATTTTGTACAGATTGTTTTACTTATCCAAATCCCATAAAATTTCTGTAGTATGCTATTTGGAGTAGGACTATGCTACTGTAATTTTTGTAGATTTTTATATACAACAAAAATAGGTGTTAATGTGTAACCCTAGTTTAATGGGAAATAAAATTTTATTCTTTATGGATAATTAAAAGTAATAAAAAGTGTTTGGTGTATCTTTGAAGCACCAAACTGCCTTGATGGTGTTACTTGATAGGTTAAGGTATTAGAGTTTGGCAAAGAGTAGCAACACTTGGGTGAGAATTAGATGCTAACTAGTATAAGAGTAGGTGACATGTTTTGTGGTACATGTTCTTGGATGATGTGGACCACCTTGTAGAAGATTTTGTCTTTAATCTATACTATCAGATTCAATGTGCTCATCTGCATATCATGTCATCATGGCATTCTACCGTATCTGATGCACCGTCTGCATGTTTACTTATGCAATTGCATCATACAGGATCGCAGGAGAAGTCACCGGTAGTAGTGCCGGAAGATCAGACTTGGACCAATCCACAAGAGCTCCAGGGACAGGAGGTGCCTGAGGAAGAGGAACAAGGAAAGGAGTTGCCCGAGTGTGTAGATCACCAGCCTAGTTCGTTTGAAAGAGGCAAGCCGCGGAGCATTCTAAATCCCCTATTTTATTCAAGCAATTCTTGATATATGAGTTATATATTATTGCATTAAGTTATAGGAGTTGAGTGAAACACTTGCTGCATATATACCTTTTCCTTATCCCATAAATATGCCTGGAATCCTAATTTAGTTAGGATCAAAAGTATTGCTTAGCCATTCTTAGACCGGTAGAAGTCGGGTGATTTCCTGTCACCTGCGAGATATAGGTGGATACCTAGTTATGATTAGCTATAATTGTTATCATGGAAAGTAACCAAGTGTTGATGGATAAACGGAGACCGGGCGGAGTCTTATAGGGTTTTGGACTATAGTGATTCCGTCTGTGTCGATTAAGGACCGATCGTTGCTCGTCCCTCTTGTCATGTTGAACGCATGCCTCACATTTAGCTGGCCGAATAAAGTACCTTTCGACCGTGAAGCTAGTGACACTATTCGAGCTGGGATAAACTCGGATTGGCAGACTGGTGCTGAAGGGGGTATGACGGGGACGCGAAGAGTGAGCCCAAGGTGTGTCCTGGCAGTCGGGCGGTCCCTGGGTAGTGCGGTCCATGACTGTTATCCCGCGGCTACTTGGAAAGTGTCATTGGTGATCTAAGCGACCCTGACGGGGGAAGCGTGGTTTGTGTGAGGAATAAATCACCAGCTAGTTAGGAATCGATTCGAATTGTCATCGCTCCTAGATAGTAAGCACTTGACTCGAGCTACATCATCGTAGTAATGATGATGGAACACGGATGGTTATGTGCATGAGGTTGGAAAGCTAAACATGATATGGTAACCTTTGATGATAATGGTTAATCAAGTGATTGCTCTAGCATAGGTGCTTACTTAGATTAATCAGGTATAATTAAATTGATGCTTAAATTTTAATTGGTTCATAACTGATAACTTATACTTTTCTGCAAAACTAGTCAAGCCAGTCCACTTTATAAAAGCCTTGCATGCTCCTTGGTGTCATTTATTTCTGGTTTATGACAGGTAAGTCTAGCTGAGTACCTTCTCGTACTTAGGGCGTTGTTCTCATTGTTGTTGCAGATGGTCAAATGTACTATGGGTATTGCGTCAACTGTCTGTACCCGGCGATGGGCGACAACTAGGACCAATAGCAACGGTCACTCTGTCCATCTTATCCCATGCTTTTGTGGATGATGACTACCTGCTGGTACTGTATCTGAACTAAGTGTGTGTGCGTGGTTTTTAAAACTACTTGCTTCCGCTATGTTAATTTGAACTCGTGTTGTAATAACTTTATGTTCTGAACTTCGATGTATTCAACTGTCATTGCGAACTATATGTACTATGTGATGGTGGCTGCTAAATCAGTACGATCTTGGTTGGAATGTTGGTTGGTTGGAAATCCTTCGTGATTTCATGGAATCTCGGGTTGTACGGGCTTAAGTTTGGTAAATTATCTGTCTCGGTGGATGATTTTCTTATTTAATCTCATATAATCATGTTGATCCGTTACAGCTGGTATCGGCGCATGGTTTAGCATGTTACTGTTCACATGGGTATTTAAAACAAACTGTGTTTAAAACCGAGTTTTAAAAACTTAATGGTGTGCCAGTGGTCATATCCTTTTTGCCCAGTTAAGGACTCTAGGTGGCTTATTTAAGTACTGACTTAGGGGTTTTGCATCATATTTTTAATTCATCGCTTATACGGCGTGCTATTGTATGAGTACCATTCACTTGAGTGGTAATGTATGGATCAATTGCCTCTACGCTTTGGTAAGTGAGAGTTGTGAGAGCATGATCGGATACACTGCCAATCTAGGGAAGTGCTTATATGATGCCGAAATATTTACGTGTCATACGCATGTTTGTATAAAGGTATCCAATGTGTGGGAATTCCGTCATGTGGTGACGATGCCGTCAATAGGACGATGATTCGGGTAGTTGCTATCGTTATACTCATATCTGGGGATGCATGTAGAGCGAGTAGCTTACTTTACTACTTTCTTGCATATTTTTTATACTGTGAGGGTTTGGGCTGAAGTGATTTTCTGCAGGTACATAACAGCGCTATCGAGTAGTACATATTAGCTAAGTTTACGAGAGATCATTGTATGCCACCGTCTATATCGCTAGTAATTGTTATTTCTAAGTTTGTGAGGACGTACGAAATGTGCATGCATCATGTTTGTGCATTTCATTCATGGCATTGTTCCTCCTCTTATAAGTTGATTATCTCATTTTGATAAAAATGACAACTTAAAATCTGTTCTCACTGGGGAAATAAAATTTTGCTACAGATGGCACGCACCAAGCAGACAGCTCGCAAGTCCACAGGTAGAGTTCCCCGCCATTAGCTTGCCCCACGCACTCGTCAGCGTCACACATTCCTTGGAGAGTTTGGGAGGCCCATGCTCTTGTGGAGAGTACTCAGCTACGTTGGCTATCCCGATGGAATGGAGCCCCGCTACTTCTGGGCAAATGAGAGGTTGGGGGAAGGTCTTTTGGTTACTGTGGAAGCCTTTGTTCATCCCAGAGGTGATGGTTCTGAGTGGACTGGTTGGCGTTATGAATCAACTGGCAGGACCGCTGAAGAAGCCACCGAGAGGGCTACCTTTGGGATACTAAGGGATATCATGGATCGTTTTCCTCAGGAGTTGGCAGCAGCTATAGTTGGAGTTTTTCCGAGGGGCAACCCCTCCACTAACTCGTGGCAGCAGGCAAGAGGAAGGTCCCTAGAGATTAGTGCAGCAGAAGCACAGAACAGTGATAACCCCGCCATGAGTGTCATGTTCGCAGTGATGAAGGCCTTCGATGGAGTGGAAGGTAGCCTGCGACGTGTGTCTGGTACTCTTGGTCAGGCTCGTGACGACCGACGTCAGCTTCAGAGGGATCATGACACCGAGATTGAGAGGCTCACTGCAGAGATGGCATAGTTGACTCATCAGAGGGATCAGGCTACCCAGAGGACTATGATCTTTGAGGGAGACGTATGTGCACTGAGAGAGTAGGTTGGACGTCTGACCACCGCTAACAGGAACGCTGAGCGTATGTTGACTCATGTGCTCCATCAGAGGAATGAAGCCTGGTCTACAGAGAATGTTCTGAGGGCTCGATAGTTTGATCTAGAACAGCAGCTATCCAATGTAGAGGAGTACAATGGCAACCTACATGAGGAGGTTCATCGGCTGAATAACCAGCTCTACCCCTATGTTCCTCCTGGTGTGGCCGAGATGGATCTGTATGAGGACGAAAATCCCGAGGAGCCCGAGGCACCTGCTGAGGATGACAACGATGCTGTGGATGGTGACAACGCCAACATCTCCGACTTAGACAGCGACCACGATGAGTAGACTAGTAGTTGTTGCGCTAGCTACGAGGGTTTTGTTTGCATGATCTTTTGCTTGGTTGGCACGTTGGGCATGTAATGATGAGTAGAAAGACTAAGGCTTTGATGTAATGTTGGAAAACTTGGATGTGTTTGTGGCGATATCCGAACGTCAAAAGTCCAGTGTATGTATGATGGCAATTTGGTTGTAATGGATGCGATGTGTGCGCTTTAGTAATCTAATTAGTGATGTTGTGTTAATTGGAATGACTTATTGTGCCCCTATTTTATTGTATGAATTTATTCTCTCCAGTGAATTCAGTACGGCATAATTTTTCATTCACTCGTGATTTCTACAACATCACCTAATAATTACTGTTGCTGAAATATGCAGATGTCGAACACTCGCCGTACTGTGTATGATGCCACTGAGGCTGGTGGCAATGCCGCTGGAAATGAGAACCGTGATCCACCACCGCATCCTCCTCCACCGTACACCACGGAACAGTTCTTCGCATAGTTCCTCGGAAGTCAATGCAACATGGAGAACATGCAGCAAAATATGGAAGCTGCATTGCGCAGTATTGCGGATAACACCCGTCGTGGAGTAAACCCGGGTGGGCATGAAGTAAACCAGTATAGGAGTTTCAAGGATTTCATGGACACCCGTCCACCAATTTTCAAGGAAGCCGCTGAACCCTTGGATGCAGAAGAGTGGATAAACACAATGGAAGACAAGTTTCGTGTTTTGCGGATGACAGAAGTGTTGAAGACCGAGTATGCAGCTCATCAGCTTCAAGGTCCAGCAGGGATGTGGTGGAAGCACCACCGCACCACTTTTCCCTCCATGCCCACATCACTTGGAGGGAGTTCACTAAAGCTTTTCGTGGAGTGTACATCCCACCTGGTCTGACAGAAATGAAGCTCGGAGAATTTCTAGCACTGAATCAAGGCACGAAGACTGTGACCCAATATCTGCATGCATTCAACAATCTGAGCTGCTATGCCTCTGACATGGTGAATACTGATGCCAAAAAGATCGCCAGTTTTAAGAGAGGTCTGAATCCCAAGATGATGAAACATGTGGGTACCAACATGAGGACTGATTTCAACGACTTTGTTAGTGACTGCTTGAAGCAAGAGAAGAACAATAATGTGTATGCTGCGTCCAAGACTTGTAAGAGAGCTTTTGAGTCAGGTCCGTCCCAGCCTAGGGCCCCAATGGCAAATCGTCCCGCGTATCGTTTGCCTGCCCCTGGTGCAAGGTTCAGGCCACCCTAGTGGAAGAGTTAGAATACTCAGCAACCTCAGAGGAACCAGAAGCCATTCAAGATGGCATTACCACAAGCGAAGGCAGGACAAGGTAGCTCATCTGGAGCTGTGACTCAAGTAAGGGGACCGTGTTTCAACTTCAACCAACCTAGGCACTTTGCAAAGTTTTGCCCCTATCCTAAGAAGCAGTAGACGCAGTATCAAGCTCGTGTACACCACACCACTGTTGATGACATCCCAGAAGGAGAACCTGTGACAGCTGGTATGTTTTCTATCAATAATCATCCTGCAGTAGTTTTGTTTGATTCTGGATCATCTCATTCATTTGTAAGTCAAGCTTTTGTTAAGAGGTATGAGCAAAAGATAGTTGAATTGGAATGTTCTTATCGGGTAAGTTCAACAGGGGCTGATCTGTTGACTAATCAAATAATCTAGGGAGTAACCCTGAACATAGCAAATAGACAATATAAGCTTAATTTGATTGTCATGCTAGGACTAGTTTTGGATGTGATTATGGGAATGAACTAGATGAATAAGACGGGAGTAGTGATTGATGTTGGAGGAAGAAGTATTTCTCTTAAGGAACCTATTGGAGAAGGCACCTTTCAGGTGATCCTACCTCAGAAAATGGATCTATCCAGTAGAACTTGTGTCGTCCAAACTACTCTTATAGCCAAGATTCCAGTAGTATGTGAGTTCCTAGACGTGTTTCCAGATGAGTTACCTGGTCTTCCACCGGACCGAGATGTTGAGTTTGCAATTGAGTTAATCCCTAGAATAGCACCGATCTCAAGAAGGCCTTATCGGATGCCTCCCAATGAGTTAGCCGAGTTGAAGAAACAACTCCAAGATCTGTTAAAGAAGGGTTTGATTCATCCTAGTTCGTCTGAATGGGGATGTCCCGCACTGTTCGTGAAGAAGAAAAAAGATAACTCCTTACGTATGTGCGTGGACTATCGGCCACTGAATGCAGTGACAATTAAGAACAACTATCCTCTACCACAGATTGATATCTTGTTTGACCAATTTTCTAAATCCAAAGTGTTCTCTAAGATAGATTTGAGATCAGGGTATCATCAGATCAAGATTAGACTGCAAGATATACCCAAGACCGCGTTTTCTACCCGATATGGTTTGCACGAGTATCTTGTCATGTCCTTCGGGTTGACAAATGCTCCTGCATACTTTATGTATCTGATGAATTCCGTCTTTATGCCAGAGTTAGATAAATTTGTGATTGTGTTCATTGATGACATCCTAATATACTAAGAGAACAAAGAAGATCACGCAGAACATCTTAGAATTGTCTTGACTAGACTCAGAGAGCATCAGCTGTATACTAAGTTTAGTAAGTGTGAGTTCTGGCTTAAGACAGTTCCTTTTCTTGGTCACATGTTATCTGAAAGTGGAATTTTAGTAGACCCTAGTAAAGTACAAGAGGTCATGAATTAGAAGTCACCAACCACAGTTCATGAGGTCTGAAGTTTTCTTGCTTTAGCCGGTTACTATCGCCGCTTTATACCGGATTTCTCGAAGATTGCCTAGCCAATGACAAGTCTGCTATAAAAGGATCATAAGTTTGCCTAGACAGAGGAGTGTGAGGTAGCTTTCTGCACCTTGCGGAAATTGCTAACTACCACTGCTCCTGTTCTGGCACAACCAGATATAGAAAAGTCGTTTGATGTGTTTTGTGATGCATCTAAGAACGGGTTAGGATGTGTACTAATGCAAGATGGAAGGGTCATTGCTTATGCCTCACATCAATTGAGGAAGCACGAGGTTAATTATCCTACACATGACTTAGAGCTTGCAGCAGTTGTGCATGCTCTAAAGATTTAGAGACACTACTTGCTGGGAAATGTGTGTAATATCTTTATAGATCATAAGAGTCTCAAGTACATCTTTACTCAGTCTGAGTTGAATATGCATCAATGAAGATGGTTAGAGCTGATAAAGGATTATAATATGAATGTGCACTATCATCCCGGGAAGGCTAATGTAGTAGTAGATGCCCTAAGTAGGAAGTCACATTCTATTGATGTGCAACCATTGTTTGAAGATGGGTTCAATTTGTTACATCCTGCTGTGTTGCATAATATTCAGATCAGTTGTACCTTGGAGAGCAAAATCATTGAAGGGCAGAAAACAGATAAGGGAATATTTCACATTAAGGAGAAAATGAAGAGAGAACCGACCAAACACTTTAGAGTGGATGACCAAGGATTGTTATGGTTTAAGGATCGCCTGGTAGTACCCAAGGATCGAGAGCTCAAGAACAAATTGATGGATGAAGCTCATCATTCTAAGCTATCTATCCATCCTAGAAGTAGTAAAATGTACCAAGAGTTGAGACCCCGTTATTGGTGGACCAAGATGAAAAAGGAGATTGCAGCGTATGTTGCCCGTTGCGACATGTGTTGCAGAGTGAAAGCTCTTCACATGAGACCCGCAGGACTATTGCAACCCTTGTCTATACCAGATTAGAAATGAGATGATATAAGTATGGATTTTATCACTGGTCTTCCCACCATACCAAAAGGAAATGATTCGATTTGGGTAATTGTAGACCGCCTTACCAAATCAGCTCACTTTTTGCCAGTTAAGACAACTTTTTGACCACCTCAATATGCGGAGAAGTATATTGTTGAGATTGTCCGATTACATGGTATACTGAAGACTATCATGTCTGACCATGGTTCACAGTTTACCACTCATTTTTGGGAGCATCTTCATAAAGGATTGGGTACTAGTTTGATTCGTAGTACAGCTTACCATCCGCAGACAGATGGGCAGACAGAGTGAGTTAATGTTGTTCTTGAAATATGCTTAGAGTTTATGTGTTGTCCTCCAGAGGTTCATGGAAATCATGGTTACCTTTGGCAGAGTTCGCGTACAACAACAGTTGTCAAGAGAGTATCAAGATGGTACCAATTGAAGCCCTGTATGACAGAAAATGTAGGACACCGTTAAATTGGGTTGAACCTGGAGAAAGAAGGTTTTACGGGATTGATTTTGTAGATGAGGCAGAGAAAAAGGTTCGTGTCATCCAACAAAACATGCAAGCTGCACAATCACGTTAGAAGAGTTATGCAGATAAGAGGAGAAGACCGCTAGAATTTTAAGTGGGTGACTACGTCTATTTGAAGGTTACCCTAATGAAGAAGAAACGGTTTGGAATCAAGAAGAAACTTACTGCTAGATTTGTAGGACCATACAAGATCATAGAGAAAAAGGGTCCCGTGGCTTATAAGCTGCAGTTACCAGAAGCGATGAGTTCCATCTTTCTAGTCTTCCATGTATCACAGTTGAAGAAGTGTTTGCGTGTTCCGGAAGAGAGAATAGAACCTCAGGGTATTCAGATCAAGGTAGACTTGGAATACCGTGAGCAACCTGTTCGAGTTTTAGATACTAAGGACTGAGTCACTCGGAATAAAGTGGTGACAACTTACAAGATTCAGTGGAGCCATCACGATGAGAGTGATGGGACGTGGGAAATAGGAGAATATCTGCAAACCGCTTATAAAGATTTTTACAATAAGTGGTTCAGAACTCAAAATCTCGGGACGAGATTCTTATAAGGGGGGAGGGTTGTAACACCCCTAGGTGTTAAGCGTGCATTAACATCCCAAAGCATGAGCATTAGCATCACATGCATTTTCATCATCACATGCAATATAAGTTGAAATTAAATTGAAGTGTGAAAAACATCTATTTGAAGCATAATTGTTGCATTTGCTTGCTAGAGTTGTAGAACTTGTTTGGCTATAATTTTAAATAACTTAGAATTAATTAGCATGATTTTTGGAGCAACTTTTGTATTCAAAATCTCCCCAAATTTTGCTTTTAAAAATATTCTAGAAAAATGAGTTTTATTTTAAAATTGGACTTTAAATCATTAATTCAAAATCTGTTTAGAATTTTGAAAAATGCCCTAAATAAAAGTTGTAGAGAATTAAATTTTGAACAACTTTTGTTTTGAGGTCAACCTTTGAAAATGTCTTTTTCATCTCCAAAATTCAAATTTGAAATGATTTAGAAAATATGGAATTTAAAATATAACAGAAAAAGGGTTTTTCAGTGTTACTAGGCTGGCGCCCCGCTTTCGGCCCGCCAGCGCTTGTGGCCCGGCCCACGTCCGCACCATCCCCTTCCCCACTCCCGCGCGCGCTCGCGCCGCATCCGGCCATGGCAGGGCTCGCCAGCCCCATGGCGCCCGTACGCCGGCGTCTGCCACCGGGTGGCACTCGGTGGCCCCCGCACCTACGCCCCGCTCACCATAATGTCCCGCGCCATGCTCACCCTCTCCACTCGCCCCATTTTCCTCCTCCTGCGCCCCCTCTGCTCCCGCCAGCAGCAGTCGCGCAGCCACCGCGCCATTGCCGCCGCCGTGCTCGCCTTCGCCCCTCCACCCGCACCGAGCCCCCGCAAGCAAGGGCACGGGCTCCGCCTCGACGCAGCGCACCTCCCGCACCCCTTCATGCCAAGGTGAGGCCCGCCTTGGGCAAGGCATGCCATGTCGGCGTCCTTTGGAGCTCGCTGGAGTTCATGGCCCCGCCAATCTCCCCGCTCCGCCCCTCCTTCTTCTTCTTTTTCGCGGTCACTAGCTCCGCCTCACTCCCGCGAAACTGCTCCGCCCCCTCTCGCACGACACCAAGCACTGGCTAGGTCATCGACGTTGAGCCGCGCCACCACATCCACCATTCCCACAGCCAAGCTTGCTCTAGGTTGCCATTTCTTCGTTGGACTACCTCCGCGGATGCGCGCGGGCGAGCTGAGTGTGGTGGTGCTCACCATTGTCACCGGTGACCTCGCCGTCAGCGGTGAGCAGTCGGTCAACCGCCACCTCTTTTGGCTACGGCTGACAGGTGGGCCCCGTTGACCCGAGGGTCCCGCGTGATAGCGAGCACGAGTGCACTGGACCGGGTGCGCCCATGGTGAGGTTCTGGCCGGTTTTCAAAGAAATGAAATAAATGATTTCCAGAATTCTGTGAAAAATGCTTTCAAAAATCTATATCTTGAGAATTATAGCTCCAAAAATTGTGAAACAAACTTTGTAGTGATTCTCAAGAGTAGATCTACAGTTTAAAAATATTGCATGATGATTTTGTGTTACTTTTCTGTGTAGGTTTATTTAATTCTTATTATTTCTGTTATCTTAGAAAATGTCTAGTAAATAGAATATTGATCAGAAAAATATGGTTCCTATTTCATTAGTCTTCTTGAGTGATGTACTTTCTAGGAAAAATGTTTATGAGGCATGTTCTGTGAAAAATTATTGAAGTGTAGTTCAAATGTCTTTAATTGCTGATTTTTGTTATTTTTGGTAGAGAGCAAAAATTGTATAACACATGCATGTGATAATTTTTGTGATGTGCTTGTTTACTGTGTAGAGCATAGGAAAAATAATAAATCTATTGTTTGATACTTTTCCTAGTATAAAATATTTTCATGCTCATTATTATGCTATAGCTTGTTTATTTTGTACAGATTGTTTTACTTATCCAAATCCCATAAAATTTCTGTAGTATGCTATTTGGAGTAGGACTATGCTACTGTAATTTTTGTAGATTTTTATATACAATAGAAATAGGTGTTAATGTGTAACCCTAGTTTAATGGGAAATAAAAGGTTATTCTTTATGGATAATTAAAAGTAATAAAAAGTGTTTGGTGTATCTTTGAAGCACCAAACTTCCTTGCTGGTGTTACTTGATAGGTTAAGGTATTAGGGTTTGGCAAAGAGTAGCAACACTTGGGTGAGAATTATATGCTAACTAGTATAAGAGTAGGTGACATATTTTGTGGTACTTGTTCTTAGATGATGTGGACTACCTTGTAGAAGATTTTGTCTTTAATCTATACTATTAGATTCAATGTGCTCATTTGCATATCATGTCATTATGGTATTCCACCGCATCCGATGCACCGTATTTATGTTTACTTATGCAATTGCATCATACAAGATCACATGAGGAGTCGCCGGTAGCAGTACCAAAATATCAGACTTGGACCGATCCGTAAGAGCTCCAAGCACAGGAGGTGCCCGAGGAAGAGGAACAAGGAGAGGAGTTGCCCGCGTGCGTAGATCACCAGCCTAATTTGTTTGAAAGAGGCAAGCCCCAGAGCATTCTAAATCCCCTATTTTATTCAAGCAATTCTTGATATATGAGTTATATATTGTTGCATTAAGTTATATGAGTTGAGTGAAACACTTGCTGCATATATACCTTTTCCTTGTCCCGTAAATATGCCTGGAATCCTAATTTAGTTAGGATCGAAAGTATTGCTTAGCCATGCATAGACCGGTAGAAGTCGGGTGATTTCCTGTCACCTGCGAGATATAGGTGGATACCTAGTTATGGTTAGCTATATTTGTTATCATGGAAAGTAACCAAGTGTTGATGGATAAACGGAGACCGGGCGGAGTCTTATAGGGTTTTGGACTATAGTGATTCCGTCTGTGTCGATTAAGGACCGATCGTTGCTCGTCCCTCTTGTCATGTTGAACGCATGCCTCACATTTAGCTGGTCGAATAAAGTACCTTTCGACCGCGAAGCTAGTGACACTATTCGAGTTAGGATAAACTCGGATCGGTAGACTGGTGCTGAAGGGGGTATAACGGGGACGCGAAGACTGAGCCCAAGGTGCGTCCTGGCAGTCGGGCGGTCCCTGGGTAGTGCGGTCCATGACTGTTATCCCGTGGCTACTTGAAAAGTGTCATTGATGATCTAAGCGACCCTGACGGGGAAGCGTGGTTTATGTGAGGAATAAATCACCAGCTGGTTAGGAATCGATTCGAATCGTCATCGCTTCTAGATAGTGAGCACTTGACTTGAGCTACTTCATCGTAGTAATAATGATGGAACACGGATGGTTATGTGCATGAGGTTGGAAAGCTATATGGTAACCTTTGATGATAATGGTTAATCAAGTGATTGCTCTAGCATAGGTGCTTACTTAGATTAATCAGGTATAATTAAATTGATGCTTAAATTTTAATTGGTTCATAACTGATAACTTATGCTTTTCTGCAAAACTAGTCAAGCCAGTCCACTTTATAAAAGCCTTGCATGCTCCTTGGTGTCATTTATTTCTGGTTCATGATGGGTAAGTCTAGCTGAGTACCTTCTCGTACTCAGGGCGTTGTTCCCGTTGTTGTTGCAGATGGTCAGATATACTATAGGTATTGCGTCAACTGTCTGTACCCGACGATGGGTGACAACTAGGACCAATGGCAACAGTCACTCCGTATAATCCCATGCTTTTGTGGACGATGACTACCTGCTAGCACTGTATCTGAACTAAGTGTGTGTGCGTGGTTTTAAAACTACTTGCTTCCGCTGTGTTAATTTAAACTCGTGTTGTAATAACTTTATGTTCTGAACTCCGATGTATTCAACTGTCGTTGCGAACTATATGTACTATGTGATGATGACTGCTAAATCAGTACGATCTTGGTTGGAATGTTGGTTGGTTGGAAATCCTTCGTGATTTCACGGAATCTCGGTTGTACGGGCTTAAGTTTGATAAATTATCTGCCTCGGTGGACGATTTTCTTACTTAATCTCGTATAATCATGTTGATTCGTTACACCAAGCTTAGTGCCAATGGTAACGGCGTCAAGGTGGCTGTCACATCACTGCCAGCTCGACGTCGTCGGCCAAGTGGCATGGGGGCTTGGCGCCAACGCCAACGGCGTCAAGCTGTGTTAGCTTGGCGCTAGCGTAGATGGCGCTAAGCCCTAAGTTTATTTTCTGAAATCTTTCCGCTAGTGACATATTTGAGAGAATCTTTCGAAAAAGGTTAAAAAACCAAAAAAGACGCACCACCGTATAGGTGTAGCAGCGTTCGCGGATGCAGCTGGTGGAGTACCCCTATGGGCGGCGGTGCGGCACCCGGCGGCCCAACCGCCCAAGCCACTCCGAGGCATCGGGAACTACCGCATGGTGGTCCTATACCATCAAGGAACTACCAGACAATTACCAATATATCCTCAAGAATAAAATTTAAACTTTACAAATAGTCTCTCTTAATTAAATGCCTAACAAATAAAATAAATAGAAGTACCAGGAAGTACCATGGTACTTTTCCGACCACTGTAAAAGAGCTCTTTAAAATAAGTATTTACAAAAAGTAGCTACCAAGGGGTTATGTTGTCTCGACACTATATCGATGTTCAAAAGGCCACTTGCTTGTGATTAGAGAAAGTATATCTTAACCGTAGTATTCTTTGAGGTAGAATCTATTCACGTGGGTTTAAGTACTGAACTTAGTATGGGTACTCGTATTTTGGAAGTGGAGCATGGTATATAATCAAGCGCTTGTACACTTGATTAAATTAAATGTGTCCATGTAATTATTTTTATAAGCATAGCTAAATGATAAGGTCTTCTAGATACTTACTCTATCCTAAAACATAAAATATCTAAGCAATTTTATAAGAAATCTGACTCAAAGACTAACTTGTTCTTCACGTCGGAAACGCCGTCTAACGTGTCAGATGTTGTCGCGTTAGCAGAACCGGCGCGACCAAAAGGGTTAGATCCGCAAAAAATTTTAGAAGCGATTATTATTAAAATATTGAATAAAAAGGATTGAAAATAAAAAAATCGTTGGGGTTGTGTAGCCTATAGTTTGGTCTTGCATGTAGAGGTTTAAGCTAGTGATTGGAAATTGAGCAAAACATGAATAAAGAGAGCTAATGCATGGAATTAAACTTTGGTAACTTAACTTTGGTGGATTGGTGACTAGGGATGAAAACGGACAGAAACGGACGGAAAAACCCCATTTCTACTTCCGTTTCTATATTTGTTGGCGGAAACGGGATCGGGTTCGGAAAATGCGGGTTAGGGAACGGAATCGGGATATGCGAGTGCACAGAAACGAACCAATACGATCGGAAATTCAACGGAAACGGGCGGAAGCCGGAAACTTAAGCCAGAATACTGCACATCTTTATACTCACAATCACAATCACACACATCTTTGGCGATGAAAAACAGGCAATGCATAAATTTAGAGATTCAGACGCAAATGAAAATAGTTTAGGATTTACTGTCCACGCACTAACACTGTGACACTTAACATAAAAAGAGATAATGCTTGTCACACCCCAAAAATTTTCAATTTTGGGTTGTGCTTGGAAAACACTAAATAAAATAAATGATTTCAATATTTGAATAAATTTATTAGATAACTTAAGTTGTTGCTAATTTAAATATATAAAATTGTGGTTTTAAACTTTCTCATATTAATTTGATAATGTGGTGTTTGTGTGATGCTTGTCTTTGGTGTTGGTGAGTGCTATTATTTTCAAAATACCATAGGACGACGTTTGCTTCTCACCGGAAAACTTTTTGGTATTTTCTGGATTTAAAATTTCAATTTCCGTGAGCTTAATCTTTTTCCTTGATCTCTTCATCAATCTTTTCATGAGCTTCAAATACTTTATTTGGGTTCGTCTCATTCTAAAATATCTCTGAGAATTTTCCCTAAATTTTCGGAGCCTTCGAGGTATTTTTCGTGGCTTAAAAGGAAATTCTGGATATTCTGTAATTATTTTAATCCCGAAATCAATTAATTCTAAAAATAATAAAATATCTCATGTTTCCAAAAGTTTCCAAACCCTACAACTATATATATGCCGGCGTAGCCCTCGACGCCCTAGTCTCAGAAGTACAACCCTTATCGCGAGCCGCCGCTCGTAGCTCCCTCCACCCCTCGCCGAAGTTCTGCATCTACAGCTTGCGTTCCGGCGAACTTTCGACGAAGGTTCGGCGAGCTTTTCCGGCCACGTTTCTCGTCTCCGGCGAAAACCATCGCTGCTGCAAGGTAGCCCTCGTCGTTCTCTACGCCGTAGTATACTCGTTTCCTCGAATCCGTATTCGTTTGATCGTGTTCCTAATTTATCTCTCTTTTCCGGCGAGCTCCACCGTGGACGCCAGTTTCTTCGTGGTTTCCGGCCAACCCTTGTACAGCGCCCTCGGTCCGCGCGTCCTCCGCTCCCGCGTGTGGGTAGCCTCTGATGCGGAGCCTACCCTGCGCCACTTCGCCGCCCCCCGCGCTCGGCTGACCTGCTGCTGAGCCACGAGCCGGCGAACTCGAGTAACCGCCACTGCCCTACCTCGGTGCACGCGCGCGTGGCTCCATGCTGCTGCGGCCAAGCCGGTCAGTCCTAGCCAAGGCCGGAGGCCTTAGGACCCCCACCCACCAGCCGTGAAGACCTGAACAAGAAAAGAACGGCAGGTCATCTTCTGTACGTGCAGCTCACCATAAGGAAGAAGACGAGATATTCACAACTTTGCCACTGGTTCGTAACCTCAGCAGTTTAGTCATAATAGCTCTGATTTAGTTGGTTCCAGTTGCGTTAGTTTTGTATCGTCGAGCTCTACGCGATAGTACCAAAGTTTTTATGTTACGTGTTTTTCTATATATTGCTAAATATTATATTGATTAATATGTTTGTACTAGCTTTATAATTAAAAGCAATTTAGACTATATACCTACGGTTTCATAAATAAATATTAATTTAATTCAGGTTAACATGTGTGTTTATGATTATAATTTAGCTAGTATCGATGTTTTTCATGACACTTGACCACGAATTTATTAACTTGAATGCTAATTAGATTAATATTTATTTAATAGCTTTCCAACTAGAAGCGATCTAAGTTTAGTTTTGTTTTGGTCGTGGTACAGCTGTGCCGACTATAAGTTACATGTTAGTAGGAACCTTTAACATGTCTCACATCTCTAAATTTTGTAAGTTAAATATTAATTAATATACATGCAACTAGTTTCATAATTAAAATCAATATATGTTTTATATTCCGATATTTTATACATAAACATTAATATGATTAATTGCTAGTATAAACATGTTCCTAAATTATAATTTGCTTAGTTCAAACCCGTTGCATAGGATAAACTTGTTTAGGTGCTCTCACATGTCTTTTTATGCAAGGTTAAAGTTTAACTTGATTAAATTTTATGACATTACTTATTATAAATAAAATATGAGTAGCTTCAACCCGACTTTTGAATTAAATTATGTTCTGATCAATCTAATATTAATAACTTTGAAATGGTTTGCTCAGTTAAAATGAATTAAGCATGTAGCCTTTTCTTTTCTATTGTAATACATAAAACTCCTAATAGCCGCTACATCACTTCTTATGTTCATTGTTAAATATTAATTCGATTAATGGGTACGTAACTAATTTTCAATCTAGAAACAACATGGAGGTACATTTCGATTTTGTATATGTAAATAAATGTTAAAATAATTAGCTACTAACATAAACATATTTTTAATTTGTAAATTGCTTAGTCTAGCACTTTGACGTGCGTTAGGATGCTCTCACAAAATTATTTCTTTTGCAAATATAAAAACATAACTTGCTTAATAAAATATTATGTGGGAATATTTATAAAATATATAAACTTTGGTTAGTTTCAACTCAGTGTTGAGTCCAAATATGATTTTTTTTTAATCTGAACTAATTATTTTTTTTTCATGATCTTGTTAGCTAAAATAAATCAAGCATGTAGTGGTTTCTTTTTATAATATAAATATTTCGATAGTCTTTTTCTTTTTAACGATAGTTCTGTTATCGACGTTTCTTGTGTTCTCGTGACCGTAGCCGGTAGCTCTCTTTTAGTACGTTGTTTTCTTTTGTGTGGTGTATTGTTCTTAGTTGTTCCTATTTGTTTGCTTGTATGCCTGTTAGTGTGCTGGGTTGTTATGATCTACGAGTAGAAGAAAGACTATCTGTGAGCTTCGAAGATCCGAAGATGAAGACCAGAAGCTGAGTGCCAGAAGTTGCAAATGAAAGATTAAGTTGAGGTTTTTCAGAGCAAGTTGCTTTGGGCATAAAGCAAGTTCTAAGGCAAGTATAGCATGGGATTATCCTTGTTGTCCTATTCATATTAAGCAAATAATATCATTATGCATATGTTTCCTTGTTAAGGATGACTTAGTATTGATCTTATTCCTTGATACCTATTATACTGCATGGATTAGTATTGCTAGTGCTCAACATGAACTATGATCATGTAATTTGACTAATGGAATATGCAATAAACATTAAAAGATGATTTTATTACTGTTTAAGGGTACTAGAGCATGGGGTTACTTTGGTGCTCTTGTTACTCTCCATAAGGACTTATCTGTAAGCGAAAATCCGGGATTTACAGTACAACTGTGAGGGCTAAAATGGCTCTGGCTTTAGTCATATAGAAGGACCTTTTCTAGCTTGTTAGAGGTATTCCTTTATGGCGTAAGAATGGCTTGACGAATCGAGTATAGTGCGGCCTCTGTCCTCATGTGTATAGGCTGCGTGTTATTGTGCCATCAGGAAGGGGGGCTCTACATCTGTTTGCCGAGTGAAATCTAATGGCCCTAACTTGTTAGACGAACCTTCGAAAGACTTCATAGTGAACCCTGCCGACCTTCCTTGGTAGTGGGTCAAGAGGCTGATCACCTCGGGCGAAAGGGTAAATCACGACTCACAGTGAAAGTGTACAACCTCTGCAGAGTGTAAAACTGTTATAACAGCCGTGCTCACGGTCACGAGTGGCCTTGGACCCTTAAGGAATAGTGGATCATTAATAATGAATATGTTTTTGCTATTCGTTAATCATTTCACATGGATCATATGTTTATTGATTATATTGAGACACTTTGATATTATTGATATACTGAATTAATGCTATATAAAAGCTACATGCTGATAAACCTATGTTATGCCTTTGAGCCTCATGAACCCCATGTTATATTTGTTGAGTTCGACATGGACTCACTCTTGCTATTTCCACCACACTTCAGTGTGTAGTGAGGTGCTGCTCAGAAAAAAAAATAAAGAGGTAGTGGAGTTTCCAGAAGTTTTTCAGAAGTGTTTGGCATATGGAACCCCCAGTCAGCCGTCCCTGTGATGTTGGAGCCTGAAGAAAAGATTAGTGACCGTTCCGCGACACTCTGATAGTTGTAAGTGTTAATATAGTATGTTTTCCGCTTTATATAAACATTGTTTTGATACTTTTTCATTCTGACATATGTGTGGACTTTCTGGGCACATATATGATTAGCCTGGTTTTGTTCTTTAGAAAACCGGGTGTGACAGAGTGGTATCAGAGCGGTGTTGACTGTAGGACGTATGCCAAGTAGCACTGGACGTATTCTAAAACTCATTTTACTATAAAACTATTTTTGTCATCCTTTGACTCATTGATTTTGACTATTGCTTATTCCTTGTCTTGTTGTATCCTTTCTTTGATAGCTTCCTTTGAGCTATTATTTCTTACTCTCTTGGTTTTTTATTTGTATTGTTTTTACCAAAAGGTTTCTGATCTTACCCTGTTCAAAAATTTGATGGCCTTTTCATCATCTATAATCTGCCATGTAGGATGACCCCCATTGTTGAAAAAGCACGTGTAGTATCGGTGATGTGTTGTGTGCTTGTCTGGTTTGATGTGATGCTTGGGTGTCGTCTCTGTTCTTGTTTGTCAAAGGAGGCCTAAAAATCGTGTTGAGAATTAACTCAATCTATGTTAAAGTGGGGTAGTATCCTCTCTTGATCTACTTAACCTTCGATCAATCCTAATTCTTATTGTCTTTTCCATATATCATCCTTGCTTACTCTTGGTTTCTATGCTTTCTTCTTTATCTTAACCCAAGGGAGGATCAACACATGAAGGACTCATCAGTAGCAGCAAGCCTTAAAGAAAGTGTTGTCTTCAGTGACATCGCCAGGTGGAACAAGATCTTTGTTAAGTGGGGTAGCGTCCGCCACCATCATCAATCTCAAGTCACGAGACAAGAAGATCCAAAGAGCAATCGCTATCATAATATCATCTTTTGCTAGTCCTTGCCCCTTAACCAGTCTCACCTTCTTGCCATCAATCTTTACTTTTCTTATCAACATTTGACAACTTTTGACCTTTATCCTTACGTCTTATAAATCCTAATTCAAGGACCTACGAAGACTTGAAGATCAATTTATCCTTCTTACTGGTCTCCCTGAATGGTAAAATGGAAGACTAGTCTTTACCTTTCTTCAACCAATGCTAGTCTGTTATTTTTTCGTGATATCTCATAAATCTTGAATCTAGGAGTTTTGAGTACCTTAAGATGTATCTTTATCTCTTATGTTATCTCTTGCTAATCTCCACCCTTGTTTTTACACCTTATAAAGTGAAGACTCGATGATCAACCCTGATATATCTTTTCAATCTCCTTTGATCTTCCTTTTCACTTATGCTGACCTTCAATCCTTTGACCTTCTTTCATTAACTTGAATCAATCTTAACGATCAATCCAATGTTCTTTTGTTATCCTTTGATAATCCTTGACGTTTATATCCGAACTTGTCAAAAAGTCTCGAAACAACCTTATTGGTCTATTTTATCTTTCTCCCTAGTCTCTTCGAATCTCGGGACGAGATTCCTGTTAAGTGGGGTAGAATTGTCACACCCCAAAAATTTTCAATTTTGGGTTGTGCTTGGAAAACACTAAATAAAATAAATGATTTCAATATTTGAATAAATTTATTAGATAACTTAAGTTGTTGCTAATTTAAATATATAAAATTGTGGTTTTAAACTTTCTCATATTAATTTGATAATGTGGTGTTTGTGTGATGCTTGTCTTTGGTGTTGGTGAGTGCTATTATTTTCAAAATACCATAGGACGACGTTTGCTTCTCACCGGAAAACTTTTTGGTATTTTCTGGATTTAAAATTTCAATTTCCATGAGCTTAATCTTTTTCCTTGATCTCTTCATCAATCTTTTCATGAGCTTCAAATACTTTATTTGGGTTCGTCTCATTCTAAAATATCTCTGAGAATTTTCCCTAAATTTTCGGAGCCTTCGAGGTATTTTTCGTGGCTTAAAAGGAAATTCTGGATATTCTGTAATTATTTTAATCCCGAAATCAATTAATTCTAAAAATAATAAAATATCTCATGTTTCCAAAAGTTTCCAAACCCTACAACTATATATATGCCGGCGTAGCCCTCGACGCCCTAGTCTCAGAAGTACAACCCTTATCGCGAGCCGCCGCTCGTAGCTCCCTCCACCCCTCGCCGAAGTTCTGCATCTACAGCTTGCGTTCCGGCGAACTTTCGACGAAGGTTCGGCGAGCTTTTCCGGCCACGTTTCTCGTCTCCGGCGAAAACCATCGCTGCTGCAAGGTAGCCCTCGTCGTTCTCTACGCCGTAGTATACTCGTTTCCTCGAATCCGTATTCGTTTGATCGTGTTCCTAATTTATCTCTCTTTTCCGGCGAGCTCCACCGTGGACGCCAGTTTCTTCGTGGTTTCCGGCCAACCCTTGTACAGCGCCCTCGGTCCGCGCGTCCTCCGCTCCCGCGTGTGGGTAGCCTCTGATGCGGAGCCTATCCTGCGCCACTTCGCCGCCCCCCGCGCTCGGCTGACCTGCTGCTGAGCCACGAGCCGGCGAACTCGAGTAACCGCCACTGCCCTACCTCGGTGCACGCGCGCGTGGCTCCATGCTGCTGCGGCCAAGCCGGTCAGTCCTAGCCAAGGCCGGAGGCCTTAGGACCCCCACCCACCAGCCGTGAAGACCTGAACAAGAAAAGAACGGCAGGTCATCTTCTGTACGTGCAGCTCACCATAAGGAAGAAGACGAGATATTCACAACTTTGCCACTGGTTCGTAACCTCAGCAGTTTAGTCATAATAGCTCTGATTTAGTTGGTTCCAGTTGCGTTAGTTTTGTATCGTCGAGCTCTACGCGATAGTACCAAAGTTTTTATGTTACGTGTTTTTCTATATATTGCTAAATATTATATTGATTAATATGTTTGTACTAGCTTTATAATTAAAAGCAATTTAGACTATATACCTACGGTTTCATAAATAAATATTAATTTAATTCAGGTTAACATGTGTGTTTATGATTATAATTTAGCTAGTATCGATGTTTTTCATGACACTTGACCACGAATTTATTAACTTGAATGCTAATTAGATTAATATTTATTTAATAGCTTTCCAACTAGAAGCGATCTAAGTTTAGTTTCGTTTTGGTCGTGGTACAGCTGTGCCGACTATAAGTTACATGTTAGTAGGAACCTTTAACATGTCTCACATCTCTAAATTTTGTAAGTTAAATATTAATTAATATACATGCAACTAGTTTCATAATTAAAATCAATATATGTTTTATATTCCGATATTTTATACATAAACATTAATATGATTAATTGCTAGTATAAACATGTTCCTAAATTATAATTTGCTTAGTTCAAACCCGTTGCATAGGATAAACTTGTTTAGGTGCTCTCACATGTCTTTTTATGCAAGGTTAAAGTTTAACTTGATTAAATTTTATGACATTACTTATTATAAATAAAATATGAGTAGCTTCAACCCGACTTTTGAATTAAATTATGTTCTGATCAATCTAATATTAATAACTTTGAAATGGTTTGCTCAGTTAAAATGAATTAAGCATGTAGCCTTTTCTTTTCTATTGTAATACATAAAACTCCTAATAGCCGCTACATCACTTCTTATGTTCATTGTTAAATATTAATTCGATTAATGGGTACGTAACTAATTTTCAATCTAGAAACAACATGGAGGTACATTTCGATTTTGTATATGTAAATAAATGTTAAAATAATTAGCTACTAACATAAACATATTTTTAATTTGTAAATTGCTTAGTCTAGCACTTTGACGTGCGTTAGGATGCTCTCACAAAATTATTTCTTTTGCAAATATAAAAACATAACTTGCTTAATAAAATATTATGTGGGAATATTTATAAAATATATAAACTTTGGTTAGTTTCAACTCAGTGTTGAGTCCAAATATGATTTTTTTTTAATCTGAACTAATTATTTTTTTTCATGATCTTGTTAGCTAAAATAAATCAAGCATGTAGTGGTTTCTTTTTATAATATAAATATTTCGATAGTCTTTTTCTTTTTAACGATAGTTCTGTTATCGACGTTTCTTGTGTTCTCGTGACCGTAGCCGGTAGCTCTCTTTTAGTACGTTGTTTTCTTTTGTGTGGTGTATTGTTCTTAGTTGTTCCTATTTGTTTGCTTGTATGCCTGTTAGTGTGCTGGGTTGTTATGATCTACGAGTAGAAGAAAGACTATCTGTGAGCTTCGAAGATCCGAAGATGAAGACCAGAAGCTGAGTGCCAGAAGTTGCAAATGAAAGATTAAGTTGAGGTTTTTCAGAGCAAGTTGCTTTGGGCATAAAGCAAGTTCTAAGGCAAGTATAGCATGGGATTATCCTTGTTGTCCTATTCATATTAAGCAAATAATATCATTATGCATATGTTTCCTTATTAAGGATGACTTAGTATTGATCTTATTCCTTGATACCTATTATACTGCATGGATTAGTATTGCTAGTGCTCAACATGAACTATGATCATGTAATTTGACTAATGGAATATGCAATAAACATTAAAAGATGATTTTATTACTGTTTAAGGGTACTAGAGCATGGGGTTACTTTGGTGCTCTTGTTACTCTCCATAAGGACTTATCTGTAAGCGAAAATCCGGGATTTACAGTACAACTGTGAGGGCTAAAATGGCTCTGGCTTTAGTCATATAGAAGGACCTTTTCTAGCTTGTTAGAGGTATTCCTTTATGGCATAAGAATGGCTTGACGAATTGGGTATAGTGCGGCCTCTGTCCTCATGTGTATAGGCTGCGTGTTATTGTGCCATCAGGAAGGGGGGCTCTACATCTGTTTGCCGAGTGAAATCTAATGGCCCTAACTTGTTAGACGAACCTTCGAAAGACTTCATAGTGAACCCTGCCGACCTTCCTTGGTAGTGGGTCAAGAGGCTGATCACCTCGGGCGAAAGGGTAAATCACGACTCACAGTGAAAGTGTACAACCTCTGCAGAGTGTAAAACTGTTATAACAGCCGTGCTCACGGTCACGAGTGGCCTTGGACCCTTATGGAATAGTGGATCATTAATAATGAATATGTTTTTGCTATTCGTTAATCATTTCACATGGATCATATGTTTATTGATTATATTGAGACACTTTGATATTATTGATATACTGAATTAATGCTATATAAAAGCTACATGCTGATAAACCTATGTTATGCCTTTGAGCCTCATGAACCCCATGTTATATTTGTTGAGTTCGACATGGACTCACTCTTGCTATTTCCACCACACTTCAGTGTGTAGTGAGGTGCTGCTCAGAAAAAAAAAAATAAAGAGGTAGTGGAGTTTCCAGAAGTTTTTCAGAAGTGTTTGGCATATGGAACCCCCAGTCAGCCGTCCCTGTGATGTTGGAGCCTGAAGAAAAGATTAGTGACCGTTCCGCGACACTCTGATAGTTGTAAGTGTTAATATAGTATGTTTTCCGCTTTATATAAACATTGTTTTTATACTTTTTCATTCTGACATATGTGTGGACTTTCTGGGCACATATATGATTAGCCTGGTTTTGTTCTTTAGAAAACCGGGTGTGACAATGCTACAATCACAAAATGATGCCAGTAGATATATAAATATAGAACTATCCAAATATACGACACGATCCAAATATACACTGGTACTGCTACTGGCTACTGCCTACTCGTGGCTACTTACTGCTTACCTATAATGGATCCGCTGCTGCTATCTTTAATGGGCTTAGATGGGCTAGTATTGGGCCTCGAGTTATTTGGACCTGTCTGGAATCTGGGTAAAATGTGGTACAAATACGGAAATATTCCGACCAAATACGGAATTCCGCAAATACGGACGAAAAAACTCTGTTTCTACTTCCGTTCGCATTCCGACAACCTCTGCCCCGTTTCCGAACCGATTCCGGATTTTTCCGAAAATGCGAAAACGGACGGGTCAAATGTAGAAAAATGGACGGTTCGGACCGGGAAAAATTTCGTCTGTTTTCAACACTATTGGTGACCTGGGGTCACCAAGCCCAAGCTTGTGCCTTGCTCCTTCTTGCATCAAAGTGTGGGAGATGGATTGAAAGGAAATTAGTGTTTCCTCACATGAAACGTACATCTCCATTTAGAAAGAAATTTATGAGATGAAAAATGAGAGAGTAGTAGGCTTACACTTGAGATGGATTGGGTTGCTAGCACCTTCATATTCTTTACATGCAGGTTGAAATCAAGAGTTAGAGTTGGGATTGGCATTTGAGAAAGAAATGAGATGTTCTTGAGCTCACTCAAGAGATGGAGATGGTGATCTTCATCTTCTTCAGATCGTGGATCTTGATCTTGTCTTAGATCTCTTATTCTCTTCTTTTTCTTTTCCTTCTCTTGCTTCTCCTCTTTCTCCCTCTAGTTCTTGGTTTCTCCACCGAAGAGAGAGACAGAGGGGGGATGAGAGCGAGGATGAAGTGGGGAGAGGGGTTCTGGTGGACAAGTCACCCCAATCATGCTGACAGGTGGGGCCAAGGGTGGGGAGAGGAGGACAACTCATCAAATAAATTTTGCTGACTCAGTGTTCTGGCGGACAGTTCGTCAGTACACCTGATAGGCTGACAAAATATGGAATTTGGAAATTTTGGAATTAAGATAAAGAGATTGAAATTGGGTTTCTAATACAACTTATAAAGGTTGTAGGAACCACTTAAGGCTCAAAGAACACTTTCTAGGTGATAACTTTGGGATTGGGCTTAAGTCAAATGACTTGTTGACCAGGGTTGACTTGAGTTGACTTGGTTTGATCAGAAGTGTGTCATGAAGATCATTAGCTAGATGGGGGGGTCCTTGTCAGTTGAAAGTTGAAGTAGAGATGGTTTTCATTATGTTGACAAGGTTGTCCATTGCGGGAAGAAAAATCAAAGAGTAAGAGTTTGATGCCAGGGTCAACAAAGACTCGTGATCCAAATAGGTTGCATTGATTAGCAATGATTCAAGTCATTGGTCTAATAAGGGAGGTGCAGTGTTTCTGAGGGAGTCTTTGAAAACTTTCAGTTGGAACGACTATTGGGTCATGACACATGTCATATGTTCTTCAATTGCATAGTCTTTCCTGAAGTGAGCTTTACATGACCGAACTGACACCAAGAACATGCACATGAGATCTATTTCCCACCAGCAAGGCTCTAGTCATGCTTCCTGTTAAGAAAAGAACACACTGCTACCATAAGGATATGTAGGGGCTACTCATAAGGGTTTATAGGGGCAGTTTCCCCAGCCGCCCCTAAGCAACCGTGTCTACAAGTCATTAATTTGTAGGGGCGGTTCCCAAGCCACCCCTAGAAATCGATTTGTAGGAGCAGTTGGTGTTACGAGCCATCCCTACAAAAGGATTTGCAGGGGCGACTGATAACACCAACCACCTCTACAATTTAGATTTGTAGGAGCAGCTGTGACACCAACCGCTCCTATAGTTTCCATTTGTAGGGGCGGTTAAGTATAGAACCGACCCTACAGTCAATTTTCCGGCCAAAAAAATTGAAATTTGAAAATTTAAATTCAAATCTAACCAGAATATGAATGAGTTCACAAGAACCATAATAATTTAGATTACTTCATTACAAACCTATAATGATTCATAGGAATTGCAAACACATAATAATTTAAATTTGTTCATTACAAGCCGTAATAACTTATTAGAACCAACAGTAATTTAAATTCCTAGAACTTCCTAACGTCGTACCACGTACTCGGAGAAGTGCATATCATTAATTTCGTATGCCAAAATATGAGTGATGTAGCGCAATGTATTTACTAGTGCACTCTCCCTTGCTTCACAAGATCATTCACATGGTCTACTGACGATAATTAGATATGGTCGTGCCCCTTTCCTCCTAGTCACAGGAATTTTTCCCTGGATTCCCTCTGAAGTTTCCACATGGCCACCATATTCCCAATTATAACGACCCAATTGATGCAGGGCCTAGTTTATAATGGCTTCAAAGCTACAACTTGCGTATGTAACATCAATCTCCTGATTCTGCAAGTGTTGGGAAAAATGTGGTTATCAGAACCATGCATATATATAGACATAACAATTAATCTGGATATAAGTTATGAGACTGACCACATCATCTATGTTGTCCTCAGCAAGTTGTGTACAAAACAGTCCAATATCGTGGTAGAGGCCCACATTCAAAGCTCCAATCCTCATGGAGGAGTATGTAGGAATATTGTACCCAATATTTTGAAGGGCCCTTAAACATTCTTGCACAACATATTTTTGCGCACAAATGTCATGATAATCTACGTGGCCCATCCTCTCGATGTATAAAACCATACCTTATTGGTTACCCGCCCTAGCGAGAATAGAAAAGCCAATTCGACATTGCTTGAGTCCACCATCTATAGGGAATGTACCCACATTGATGTAATCAACCCTGAAATTTGAGATTGTCGCTCTGAACCATGGTATAGGACAAATTGTCTACATTTAAGAATTATATATTAGAACAAAATATCTATAGATGTGTCTTTAAAACATGTTACTTACTATGCTTGGATATGGGTGGTTTGCCCTCCCCAATGTTGGTCGGAAGCCCAGATCAAATGCATAATTATCTGGCAGATCTGGAAAATGGGGGTTCGGCCATCTCTTCTCCTAAATTTATGTCAAGAAAAACAGTTATAGTAGAGGAGGACAGGAGAGGAAAGGAATAGGAGAAGTAGGAGCAGAGGACAAGAAAGGAGAAGACTAGAAGTAGTAGGACTAGGAGAGGAGGGTCTACAAAGCAGCAGTTTCCTACCAATGGAGAGTAGTAGTAGTAGTAGTAGGATAGCAGCAGCAGTATTAATAGTATGACAACAACAACAGTAGAATTAATAGATAGAGTTGCATTACAACCAAAATATAGCTGTCAACATATAATTAGTGTTATCCAAACTAATAGGCCTCAGACACCATAATTAAATCATCATACAATTATGCAACTACATCGACTATCTAATTGTGTCATCACAAGCCTAAGTATTGCAGTTGCATTGGCAGCTCATGGAAAACCTCATCCAAAGTCCAAACACCATCATCAACAGACTGATAATCACCACATTCTTCCAAGAACCACTCTTACCACCCTGAGGGGAGATGCTTTCACCACAATATGTTGGGACCAGTTTAGGGGAGGGAGTTGCTGCTCCAACATAGGCATTGAAATCTCTAAGTGCATGGTCATAGTTGTTGTACTTCTTGTGTATAGCATTTTTGAACCCAAGCACATGTTCACTAGCCTCATGGCAAGACATGTAAATCCTAGGTTTCTTCCCGTAGAAAACAACATAGCAAGGGCCCATTTCCTATGAGTGGAATTGAAGAATTAGGTGAGATCACAAATTCAAATTCAAATTTCAATAGAGGCCTCAGAAGCATGTCAATCATAATTTGATCATGAACTTAGAGCATAAAGGCATCATAAACACAATAAGCATATACAAAACTTGTGAGCATATAGAAAAAGATAGTAGGGGCGGCTGGTAATGATGCAAGTTTCTCACAAGTTCATGATCATCAGCTCATATTCTAGACAACTTCTAGAGTTGGACAATTTTATCATTGGTAAAACAAAGGAGAGGAGATGAGAGTTTGCCAAAAAAAAAGCTGCTGTTTGTTCCAAAAAAAGAAATAGCAGCTGCAACCAAACATAGAGGAGTAGGAGAAGTAGAAGTAGTAGTAGAGGAGAGGATAGGAGGCCAAACAAAAATAGTGAGCATATATAAACACAATATTATTAGTAGTAGGGTAGTAGCAGTAGGAGGAGGAGTAGGAGTAGTAGGAGAGAAGAGGAGAGTAGTAGTAGAACTAGTAGAAGTAGGAGTAGTAGGAGAGGAGAGGAGAGTAGTAGTAGAAGTAGGAGTAGTAGGAGAGGAGAGGAGACTAGTAGTAGGAGTAGTAGAAGTAGGAGTAGTAGGAGAGGACATGAGAGTAGAAGTAAAAGTAGTTAAGGTAGGAGTAGTAGGAGTAGGAGTAGTAGGAGAGGAGAGTAGTAGTAGAAGTAGTAGAAGTAATAGGAGGAGGAGAGGAGAGGAGAGTAGTAGTAGTAGTAGTAGTATCATCAATCAGATCTGTACATATTCACATAAAACATGATTAACTAAGCCAAAAAGCAAGATCTGAACAGAAAGTAAAACAGAAATTGACTGGGAACTTGTAAAATCTATAACTCTTAAATTAGCAGGCCTAAAATCATGAAATTCTAGGACAAGCAATAAATGAAAGTTAGCTACAACTTTTCTATACAACATATTCACAGAAAATATGATTAACTAAGCCAAAAAGCATCATCAATCAGATATGAACAGAAAATAAAATAGAAACTGACTGGGAATTTACAAAATCTATAACTCCTAAATTAGTAGGCCTAAAATCATAAAATTCTAGGATAAGCAATACATGGAAGTTAGCTACAGCTTTTGTATACAACATATTCACAGAAAATATGATTAACTAAGCCAAAAAAGCATCATCAATCAGATCTGAACAGAAAGTAAAACAGAAACTGACCGGGAAATTGTAAAATCTATAACTCTTAAATTAGCAGGCCTAAAATCATGAAATTCTAGGACAAGCAATATATGGAAGTTAACTACAACTTTTGTATACAACATATTCACAAAAAGCATGATTAACTAAGCCAACAAACTAGTGAAATCTAGTGTAGTGATCATATATATCGAAAATCACAGTCCAAGCTACTAAGCACTAATTCAGAGTATTCATTCACTAATCCAGAAGCTATATGGAAGAAAATGACATTCAGTTATCCACCAAGCAAATCCCACATCACAGAATACTAGTCAAAATTTTCAGTGCACAAAAACAACATATATCCATCCACAAGCAAAGGTAAAGCATTAATCTTAGCAGCAACTAAGCATGTGAATGTCAACTCCACAATGAATCAGGGTTCAAACATTTTAGTATCCACGGTTTATACTGATTATGCTCTAAGCTCCCTCTAAACTAGAGAAGGGCCAGGGAATGGAGGAGAAGGGGTTGGGTGCACTTGCAGAAGACCTGGCAGAGAGGGATGCCAGTGGCTAAGCTTAGTGGTCGAGGATCTGGAGGTTGGAGAAGACACCAGCGTCATCGGCCACCATCTCAGGCCCACTGGGGAACGGGCACAGCAACAAAGGAAAGTCCCACCACCCACCGGTGGAGGGACTGCGTGGACACCGAAGCGAGGGCACAGCCAATGGGGGAAGGGCCCGCCGGTGGAGGGTCCACGTAGGCTGCCAGAGAGGGACGCGGCAACCTAGGAAAGGCACACCGCCTACCGAGGGAGGGACCACGTGGACCGGTGCGCAGGATTCGCGGGGTCGAAACCACGGCAAGCATGTTGTTCAAGTCGATGTTAGAGCACAAGGTCTCCGGTGGCTCGGGTGGATTTTGGAACACAAGAATCACGCAGAGAAGACATAACGGTTTATCCTGGTTCGGGCCAATTTGGTCCCTACATCTAGCAGCCGATGATCCTTATACTCAAGAACACCCAAAATCTGAGGGGTCACAACAGAGTGTAAAGGAAGAAGATGTGGTAGGAGGTTAGCTCGGTGCTAATCCTAAGGTTTGCCTCATCGCCGGTGGAGTCTCCCCCTCGTCAGAGAGGAAGGAGACGACAAAATGCGATGGAGGAGGAGCTCTCGGTGCCCCTCTCTAGGTTGCCTTTCTCTCGGTGCAGAGTGGAGGCGAATGGAATGGATTGTCTAGTGATCGAATTGGGATCCTCCCTCCTCCTAGGTTCGACCTTATCCCTTATATAACTAGATAGGTAGGGTACATGGCTGTTTAGGGGTTCTAGTCTACAATCAAGAGGGCCTTGCAGCGGTGCGTCATGGACTATCAAGGTGTATTGAAGCCGAAGAAGCCTAGGCATCATCTGGCTGCTTTGTTCTAACACTCTACATGTCAGACGGTGTTAGCTTGGACCGGCCTCCCTGGGGTGAGACCTTCTGGAGTCTTCTTGGCGAGGAAGGAGGTCAGCTCTAGGGGCTGACACGTGGGCCTAGAAGCCCCCGAGCCCCCGGAGGCTATGGGAAGCTTTGTCTTCTTGTGTCACGCCCCAGACGTGACCCTGTCGGAGGAGCAGTTGGTAGGAGCATGCCTAGGGAGTGGTGCTAGGGAGCCCCTAGGCATCAGAAGCTCATGGATTGTCTTCTTATGCCAGGGCATTGGCTGGCATTGTTAGTTGGGCAGGAGCCAAGGGCCAGGCGTGGAGGTATTGTAGATCAATAGCCCAAGGCTTGGGGAAGCCCTCGAGCCCTAGGCGGAAGTTGCGATCGAGTCAAACTCAGCTGGATCTCTTTGCCATAGGGTGCACGCAAGCATGCCCGATGGACATAGCCCTGAGCCCTCGGGCGATCTTGAAGGGGTCGGTCAGGGGGTCTTCTTTGTTCAGAAACTATTGGACCCAAGACTTAACATACATATATGTTAGGATCTCGTCAGGAGCCCCTGAGCCCTTTGTGGCCTCACCTGGCGTGATGGCGATGAAGGGCTAAATTCGGTCTTCTAGCGACCAAACCCTCCTTGGTGGGGACGACTTCTATTGGCAAGAGTGCTACGCCCTGCTTGGGGCCTTCTTCTCCAGTGTGATGGATGGTGCTCCGCTATCGAGGCTGATCGAAGATGATGCTGATCCCTTCGTGAGTCTATGTCGCATGGGTCTTTGACTCGAGTGAGGGCTCAGCACACTCATTTGGGAGCTGCCAATTGTATTCCCGGGGGTGCCCTCCTTTCTAATTAGAACCTGCCATGGGTCGGGTGATCAAAAGCGCTGGGCTCTAGCTCAAGGCCATCTGATCATCTGAAGCGCCACACCCCACTAAGGGTTGTGATAACAGGTCCCGATACTCTCGAGCCGACCTTCTAGGGTTGACCCTCTACGGCCATAGGTTAGGGAAATGGGAGCGCGTCGAGGCTCGACGGAGGCCCTCATTGGGTCCACTACTCAGCAGCTCCCGACCCAACTCTGGGGAGTTGGTTGGTTTTTGGGGATGTGCCACCTGAGTGCTCGTCGATCGAGGGTCAGGCTGCTCCATTTAGGGAGCTAGCGTAGCCCCCGAGGCCATTGTAGGGCCTCCTTGCTAGCAGGAGAAGTGGCTTCTGAGCATGTCCTGTCCACTGATGCCTTGTGCAGGCGGTTGATGGCGTCTGGGCTGTCGTGCCTAGTGAGGAGTTTTGATGCGCGTGCCCCCATGCCGTCCTGTCTTGTCTGGGAGATGAGACACATTAGGGCCACGTGGAGTAGATCCGGTGGAGGAGGAGCCACTGCGCTTGGCGTGTGTGGATCCGAGTCGTCGATGGCAGCAGGTGGGCCCGGGGGGAGGTAGATCCCCCAAGTCCCGTGAAGAGGCGTGCTAGAGTGGTTGGAGCGCGTGGCGTAAAGTGGAGCGGGGACTTGACTTGTTGTCAGCGGTTCCCTAACTCCGCCTTTACTGCACGGCCGCCATCAAACAACCGCCCTGAGGCATGTTGCGAGGATTGAAGGGACGCCTGGCCTGTTCCCTAGGGTCCTTTGTAGCTACTAATGGCTGATCAGAGGGCACAAAGCCGCTTATAGCACACCACCTTTAGCTATAAAGGGAGGCCCCAAGGGACACGATGTCTTCAATCCCTTCCTCTGGCCCCTTCTCTTCTTCTTCTCAGATCCATCTTCTTCAGCGGCGATAGCGATGGCGATGAAGTGCGATGCTTCCCTCTAAGTGAGCTTGGTGTTGTCCTCCGGGCGACTTCTTCTTCAAGGGTGGAAGGACTCTAGCAAGGGGAAGGCCACGGTGGTGCATGGAGAGGGGTGAGGGTCAACATTGAGGGACGCTATCCTTTCCTCATGTGCTACCACCCTCGGCACTTCCCCAACCATGCGTGCCACCGTGGTTCTTCCCCATCATCTTCCTCTAGTGGGTCAAAGAACCCTAGCGATGTGGATGGCTAGGGCAGCCCTGTTTTATCAGAGGAAGAGCACCCTACGCATGGCGGGGTGTTCCTGACCTTTGAGTCAGGAGGGTGTCACTCGAGCTTCCCCACTCTTGTCATTGAACTGCACGGCCCTGATCGTGGCCTGGCCTAGGGTCAAGGCAGCGGTGTAGGCAGGCTCAGGTTGCAGTTTTTGCCATCATATATTGCAATCGGGTCTTTCCAAATTGATGAAATGAAATTACTATCATTTGTAATCCCATTTTTCTCTTGAGTCATGCTTAGAGACTTGATCCCTTGTTGGGCTAGGCTATTTACGATGATGGCCTCATTGGCCAAGATCGTCGTGCCCATGCTACTAGCGAGTAAGTCTATGAGGACCCTAGGACCTAGGTTTATGGTCGTTTTGTGCCCTGTCATGTCCCCTAAAGGGGAGATCCTCGGCTTCTTGACCGAGCCACTAGTATAGTTCCCGTGACCATCTATCAATACTTGGGGGCTCATTGCCTCCCTCATTGGGTCACCACGAGTGGCTCATGTCGGTACTTGGACATCGTTCGGCCAAACGATTGGGGCGCTCTAGGCACCCCGGCCATAGCCGCGTGGGCTCGTCTCCCAAACGTCCCTCACACTTTTGGTTGCTTCGGGTGACCTTGAAGCCTAGTGGGCCGGCCTTGAACCCTCAGTGATACCCCTTCTGGGGGGGCCCTAGACCGGCATGCAGTGGGGTGGAACGATCCGATGAAAGATCGGGCGATAGGCAGATCCCTACAAAGAAAATGGAATGGACACAAGAGAGGGGAAAGAGGACATAGCTGGTAATGCGATGGCGGGGGCTGCTCCATTAGTGCCTTGCTAATCTTTTTGCTTGCTCCTCCTACTCCGTCCGTCCTATCCTCACCTTGCTCGGGGGCCTTCTGCAGTGGCCCTCCTTCAGAAAAGATCAGCAGGTGGTTAGCTCAGTTGATCCTATGATGCTGCTGAACTACTGCTGGGATGGCCCAGATTAAAGGAGACAGTAATAGAGCAAATAGAGGTAAGCGAAGCAAGAAGGTCAGGCAGACATGACTTATCTTGTTTTTTGTTGTTGGAGAGGTAGGCCGACGAAAGAGGTCAGCAGGCAGGCCTTCGTTTGGGAGGCGACACTTCTGGGTGGATGGCTCGACGATGGCCTTCCCTCATGGGGAAAGGTCAGAACTCACCTCGATTGGGTCAACCCCTTATGGGGGGTCAGCTGTAACAGAACCGACCAATTATATGAAATTAAGTAAGAAAATCACCCACCGAAGCAGATAATTTAGCAAACTTAAGCCCGTATAACCTGGTAGTCCGTGAAACCACGAAGGATTTCAAACCAACCAATATACAAACAAAGATCGTACAAGTTTAGCAGCCACAGTCACATATTACATAAAGTTTGCAACGACAGTTGAATACATCAAAGTTTAGAACATAAAGTTATTACAAACCAAGTTCATAATGAAATAGCGGAAGCAAATAGTTTTAAAGTCACACGCACACTTTTAGTTCAGATACAGTGCCACAAGATAGTCATTTCCAACAAAGGCATCAGATAAGAAATACGGAGCGACTATTGCCCTTGGTCCTAGTTGTCGCCCATCGCCAGGTACAGGCAGTTGATGTAATATCCGTAATACATCTGACCATCTGCAACAATAATGGGAACAACGCCCTGAGTACGAGAAAGTACTCAGCTAGACTTACCCATCGTAAACCAAAATAAAGTGACACCAAGGAGTATGCAAGGCTTTCTTTAGTGGAATAGCTGACTCATTTGCGAAAAGCATACATTATCATGAATAAACTATTTTAACTACTTTGCATCATCTTTATTATAACCTATCAAGCTAGGTAAGCATCTATGTTATAGCAATCACTTGATTAACCAATAACATCTAGTTACCACTTGGATTTAGTATTTCCAACATCATCCATATAACCATCAATGTTCCATCATCATTACTACGATGCCGTAACTCGAGTCAAGTGCTCACTATCCAGGAGCGATGGTGATTCGAATCGATTCCTAACCCACTGGTGATTTATTCCTCACACAAACCACACTCACCCGCTAAAGTGAGCTACAGATCACCAATGACACTATCTAGGTAAACGTCGTGGGACAAACTGAAGCCGTAGTAAACAAGGATCGCCTGACAGCCAGGACGCACCTTGGGCTCACTCTTCGCGCCCCCGTCATACCCCCTGCAGCACCAATATGCACACCCATGTAGATCTCTGCCCGAATAATGCCACTAGCTTCACGGTCGAAAGGTACTTTATTCGGCCAGCTAAATGTGAGGTATGCGTTTAACATGACAAGAGGGACGAGCAACGATCGGTCCTTAATCGACACAGACGGAAAACTAATAGCACCCCAGAACCCTATCTGGTTGCCTCCAACTTTTCCGTCCGGTCTCCAATTATCCATCAACACAGGGTTATTTTTAGGATATCATCCAATCCATAGCTAAAGTATTTCGGTAACCACCTACAATTGCAGGTGATTGGAAATCACCGATCGCTACCGGTCTAAGCAGTTATTCGATCCTAAGCCTATCAAGGTAAGGATATCATCATGTAGGCAAGGATAGTAATAAATGCATCAATGGTTTCACCCAACTCCTATAACTTAATGCAACAATATATCAGACTTATATATATAAAGAATTGGTTTTATAAAGTAGGAGACTTAGAATGCTCCGGGGCTTACCTCGTTCGAAGGAACTGAGTTGGTGATCCACACACTCAGGTAGATCCTCTTCTTGCTCGTCTACCTCTGGCACCTCCTATGCCTAGATTTCTTGTGGATCGGACCCAGTCTGTTCCTCTTGCACTGCTACTAGCGCTTCCTCCTACGATCCTGTATGATACACGTGTATAAGTAATTATGCAAATGGTGCATCGGATGCAATGACATGCGACGATCATGATGACATGATGTGCAGATGAACACATTGAGACCTTATTGGATAGCATAAAGGTAAAACATTTCTACAAGGTAGTTAACATCATCCAAGATCAGTCATACGAATACATGACATCTACTACATTCTCTTCGACTATAATTTCCGGTTACTTTTACGCTTAACATATAGCCCTACGCTACTACACTTTAACAACACAACCACATTAACTTGTCAAGTAACATCAGCAAGTGATTTGATGCTTTAAAGATACATCAAAGCTTCATTATTAAACTAATTATACATAAAGAATATTACGTTATATTCTCTTTAAACTAGGGTTACAACAGCAACCTATATTTCTATTCCATAAAAAAATTTATGAAAATTATAGTAGCATAAGTAGCCTACCACAAAATTTTCATGGCATTTGGATAAGTAAAACAGCCTACACAAAAATGACAAGCTATGACATATAATTGATCATGAAAATAATTTGTACTATGAAAAGTATCAAACAACAGATTAAGTATTTTTTTCATGATCTACACAGTAAACAAACACCATACAAATATTATTGTGTGCATGTTTTATACAAATTTCTCTCTCTAGCAAAAAATAACAAAAATCAGCCAATAAAGACACTTGAACTACACATCAAAATTTTTCTACGGAATAGACATGAAATATATTTTTCATACAAAGTGCATCACATAAGAAGACTAACAAACTTGGAATCATATTTTTCTAAGCTTCCTATGATTTATCATGCATTTTCTAAGAAAATAGTAATTATTGGAATTAAATAAAACCCTATATAAAAGTATCACAAATTTGACATGCAATATTTTTATACTGTAGATCTACTCCTAATAAGTCTACAAAAAAATGTTTCATCATTTTTGGAACAATATTTTTCAAGTTATGATTTTCTCAAGCATTTCAACCATTTTTGAAAAATCCATTTCTGAAATGCATTAAAAAATACTGCTGAAATGTTGGGTACACCCACTGGTTTACCCCCCACACTGCACCGAGGGACAAACAGGTGGGGTCCAGAGGTCAACGGGGCCCACCAGTCAGTCGCGCATCCCATGGGGGTTTGACTGGCCGGGATCTCACCATCGGCGAGGTCTTCACCCTCGCACTCTACTCCGTGAGGCGGACCTAGCAGACTCCCTAAAGCGGTTAAGGAGGCAAGGGAGCGAGCTCGCCATCGCTAATGGCGGAACGGCGGCGTGGCTCAACGGCGGCCGGTCACCTCTGGCCAGGAGACGGCACGGGGAGAGGCGCACGAGCACCAAGGAAGCAAGGCGAACGAGATGCGTGCGTGAAGAAGGGAAAAGGGGGAGCGGAGGGTAGGAGTCCACGAAGTGGTGTTCTCCGATGAGCTCGACCGAGACTCTGGCGAGCAATTCCCGCTGAGGAGAAGCTTACCACGGGAAGCAGAGGCAAGCGCGGGCTGCGCGAGAGAGAGACGGAGCTCGGAGCAAGACGAAGAGGCTGTCAGTGAGCTGGGATGGCCGGAACAGACAACTCTAGCGAGGAGCTGTGCGGCGGTGCCGGAGGAGAGCCTCTCGGCTGCATTGCTGCTGTGGTGGAGCGAAGGGAGGGAATGGGGAGTGAGCTAAGGAGCAGATGCGGTGTGGAGGGAGTAGGCAGGCGCGTGGGGTGTGGGGGCCACCGGAGTGCCACCCGGACACCGTCGCCGGCAACCGGCCTCCACACGGCGGCCATGGCCAGACGCGGTCAGGCACGGGGTGCGGGCGTGAGCGCCCGCGGGAGAGGGAGCAGGCCAGGCCGGATTCACGGAGCGGGCTGAAAGGGAGGCGACGGCCCAGTACGCGAAAACTGCTTTTTCTTTTATATTTTCAAATCCAAATTTTATTAAACAATCCCAAATTCAAATTTTGAAGTAGAAAATGACATTTTCAAAACTAGACCCCAAAACAAAAGTTGTTTAGAATTTGATTCTCTACAACTTTGCTTAAAGGTACATTTTCAAATTCCAACTAGATTTTGAATTAGAGATTCAAAGTCCATTTTAATTTAAAAACTCATTTTTCTAACTTATTTTTAAAAGCAAAATTTGAGAAACTTTTGAATACAAAACTTGCTCCAAATTTTATGCTAAACATTTCTAAATTATTTGTATTATTAATCAAACATGTTTTAATGGCCTAACAAGCATAAGCATGGCAAAATTTTATTTAAACAAGCACATGCAACATTTATGTTTTGAAGTCATATTTCGCATGTTTCAATTCCATATTACACTTATATCACATGTGATTATGAATTCAAGATGATGCTCATGCACATGATTAGAAATGCTTAATGCATCTTAACACCTAGGGTGTTACATCGAGCGCCTGGATGGAGGGGCTAGCCGAGCCACCACTGCCGCCAGAGGTCTTGACCGCCTTGACGATGCTCGGTTGGTCGAGCACCGTCGCTGCCTTGGTTGCTCCCTCCGCTGGCGTCCTTCCTACGTCACGACTAGGGCCGTCTGGAGCACAGGGGGCTATGAGCATGGTCGCTTGGGCGACATAGTCTTGCTCGCAGTAGTAGGCTTGCTCGTAGCTGCCCTCGACGGTGATGACCCCCTTCGGGCCGGGCATCTTGAGCTTGAGTTAGGAATAGTTAGGGATGGCTAGGAACTTGGTGAAGCACGGTCAACCAAGGAGGGCGTGGTAGATGCCAGGGAAGTCGACGACCTCGAAGGTGAGCAGCTCCTTGCAAAAGTTGTCTAGCTGGCTAAAGGTGATGATGAGCCAGATGCGTCCGAAGGGCACAGCTTCCTTCCCCAGCATGATCCCGTGAAAGGCGCCTTGCTAGGGAGCAAGCTACTTCGAGCGATGCCCATCTTGTCTAGGGTGCTGGCGTAGAGTATGTTGAGGCCACTGCCCTCATCCATCAGTACCTTGGAGAGGTGCGTGGTACCCACGATCAGGCTGACCACAAGCGGGTAGCGCCCCAGATGAGGGACGCAATCAGGGTGATCTTAGTCTTTCTAGATAAAGGTGATGGCTGTCTGGGACCACCAGAGCCACATCGAGGCGGCGAGGGTGTGGACAGCGTTCACCTCCCGCTTGGTGATGCAGCACTGTCGGTGGAATTCATATGCCTGGGAGCCCCCAAAGATCATAAGGCAGCTCTTGACCTTGGGGAACTTGTTGTCTTCCTCCTAGGTGTCGTCTACCAAGTTGTTGGCCTTTGGGGCAGGCTTCTGGGTCGTGCCCTGTTGGCCAAGGGTGCTAAGGATGTAGCCCGTCATGGTAGCACAATCCTTGAGAAGATGCTTCGCTTACCCCCTATGGAACGGGCAAGGGGACTCGAGCGCCTTCTCAAAGTGTTCTGGGCATGCAGCGTGCTCGTAGGGCTGAGGTCTTGTAGCGCGGTTGACCGCGGTGACCATTTCCTCCCCATGGCTCTTTTGCTCCTTGTTCCTCCTGTTGCGGTTTTGCTAGGACTAGGCGGGATCATTAGCGCCGTCACCACCACTGAGGTGGCCAGTGGACTTGCCTTTCCCATTGAAGTTGGCCTAGATGGCCTCGTCGCCAGTGGCGTACTAGGTGGCGATGTCGAGCATGAGGACAAGTGCCTCGTAGGTCATGCCACAGATGAAGGTGTGGATCGCGTCAGCATCGGTGATGTTTGGGAGCTCATTGCGCCTCTTGGAGAAGCACTGAATGTACTCTCGGAGGGTCTTGTCTGCCTTCTACCTATAGTTGTGGAGGTCCTAGGAGTTTCCTAGGCGGGTGTAGGTGCCCTGGAAATGGTCGATGAATACTATACGGAGATCGCCACAACTACAGATGCTTTCGGGCTCGAGCTGCTCGAGCCAAGCTCTGGCCGAGCTCGACAAAAACTGAGGAAGGTACTAGATGGCAAAGTCATCATATGACCCCCTGGCCTTCATGGCGAGGCGGTAGTCCTCCAACCAATGGTCTGAGTTGGTCTCGCTATCATACTTGGAGATGTGCATCGGTGGCTGGAAGCACGTGGGGTAAGGGGCTGCCCGGATCGCTGCCCTGAATGCTAGGGGGCCGAAGTGATTCAGGGGTATGGGACTGTGCCTGAGCATGGCATCTAGCTTCAATGGTGTCACAAATGTCGCGATCATCGCTGATATGGTGGCACATGGGGGGACACCGAGGAGAAAGGTCATGACTTTGCTCCTACCGAGGCTCGGTGCCTCGGGTCTGCGACTAGTCAGAGCTATTTCTATAAGTGTCGCCACTGCTCCCCACTACCTGTAGGGTGTGAGCGTCGGAGCACCCCCTGTTGGTGGTGGCCGTCGTCTAGGACGGCCAGGTGAAAGGTCCTAATATGGCTAGAGGGGGTGAATAGCCTATTAAAATTCTACAAAATCACTAGAGCAATTTGATTAGTATGACAAACGGCAAAATGCAATTTTGCTCTAGCTCTACGAGAGTTGCAAGCCACTTATCCAAACAATTCTAGTTGATGTAATCACTAAGCACACATAAGAGCTAAGTTACTACTCACTAAGAGCTCAAACTTGCTACACTAAAGAGCTCCACTAGATGAACTTAAGCTACAAAGCAAGCTCTCAGTTCTAGCTACACAAAAGAGCTTGCTACAACTAGTTTGCAGAAAAGTAATGGAGAGGGTGAGGTAATTATACTACCACATCGAGGGATGAACCAATCACATTGTAGACAACCAATCACCAAGAGAAATCCAATTAATCATAAGATGAACACAAGATTTTTCTCCCGAGGTTCACGTGCTTACCGACCCGCTAGTCCCCGTTGTGTCGACCAACACTTGGTGGTTCGGTGGCTAAGAGGTCTTGCTCGAACCTGGTCCACACGTTGGACACTACAAGAACCTACCGACAAGTGAGGTAGCTCAATGAAACGTGTAACCCACTAGAGTTGCCTCTAGCGCTCCGCAAGGGAAGGCACAAGAACCCATCACAAGATCACCAGAGCCGGCCACGAACAATCACCAACACATGCCGAACCACCACCACTGCTCTAAGCCATCTAGGTGGCAGCAACCACCAAGAGTAACAAGAATCCCACAACTCAAACAATCTCCAAGTGCCACTAGATGCAAAGTCACAAGCAAATGCACTTGGAATCACTCAATCTCACTTTGAATTCACGACCAAGCAAGAGAGATGAGTGGGAGGGAGTATGCTCAGCTCAAGAGGATCTCAATATGATAAAAAATGTCAAGAGCCATCTACAAGAGCTGGCCACCAACTATTTATAAGCATCCCCAAAAAATATAGTCGTTAGGCTCAACACTGCTGCCAGCTTAGGGTGATTGAACGCGCCGGTCTGACCGACCGGACGCAGCCCCGCGTCCGTTCAGTCATTGCCTGCTCACCCTTCGGATGGCCGCCATGTATCCACGTTTGAACCTTGGCCACCTGATCTCAATAGTCAACTAGAACAGCCTTCGCGCGATTAAGTGATGACCGGACGCAACGATTCATTGCACCTAACGCTGTGCCCCTCCGAGTTTGGTCACGAACAAAGAGCATCTAGAGAGGGATTTTGTCGACCGGACACATCCGCTCGCGAGTGACCTGACACGCCCGGTGTTGGGTCAACATACTGCTTCTTCCTTGCATTTCCTAGCTGCTGACATCAGCGCTTGACCTGACGATGTACAATTATCATTCAGCATCTGGTCGCCCGCGTCCACTCGCCTCCAACAAGTGACCAGACATGCAGGTGCAACGCAACCCCACATCCAATCGAACCAGCGCCTCTTCAACCTCTCTACATGCCACAGCCAGCACTAACCGAACGCAGGGCCAACGTCCGGTCAGCCCGAAGCCAGTGTCCAATCAGTATTTCTCAGCGAGAAACACTTCCACGACTTCACCACTTAAATGTTCTAATCACCAAGTGTATCACCTTGTGTACGTGTGTTAGCATATTTTCACAAATATTTTCAAGGGTTATATTAGCTCACACTAGGTCCTAATGCATATGCTCATATGAATTCACCTAGTGGCACTTGATAACCGTTTCAACCGTGAAACTCCCCTCTTTATAGTACGGCTACTGATCCTAAGTCACTCACACCCTCTATGGTGTCTTCAATGCAAAACAAAAACCTATTGATACCTTTGCCATGATCAACTTGTTTTTTTTCTTTCTTCTTTTTCAAGTTGAGCCCTTGATCATCTTGTGGTTAACACCATCATCACCATGAACCTTCTCTAGGCTCCACCACTTGGCATGTACCAACCTCAACTGCTATATACACTTAGTCATAGAGGTTAGCACTAGGGTTTCATCAATTATCCAAAACCAAACTAGGGACATGTAACAACCCAAAAATCCACACACTAAAAAATACCAACTACAATTTTTTTTCCTAAAAACTCCCATGCGATGATGAGTGTCATGTATAGTAACCCAACCTAAGAGATGCATTAGGACTAACCCCAACCCAAGTTAGCACATAAGCATGGCATGTCATTAGTTAATTGTGTTTATTTAAATTCTAACAAATGAAGTGTTGCATACATTGATTATTCAAAATGTGATTTGGATTTCCATTTGAGTTATGATATGCTTAACAACCCCAATGAATATGGTGCACCAATTTGGAATCCAAATTTAAAAACCAAATTTGAATTCAAATCAAGGAAGAAGAAAAAGAAAATAGAAAAAGAAATAGGGATGAAGGCCTCGCAAGCCGCCTCGGCCTGCTCGGCCCATGCCAGCCAGCCAGCCTAACCGGCCTGCCAACCCCCTTCCCGTCTTCCTAGCATGCATGCACGGCCCTCGAGCTGGCCCAACGCGTCACCCACGCCCACCACGTCTGCCTCGCTCGCAGCCACTGCCCACTGGACCCTGCATGTCAGCCACCCCCGTCTATAGTGTTGTCTTCCTCACCCACGCCTCAACCGCCTACGCGACCGTCGCCCGACAGCGGTGGCAGGGGCGGGCTAGGGGTCATGCCCGGGGCATGGCCTTGTTCCCTTGGCGCCGTGCCCATGCAACCACACATGGCCTTGGATGAGATGCATGCCTCCGATCCTCCTCAATCTCCAGCCGTCGAACGTCAGGCTCCATGACCGAGCTTGGCTATAAGAGCCCCTGATCCTAGATGCCCTAGCGCTCGTCCCATTGCCCCGCTACCACTTGGTGGCCAACCACTTCGCACCGAGAATAGAAGGCTAAGGAGGAGTTCAAGAGAGGAGAACGGAGCCACTGCCAGGAGGAGGACCGAGAGCACGTCAGAGTTTAGAGCACCATCGTGGGTCAAGCCAGAGTGAATGACACTGCACGACACTACTTCCGGAGCTAGACGGCCGCAAATTGTCACTGCACCACCATCCTCTCTTCCATAGCACCCACGGTGAGCCCCCAATTCTTCCCCTGCTCGCCGCCGGACCTTGCTACTTCAGCCATCGCACTCCATACCATGAGCGCGTAGGCCAAGGCCATCCCCGGTCTCAAGGCACATAAGCACAGCACACTCACGCGCACGTCGCGACCACCCCCCGAGCCCTTGGACGTTGTAGACCTCTCCAAGTTCCACGGACGCCGTAGTAGGGCACGCATGCCACGCTCACGATGCCGTCGCCATGGCGCAGCCACCATCGAAGCACCAGACCACCGGACCGAGCACCCGACCACCGGTCCGAGCACTAGACCACCAGTCCGAGCACTAGACCACCGAACCGAGCACCCGACCACTGGTCCGAACACAAGACCACTGGCCAGAGCACCAACCACCGTGGCTAGTACTGCTGGGAGTGCCTAGCGCCTCCTTGACTCGCCCATCCTATTCGCTGAAGCCACGGGTAACTCACACGCACGCTGTGACCTACCCACTAGAGCCTAGTAGTGACCCACGCGCCTCGCCGTCATCACCATGTCATCGTGGCCGCCGGGAAGACCCTACCGGCCACCTAGAAACCAAAAGTCTTGCCCTAAGCTCTGGACACCCTCGCCGTGTCCACATGGATCCATAGGAGCCTACACTCCCCACTGTGACGCCCCTCTAAGGCCATAGCCCCCACACCGACGCCGCCGACGTGATCTGAAGACCGCCGCCGTGGCCAAAGCCACCGGAGGCCCTGGACAACCCCTCGACCCACAGAATCGGCCAATGCCGCTGCACCCGCGCCATTCCCGCACGCCGTTTGTGCTCGAGCTACCATTCGCCATGACTAGTGACTTGGGAAGCACCATCTGCACCCTGACCCCACCGTTGTAGTCACCATGGTGCGGGGAGGCTTTTCCCCAGCTCAATTGGATGCCAGAGCCGGTGCAGGAGCTCGTCGGTGAGCACGTCGCTAGCGGGAGTGCGTCGTGGAACAAACAAAGGATAAGGGGCAAGTTGAGCAGCCCACGCCTACACTCGGTGCACGTGAGCCAAGCCAAGAGAAAAGATGGTGGACTCGGTCCACCATGGACCCTACCTTAAGGTCTATGGACCGTGAACATGGTTCCACCGTGAGCCACGCTCACACCCACAACCGGAAAACGAAGCCCACTAAGAGCCCAACTGCGTCACGTGGTAGCATCACAACTTGCCACGTGTCTAGGTCAGCTCAGCCCAAACCGGCCCAAATCCAGCCCTGTCTAGGCCCAGTTCGAACCCGGCCCGTAGTGACACGGACAATCTAGACCCACACGTCAGACGCTGACGTCATGCTGACGTCAGCTAGGCCCCACCTATCAGTACCAGAACTGGGACGATGACGTCATTCTAACATCATCATGCCATGTGGACCAGTCAGAGCGTGACACGTGTCAGCCCAGGATTAATTCAGCCTTTTTTCCATTTTAAAAATAAGTTAAACTTCAGAAATTCATAACTAAATCATACAACCTCAGAAAAATACAAAACCAGTACCAAAATTCATCTAAAATCAAGCTCTACGCAATGAACCCATGTTTGAGTGCTTTTGGCTCTTTTGAATTTCCATTGCTTCTTTGTGCTATTCTATAGACGTCGCTAACGCGACTATAATGCGAATGATGCAGACTCAGAGGAGAACCAGATAGATGAGGATCGTGAGTACCGTGAGGATTACGAAGACGACTACACTGAAGGTGCCACATCCCACTCAATCTCGTAGCACCTATTACGCATGGCTAATATAGAACTGCTATCGCTTTACTTTACTACTACAATTATATTATGCTAGGACTTGCATGGTAGTATGCTTGCTTGAAAGCCTTTACCTTGACGCAACCTTACCCCTGCATACCCTGCTATTAGGCTAGACACATGCTTACTGCTATATATTTCATTACTTATACTTCTACTACGCTTATACTACGTGCATGGTGGAAACTGGTGTTACCTGGACTATGGGGAGAGTGTTGCGTGTGTGACTTGGGTGTGTGGAGGGTGAGGGTTGTGTCGACCAAGTTGGAGTATACGACGAGCCTGGGCCAAGTCTTACTATGGGATGCTACCTGGGCACCCCTAGAAGTGTATACCTATGGTGAGTAAATGGTATATGAGGTGACCTGGGTGTGAACCTGTGATGGGTGGAGCCCGGGATGGAGGTGCTATGGGGGCACGGTAAATGAAAACCCTAATGGAGACATTCTAGCTTGGTCATCCCTAAGGACCTACTAGTACTCAGATTCATCGGGAAGCCTTACGTACCACTCGCCCTATATGGTGCGGGACGGCTGAACTACTTGGTAGGATTTTGCCACTACTGCTAGGTTGATTGCGGACAGTGTAAAGAGGTACGGGGCGCGGAGGATTTCCCCCACACCCTTCTGAGACTTCATGGAGACCTTGTGGACCTGGCTCATGGCTCACAGTTTCAGCCACCCTAGACTTGACTTGGGGTGAACCAGGGTTGAATGGTAGAGTGGCATTATCCTAGGCTAGCAAGCAGCCAGAATCAGCCCAGTTGATGACGGTCGGCAAGGAAGGTGGATCTTGTGGTTATGTAAAACCTCTGCAGAGTGTATGGTTGATCGATCGATACATGTGCCGACTTGTCGGCTATGGACCTTTCCTGGGTTTCACTTAAACTAGATAGTGAGATGAGTCCTTCTCTTCTTCCCCCGTGAGAGAGTGTCGGTCCTAGCCAGGGGCTATGGGCCTTGAGACAGTTCCAAGAGGGAGTTGGCCTGTCGACCGAGCGTTGGTATGGTGATGGTGTGGAGATGGTGGTATGTTGATCCTAGGATCGAAATCTGGCTCGGAAAAGGGAATGGAGTGGAATGTGTGTGGAAATGGTGTTTAAAACTTGACAAACTATTATTTATTTGATATGCTACTGCATAGGAACCCCAGCCTTATAGGTTCATTTTGCTTATATCCAACTTGCATCCAAAGCAATTCTCATAGGGATGGGAGTGGCCAGTACAAATCGTACTGATAAATTTTGGCACATAGGTTCTACAGAGTGTATGGTTGATCGATCGATACATGTGCCAACTTGTCGGCTATGGACCTTTCCTGGGTTTCACTTAAACTAGATAGTGAGATGAGTCCTTCTCTTCTTCCCCCATGAGAGAGTGTCGGTCCTAGCCAGGGGCTATGGGCCTTGAGACAGTTCCGAGAGGGAGTTGGCCTGTCGACCGAGCGTTGGTATGGTGATGGTGTGGAGATGGTGCTATGTTGATCCTAGGATCGAAATCTGGCTCAGAAAAGGGAATGGAGTGGAATGTGTGTGGAAATGGTGTTTAAAACTTGACAAACTATTATTTATTTGATATGCTACTGCATAGGAACCCCAGCCTTATAGGTTCATTTTGCTTATATCCAACTTGCATCCAAAGCAATGCTCATAGGGATGGGAGTGGCCAGTACAAATCGTACTGATAAATTTTGGCACATAGGTTCTGCTGAGGATTTTAGCTCTGAGGAGTTTGACGGTTGAGGGGTTCGTGCCTACGCTCAAGTTTGGTGATCTTATCTTCAAGCTATTCAGTATGATTGCTACTTTTGTTTCCGCCAATGCGGCGATGTAATAATTTATGTAATTCCGCACTTTATGTACTCTGATATTATCGTTGTATGGATGTGATATTCGACTAGAATTTGGGTAATAAGATCTACCATGGTCTTATTACACTTTGACTCTGTGGATTTCCCTTCACAGAAATTAGGGTCGTTTCAGTTGGTATCAGAGTCATACTTGACCCTAGGACGAAACCCTCAAAAATGGACGATAGAATAGGACGTGGACAGCCCTTCCTTTGGTTATATACCGACCCTGCATCTACTTTTATGCAAGGCTTTTCTATTATTGGACCCGCTAACACCTATTTTCCTTAAAACATGTAGATGGCAACGAACGTCGAACGGCCACCTCTAGGACCGCTACCTCTGGACCACGCCAAGCTTACCTTTGACCTACGTGAGCTCAGGGGTTTTGCACAGACCCTCTGCCGAGTTCTTGTTACATTGGGAGTCCCTGACGAGCTTGTCAAGGTTACCTACACAAGCAAAGCAGCTCAGGACGGAGGAATCAAAGGACCAGTTGTCACCTCAATCGAGTTCCTGGCTAGCACGACCTTACCCTTTATCCCAGCTTTCACCGAGTTGACAATAGAGGACACAATTGAGGAGGGACTATGAGCTGTCTCACACAAGGCACTTCGCAGAGTAATGAGGGACCAATACGAGCACCAGAAGGCAACAGAGTTCTGTCTACTTCCCCAGGCCCTCAACCTCAGCCTTACTCCTAGTGAGCAAAGTTTCACAGCTGGTAGAGTTATCTTTGCAGAGAAGGATAGATGCCTTCGTGTCTCAGCTATCCACTTACTAGAGCAGGACAGGTACGTGACCCAGCTTGAGCAGAGGAGGCGTCAGGACTGGACCCTTCTGTTGGAGTACTAGGATCGAGACTCGCAGGGAGCACAGGAGCGGGCAAGTCTGCTCGAGGTAGTTGCCAAGCTACAAGACGAGTTCAACCGTCGTAAAGAAATCCACAGGGCCGAGGTTGCTGACTTACAGGACAAACTAGCAGACCTAGGCAATAGAAACTGCTACCTCGACAACAAGATCTTGGAGTTGCAGAGAGAGTTGGATGACAAGAAGGCCGAGTTCAACTGTAGAGGAGACAGAGAGAGGTCCAAGGGGATTGATATGTTGAAAATCCAATCTCAGAACAAGACCTTGACCCAGGAGCTAGAGGAGTTCAGGAAGAAGGCCGTTCACAACCAGGGTCACCTGATCGAGGCACTCAGGCAGACCAAGTACCTATAGGACAAGTGTGAGAGGACTTGGTAGGCTTGGCAGAAGTCTGACAGGAAGCGTCTCAAGGAGATGAAGGGTATGTGGGATCAGCTACCCAAGGAGATCCGCAGCAAGACAAAGCCTAGGATAGAGGAGTTTGAGTTAGCCCTGACTTGCCTCAACCTAGATGCCTGCCCTACCCTACCTGGAGCCAAGGCTACTAACGAGCTCACTGAGGCCTTGAAGTACGTATCCCGACTTCACAAGTCTGACGAAGAGATCGAGATCGAGGACAGTCGTATCCTAGCTATGGTGTATGAGTTAGAGTAGGTGACCCTGCGTGGTCATGAGTTATGTTAGTAGTTTCCATGAGTTGTACCCCTTATGAGATGTATTATGAGACTCTATGCGTAGCACGATTCTCGCACATCTTCAAGTGTAGCTACTAGAGATGATGCTATCTAATTAAACCCATGTAATGAATGTTTTTGGATCTTATTGCATCTTATGGATCTTATCGCTTCTTTGTAATGAGTGTTGGATAGTATAAATGTTTTTCCTTAAATCGTCAGAATCATGTAATCATATTGAATTATAATCACTTATGGAACAAGCACAAAAATTCCTATGATCCATGTTGCAGATGCCGAACCGCCGATCTACTCACCTAATAAACCATGGACGTGTGCCCATCCCCGAACCCAACAGGGGCCGTGGTGACAACAACCGTGGTCGTGGTCATTGCCGTTGATGTGGAGGGATACCCTTCGACCTAGAGAATACCCCACCACCTGTTGAGGAGAACATTCTGCCGCCACTGTAACACTTCAAGTGTTTAGTCCTTAATTGCATTGCATTGCATGGCATAAGCATAAGCATGCATCATTCATGTTTGTTATTTTATGTGATGCAACACATGTGATTATTTTAGGGTTGTTTGATTTATTTCATGAAGTATTTGATAGTTGGTGTAACAAAAAGGTAAGGTAGCCAATCATGCCCTACAACACCTTAGTTATACTTAGGGTAACATTTGGAACAAGTTTCATGTTGACCAAAATTACAAAATTGCCCTCCAAGAAAAGTTTGACCACCATTTGACCCTAGAAGGCCCTAGTTTGACCAGTCAAAAAGTCCAGCTTAGAAATCTTGCATGGAGGAGCAACCTTAAGCAAAGTTGTAGAGAATTTCATAAGGAACAAAAGTTCTAATATGGCCATCTCATGAAAATGACCAGAGCATGCTCAAAAATGGCCCACAAGTCAGCTTGAGTGGTGATCAACACTTAGAAAAATTCTAAGTCTGGAAATTGGACTTTTCAGTTTCACTGTACCTCACTTTAGCAACTTGTAACTCACAAACTAGGCCAAACTAGACTATGAGCCAATTGACAAAGTTGTTGTCCACACATAGCTCTACAACATTGTCAATATCACCATCACCTAGTTCTAAATGGTTTAGGAGATTTGGTGCCTAGAAAATCGGGTTTCAGTCGGCATTGTGACTGAAACTAAGTTTCAGTTTTCGGGTGACCCACTTTGGAGCTCTGTAGTTTCAAATCTAGGCCGAACCAGCCCAAACTCCAATTGACAAACTTGTAGTCCTCACGTAGCTCTACAATTTTGGTATTATCATCTTCTTCTAATTCGAACTGGTTTGGGAGATAATCGGTGTTGAACTTGCCCTGTCAGTCGATACCTTTGAGCTCTGAAACGCAACGTTCAGACACCGACGGCCGCGGCCGACCGCGTCGTGGCGCTCGGGCAGAGCCCGGTGGCCGCGTGGCGCGCGTGTTCTGCCGACGCCCCCACGTCGCCTGCGAGCGCAGCATGAAGACCAGGACGACCCGCTTCCCCCTCCATTCCATCGCCCTCCTTTTCTCTCTCATTTCCAGAGCGGAGAAAACCGGGCCGCCATTGCCGCTCCTCTCCGGCGAAGCTCGTGCCCGCTCACCACCGCATCGCAGTCCACCAGACCTCGCCACTCCCTCCGCCTCACCACCCTCCATCTCCTTGACCCACCGAAGCCCGTGATTTGACTCGAGGTGAGCCGCATTTCCTTCTTCCCCATCTCCGAGAGGTCGCCGGAGCCCGCCATGGGACCTCACCGTGGTCGGGGTGCTTCGGGTCTCTCTCCGTCCTCCCTTCTTAGCAAAATGGATCCGCCTAGCTGCGGTGAAGCTCGCACCGAGCCTAGACCGCACCGTGCATCTTCACCGGCGACGGCGCGCCGCCACCGGACATCACCGGCCGCCGCTCGCGGTGGCAAGCCCCTTCCACCCCATCCCCACCCATTCCACGAGCACCAATCGACGCACCGGGTGACGGAGAACACGAGGTGGAGCTCACTCGGCTGAGCGAGCTCTTCTCCGGCGAGCTCGAGCTCGTCGGAGCTCGCGGGTCTCCGCCTCCCCTGTCCCTCTGTCCCTGACTGCGGGGGCCCGCCTGTCAGCGTCGCGCGCGCGGGCGGGGCGCCAAGACAGGCCGCGCGCTGGCTGGGCCGCGCTAGCAAGCCGGGCCGGCCCAGTTCACCCGAAATGAAATTCGTTTTTATTATTTTGTCACTGATTTTTGTACAAGTTGGAAAAATATAGATCTAGGGTTTTAATGATCCAAAAATCATGAGATAAATTTTGTTGGGGTCTACATGATGTGTAGTATTTTAGAAAAATATAAATCTGGAATGTGATGTTTGATTTCTAGGAGAATTTAATAGATCCTTTAATATGTTTTGGAATGCAAGCAAATTTGTTAAATTTATAACTTGAGCTGTAGTATTCCATAAATCATGAAATTTGGTGGGTAGGTTACTCTATGCTAGCCCTAGCTCAGGTAAAAATTTGGGCATCAGTGCTTAAGTAATTTCCAAGTTATAATGCTATCTTTTTATTCTAGGAAATACTTAAATGAATTTTTGTAATTTTTCTACATGTGCAATGTTCTTATAAATTTTTGGAGAATGTCTTGGTACCTTAAAGTGTCTAAGAAAAATATGAAATCTGTTGTTTGACACTTTTCAATAGGGTTTCCTATTTATGCAAAAATCAGCCTTATTAGCTTGTGAATTTTGTGTAGGGAGTTTCTGTGAATAAAACTTGTTCAAATTTTTACTGTGGTCTCTTTTTGGGTCAGAGAGTCCCCTGTAATTTTTGTAGAATTTTAGGAGCAGTTTATATATCTGTTTGAAATTTCACTTAATTACTTAAGTAAATTAAGAAATGGGTTTAAATAAATATTCTAGGTGGGAACACCTTACTTTCTGGTGTTTTTGTGACATTTGTGAACTTGTAGTAGTATTAGTTTGGTCTTAGAGAATGTTGGTCACATCAATAAATATTTAACCTTGGTAATTTAGGTTTTCTGGACAGCTAGTAGTAATTCTAAATTTGGCTTTGATAAAATTGGTTGCTGGAAAACTTGTAAATACCAAAGTTGGAGTAAACTTGATGAACTAGCTGGTGTAAAAATTTGGAAGCATTTGGCTTAGTAGTTTGAGAGTTTCTGTTGTTTAAAGTGCCAGTTCAAAATCTGCTACTCTCTGTTTTGGAGAGGACAGATTCTGGAACTTGTGAAGTTTGACATGGAAAACTTAGGAGTTTGGAGTTGAGGTCTGAAAATGAATTGTAGTACATTTCTTAGGCTTTCCAGATTGTCTTAAATCATATCTTTTGGAATTGTAAATCTCCAGTTGTGGTAAAAACAAGTAGCTGCTGTCCAGAATGCTTTCTGTGGTGTTTTGCTGATTGATATGGTGTATTATCCTAAGACATGCTACTTTTGTAATTGTTAGGTGTTAGGGCCTTAACTGAGGATGAGCAGCTTTATCTTAGGTTAAGTAGATTAGGTGAGTACTTCTCTACTAGAGAAGAGATTTGCACGTACTAGTAAAATAACTTGAATAGAGTATTTTATTCTGAAATGCATTTCATTCCGAGCATGTTGCACCCATTTATGCATCCATTATATTTATTGTGCATTCATGCAATAGGTGCACCGGAGGGGGTAACACTCCTCGAATTCGAGCCTGTGATTCCGGAGGAGAACCAGGAGCAGCAGGAGCCCGAGGATCCAGCAGGCGAAGGAGTGCCCGCAGACGACCTTCCTGAGTGTCCAGACCACCGGCCCTCGACGTTTCTGAAAGGCAAGCCCCGGTGCATGCTGAACCTACTGGTTTATAAATTAATCTTGAGTACTTTTAATTGTTTACTGCATTAAGTTGTAGGAGTTATATGAAAACACTTGTTGCATTATACCTGTCCTTGTCCAGATATCGTACTGAATCCTATATTAGGTGTAGGCACGTGTCAATGCTTAGCCCTGCTTAGTACGGTAGAAGTCGGGTGATTTCCGGTCATCCGCGAGATGTAGGAAGGAGTCGCGTGTGTCTTATGGCTATCGTGATGGAACCATGCTTAATAATGAAATCGAGACCGGACGGGAGTTCGATAGTACAGCCGCAAGACACTTCACGTCTTGGGTGTGGAGCTATGCCCGTCTGAGTCGTTTAAGGACTGATTCGCTGTACGTCCTTGAGTCATGTTGAACGCAGTCTAACACTTAGTTGGCCGGATAAGTCGTTCCGACCGCGAAGCCGAGTAATGTGGTTCAGGCCGGGAATCGAATGGTAGGTTGCTTCTTGGAGGAGAGAAAGGATGTGCTTGGGGACATTGGCGTGAGACCAAGGGGGGGTTAGAGTCCCTATCACCTGGCAGAGTGTCACCCTTGGGGTCGCGACATTATTCGGACCCGCGATTCCTGAATCATATGAAACGGTGGCTTGTGCGACCCTGGCAGGGGCCTGCGCGGTGAGTGTTAGAAATACCCCTCCAGCTGGATAGGAATTCGATTCGAATCGCCGTCGCTCCCGGTTAGTGAGCACTTGACTTGAGCAGCGGCAACGTAGAACTCATTAAATGAACTGGTGGTTAAGGGAATGATACAATGTTGCCATAATGATATACCTGCTATGGATATAATAATAATGTTGTTTGATTATAATCAAGTGCATGTTTAGTACAGGTGCTAAGATAGATGACAGGTAAATGCTAAAAATAACTGCTAGTACAGATTATAAGAGTTTCAATTACTTATGCCTTTATGCAAAAATGTTATGTCAGCTAGCCTCTTGTGTAAGCCTTGCATAATCCTTGGTGTCACTTTATTTCTGGTTTTCGACGGGTAAGTCTAGCTGAGTACATTCCAGTACTCAGGGTTTATTCCCTCCTGTTGCAGATGACATGCTTTATCAGGGCTTCTGCAAGACGTGTCTCCACCCTGCGGGTGATGATGACTAGATCACAAGGGCGTGATCATCTTTATGTACTTTCCTCATGCTTTTGCGGGTTGTCGATCATCCAGACTGGCAGTACTTAATTAACTCATGTGTGTTATGCTTCCGCTACTTTCAAACTTGGTTTGTAATAATTGCTACTCCGTTTGTGTAAACTTATTTCAGCACTATTTGTGAAATGTAACGTATGATGTTGTATGTTGAATGATGCGATCCTGGTTGTAAGCGAGTTGGTTTGAAATCCTTCGTGGTTTCGATTGACTACCGGGATTATATGGGCTCAAGTTCGAAAATTTGAGCGCTTCGGTGCTTGTTTTTGTACTTGTGCTCTTATAATTTGGTCGGTTCTGTTACAGCCACCACCACCAAACCTAGCGGAAGTGATGGCGTAGTAGACCCAGCTTCTTGCAGCTCTTGATTGCAGGAGCAAACCATCGCCAGTGAGGTCAGTAGAATGATTTCCAAAGGAAGCTAGAAGGACTCCTGAAGCTAAGGCCACCTACCTATGATGGCACCGACCTTGACCCGCTGGTAGCCGATGACTGGCTTAAGGAAATGGAGAAGAAGCTTGATCCCACTACGTTCACCGACGATGAGTGTGTTGGAGCTGCCGCACACCAGCTCATAGGTGCAGCACGCGCCTGGTGGGATAGTTTCAGTGACTCCCATGACGACCCTGCCAACATCTCGTGGGAAGAGTTCACCGAAGCATTCACTGAGTATCACATTCCCAAGTGTATCATGGAGGCCAAAGCTGAGGAGTTCCGCAACATCAAGATGGGAAAGGACAGGGTGATCGAGTACACTACTCATTTCACCAACCTTCTGCGCTATGCACCTTCCTATGTTGTGAACTCTGAAAAGGAGAAGCTATACTATTACCACAAGGGACTTAATCCGCACATCAAACTGAAGTTTGGCGGTATTGAGAGCAACACATTACGTGCTCTGGTGGATCACTGCATCCAGATTGAGAAGGACCGTGATGAAGCTAGAGAAGAGTACAGGGAAAGAAAGTGAAAGCCTGAGGAGTCCCTCCATGGCCATGATCGCAAGAAGATCCGCAGAGATGCACCATCTAGGGAACATTCTCACCACAACAGGGATGACAACCCTGGATCGGGTAGGGGAAGTGGAGGCTACTTCACCAAATACTCCCGCCCAGCTCAGGATCGTTATACCTGAGACCGTTATGCACAAGACCGCAACACCCATGACCGTTTCAACCATTCCCGCTCTGTGAATGAACGCCCAACACAGAACCGCTCCGCACCAGGCAATGGAAAATGGAAGGCACCCGTGCCAACCCCCACAGGCGGTGCACCTTTCACCTACTTCTCTTGTGGCCAACCGGGTCACAAGGCCACTGAATGCCCTCAGAATTCAGCTGCTCAGAAGTCTCAGTTCAAGGGGTCTGCTACCCATGGACGTCTCAACCATCTGGATGCCGAGGAAGCACAGGCTGCTCCTGACGTTGTGTATGGTACATTTTTAGTTAATGGCAATACTGCATCAGTTCTATTTGACTCTGGAGCAACTTGTTCATACATATCAACCAAGTTTGCATGAGAGTATGACCTGCCTGTAACCCCACATGAAAAGCCTATCATCACCAGCTCACCCTTAAGAGACCTAAAAAGCACCCACATCTGTAAGGGAGTGAGTCTTACCATCGAGGGTCTTATCTTTAAAGCCGATCTAACCTTGTTACCTTCCACTAACCTAGATGTCATCTTAGGCATGGATTGGTTAACCATTCACCGAGGCATCATATCATGTTCACCTAGATATATCCAAGTGACCCACCCATCAGGCTAAGTCTTTAGATGTGAACCCCAGTTTGGAAGGTCCACCTCTATCCTATGTGCCCTTAAAGCAAGTTCAGAATCACTAAAGGAGGAAAAGAAAGTTCATGATGTGCCTTTGGTCAGAGACTATCCTGATGTATTCCCTAAAGAATTACCAGGTATACCACCGGACCGTGATATAGAGTTCATCATTGATCTTTTGCCGGGAACAGGACCCATTGCCAAGAGACCCTATCGCATGTTAGTAGATGAACTGGTCGAGCTCAAGAAATAGCTTGAAGAGCTCATCTCGAAGGGATATATCAGACCCAGTGCTTCACCCTGGGGATCCCCTGTTCTATTCATTAAGAAGAAGGATGGCTCAATGAGAATGTGCATTGATTACCGGAACTTGAACGCACTCACCATCAAGAACAAGTACCCCCTATCGAGAATTGATGATCTGCTTGATTAGCTTCGAGGTGCCAAGTATTTCTCCAAGATTGATCTCAGATCTGGCTATCATCAGATGAAGATTCGAGGGAGTGACATCCCAAAGACAACTTTTGTGACTAGGTATGGTCAGTTTGAGTTCACCGTGGTGTCCTTTGGACTCACAAAAGCTCCCGCATACTTCATGAACATGATGAATAAGGTTTTCATGGATGAACTAGATAAGTTCGTGGTAGTATTCATTGATGACATCCTGGTCTATTCATCCACCGCTGAAGAACACGAACATCATCTAAGAATGGTGCTTGAGAAACTAGCCCAACATCAGCTCTACGCAAAGTTCAGCAAATGTGAGTTCTGGCTACAAGAAGTTGCCTTCCTAGGCCATGTATTATCAGCTGAAGGTGTTGCAGTGGACCCAGCTAAGATTGAGGCTGTGAAGGAATGGGAACAACCCCGTAATGTGACAGAAGTCAGAAGTTTCTTGGGATTGGTTGGGTATTATCGCCGATTCATCGAAAACTTCTCCAAGATAGCCTGTCCGATGACCAACCTTCTAAAGAAGACTAAGGAGTTTGAATGGATGCCCGGGTGCGAACAAAGCTTCCAGGAATTGAAACAGAAACTTACTACAACTCCTGTGTTAGCATTGCCAGATATCGGCAAAGATTTCATGGTCTATTGTGATGCATCCTGTCAAGGACTTGGTTGTGTATTGATGCAAGATGGAAGAGTGATAGCATATGCTTCTCGACAGCTGAAAGAACATGAGAACCGATACCCTACTCATGACCTTGAGTTAGCAGCAGTTGTTCATGCTTTAAAGATCTGGAGGCACTACTTGATAGGCAACAAGTGTGATATCTACACCGATCACAAGATCTTAAAGTACTTTTACACTCAAGAGGATCTGAATATGAAGCAACACTGATGGCTAGAGTTGATCAAGGACTATGACATGGAAATTCACTACCATCTAGGAAAAGCTAACGTAGTCGTAGATGCTCTTAGTCGCAAGAGTTACTGTCACACTTTGATCACTAAATCCATACCACCTGAGCTCAAGGAAGAGATTGATGATTTCCAACTTGAGATACTACCACATGGCTTGCTGAATAAGCTCTGCATACAATATGATCTCATGGATCGCATTCGTCAAGCTCAGAAAAATTGTAAGGAGATTGAATATCTCCGTGGGCTGATGAAACTAGGCTACAAGACCAACCACCATGAAGATGAACAAGGAACCATCTGGTTCAAGGACAGAATCGGTGTACCTTCTGATCTAGCCCTATGAGAGGAAATTCTGTCAAAAGCTCATGATTCTAAGTATTGTATTCACCCTGGAGGTTCAAAGATGTATCAAGACTTGAAGAAACACTTTTGGTGGAAAGGTATGAAGACAGACATTGCAGGACATGTGGCATGATATGACACCTATAATAGAGTCAAGGCTAAACATCAAAGGCCTGCAGGATTACTAAAGCCTCTTGACATCTCGGAGTGGAAACGGGAGGGCATATCCATGGATTTCATAGTTGGATTACCCCGTTCACAGAAAAGGCAATGATTCCATCTGGGTGATTGTTGATCGTTTAACCAAGATTGCTCACTTTGTACCAGTGAAGACCAAGACCAATGTAGAAAAATTAGCAGATCTATATATTGAGCATATTCTCAGGTTGCATGGAGCTCCCTCTAGTATTGTATCTGATCATGGTCCTCAATTTGTGTCCCGATTCTGGGAAGCTCTGCACAAGTCTATTGGAACCAAACTTAATTTCAGTACCGCTTACTACCCATAGACCGATGGATAGACAGAACGAATAAATCAGATCTTAGAAGACATGCTTCGCGATAGTGTACTGAATTACGGCTCTGATTGGAAGAAATGTCTACCCTATGTAGAGTTCTCTTACAACAACATCTACCAAGCCAATATCAAGATGTCGCCATTTGAAGCTCTACATGGCAGACCTTGTAAGACACCTTTGATGTGGTCCCAACCAGGAGAAAGATCATTCTTTGACTCCACGATGATTCAAGATGCAGAAGAAGGAGTTGCTCAGGTAAGAGAGAATTTGAGAATTACTCAAAGTCGATACAAGAGCTATGCTAACAAAAGAAGAAGAGAACTAGAGTTCAATGTGGGGGACTTCGTCTATCTCAAGGTATCCCCGCTATGTGGAACGGTCAGATTCCATGTGAAAGGCAAGCTTGCCCCTAGATTTGTTGGCCCATACAAGATTTGTAAGAGAATTGGAAAGCTCGCCTACAAACTTGAGTTACCTAAGGAATTGACGGGTGTACATCCCGTATTTCATGTATCCTAGCTACGCAAATGTTTAAGAGTACCCGATGAAGCAGTCCCAACTGGTACACTTAACATTAAAGATACACTTGAGTATAAAGAACATCCTATCAGAATTCTGGGCAGAGATACCAAAGAGACCCGAAGCAAGACTATTCCTATGTGCAAGATCCAATGGAGTAATCACACAGAGAGAGAAGCAACATGGGACAAAGAGTCTGACCTTCGGCTACGATATCCTTACCTCTTCGAAGAGTACGTTACGATTTAATCTCGGGGACGAGATTCTGTTAAGGGGGTAGGACTGTAACAACCCAAATATCCACACACTAAAAAATACCAACTACAAATGTTTTTTCTTAAAAACTCCCATGCGATGATGAGTGTCATGTATAGTAACCCAACCTAAGAGATGCATTAGGACTAACCCCAACCCAAGTTAGCACATAAGCATGGCATGTCATTAGTTAATTGTGTTTATTTAAATTCTAACAAATGAAGTGTTGCATACATTGATTATTCAAAATGTGATTTGGATTTCCATTTGAGTTATGATATGCTTAACAACCCCAATGAATATGGTGCACCAATTTGGAATCCAAATTTAAAAACCAAATTTGAATTCAAATCAAGGAAGAAATAAAAGAAAATAGAAAAAGAAATAGGGATGAAGGCCTCGCAAGCCGCCTCGGCCTGCTCGGCCCGTGCCAGCCAGCCCAACCGGACTGCCAACCCCCTTCCCGTCTTCCTAGCACGCACACACGGCCCATGAGCTGGCCCAGCGCGTCACCCACGCCTATCATGTCTGCCTCGCTTGCAGCCACTGCCCGCTAGACCCCGCATGTCAGCCACCCCCGTCTATAGTGTCGTCTTCCTCACCCACGTCACAACCGCCTACGCGACCGTCGCCCGACAACGGTGGCAGGGGCGGGCCAGGGGTCATGCCCAGGGCATGTCCTTGTTCCCTTGGCGCCACACCGACGCAACCACACACGGCCATTGGATGAGACACACGCCTCCGATCCTCCTCAATCTCCAGACGTCGAATGTCGGGTTCCATGGCCGAGCTCAGCTATAAGAGCCCCCGATCCTAGATGCCCTAGCGCTCGTCCCATCGCCTCGCCGCCACTTGGTGGCCAACCACTTCGCATCGAGAGTAGAAGGCTAAGGAGCAATTTGAGAGAGGAGAACAGAGCCACTGTCGGGAGGAGGACCGGGAGCACGCCGGAGTTTGGAGCACCACCGTGGATCAAGCCAGAGCGGACGACACTACACGGCACTGCTTCCGGAGCTACACGGCCGCAAATCGTCACTACACCGCCATCCTCTCTTCCATAGCACCCACGGTGAGCCCCCAATTCTTCCCCTGCTCGCCGCCAGACCTTGCTACTTTGGCCATGGCGCTCCATACCATGAGCACGTAGGCCAAGGCCATCCCCGGTCTCAAGGCACACAAGCACAACACACTCACACGCACGTCGCGACCACCCCCGAGCCCTTGGACGTTGTAGACCTCTCCAAGTTCCATGGATGCCGTAGCAGGGCACGCATGCCACGCTCATGACGCCGCCGCCATGGCGCAGCCACCATCGAAGCACTAGACCACCGGACCGAGCACCCGACCACTGGTCCGAGCACCAGACCACCAGTCCGAGCACTAGACCACCGGACCGAGCACCCGACCACCGGTCCGAACACCAGACCACTGGCCAGAGCATCGACCACCGTGGCCAATACTGCTAGGAGTGCCTGGCGCCTCCTTGACTTGTCCATCCTATTCGCTGAAGCCACGGGTAACTCACGCGCACGCTGTGACCACCCACTAGAGCCCCGTAGTGACCCGCGCGCCTCGCCGTCGTCACCATGTCACCATGGCCACCGGGACGACCCTACCGGCCACCTAGAAACCAAAAGTCTTGCCCTAAGCTCTGGACACCCTCGCCACATCCACACGGATCCATAGGAGCCTACACTCCCCACTATGACGCCCCTCTGAGGCCATAGCCCCCACACCGACGCCGCCGACGTGATCTGAAGACCGTCGCCGTGGCCAAAGCCACTGAAGGCCATGGACGATCCCTTGACCTACCCAACATGCTCGCGAGAGCATTGTGATGCCCATGCACACCACAGAATCGGCCAATGCCGCTGCACCCGCGCCATTCCCGCACGTCGGTTGTGCTCGAGCCGCCGTTCGCCGTGACCAATGACTTAGGAAGCACCATCCATCACCCTGACCCCACCGTTGCAGTCGCCATGGCGTGGGGAGGCTTTTCCCCCTCCTTAATTGGATGCCAGAGCCGGTGCGGGATGTTACAGAACCGACCAAATTATAAGAGCACAAGTACAAAAACAAGCACCGAAGCGCTCAAATTTTCGAACTTGAGCCCATATAATCCCGGTAGTCAATCGAAACCACGAAGGATTTCAAACCAACTCGCTTACAACCAGGATCGCATCATTCAACATACAACATCATATGTTACATTTCACAAGTAGTGCTGAAATAAGTTTACACAAACGGAGTGGCAACTATTACAAACCAAGTTTGAAAGTAGCGGAAGCATAACACACACACTAGTTAATTAAATACTGCCAGTCTGGATGATCGACAACCCGCAAAAGCATGAGGAAAGTACATAAAGACGATCACGCCCTTGTGATCTAGTCATCATCACCCGCAGGGTGGAGACACGTCTTGCAGAATCCCTGATAAAGCATGTCATCTGCAACAGGAGGGAATAAACCCTGAGTACTGGAATGTACTCAGCTAGACTTACCCGTCGAAAACCAGAAATAAGATGACACCAAGGATTATGCAAGGCTTACACAAGAGGCTAGCTGACATCACATTTTGCATAAAGGCATAAGTAATTGAAACTCTTACAACCTGTACTAGCAGTTATTTTTAGCATTTACCTGTCATCTATCTTAGCACCTGTACTAAGCATGCACTTGAAGGTAATCAAACAATTATCAACATTATATCCAGAGCAGATATAAATTGTGGCAACATTGTATCATTCACTTAACCATCTGTTCATTTAATGAGATCTACGTTGCCGCTGCTCAAGTCAAGTGCTCACTAACCGGGAGCGACGGCGATTCGAATCGAATTCCTATCTAGCTGGAGGGGTATTTCTAACACTCACCGAGTCACGCCTGGCGAGGGCTGCTCAGGTCATCTTTTGTACAGTTCAGAAATCGCGGGTCCGAATAATGTCGCGTCCCCAAGGGCGACACTCTGCCAGGTGATAGGGACTCTAACCCCCCCTTGGTCTCACGCCAATGTCCCCAAGCACATCCTTTCTCTCCTCCAAGATGCAACCTACCATTCGATTCCCGGCCTAAACCATACTACTCGACTTCGCGGTCGGAACGACTTATCCGGCCAACTAAGTGTTAGACTGCGTTCAACATGACTCAAGGACGTACAGCGAATCGGTCCTTAAACGACTCAGACGGGCATAGCTCCACACCCAAGACGTGAAGTGTCTTGCGGCTGTACTATCGAACTCCCGCCCGGTCTCAATTTCATTTTAAGGCATGGTTCCATCCACGATAGCCATAAAGCCACTCGTGACTCCTTCCTACATCTTGCGGATGACCGGAAATCACCCGACTTCTACCGAACTAAGCAGGGCTAAGCATTGACACGTGCCTAACCTAATACAGGATTAAGTACGATATCTGGACAAGGACAGGTATAATGCAACAAGTGTTTTCATATAACTCCTACAACTTAATGCAGTAAACAATTAAAAGTACTCAAGATTAATTTATAAAACAGTAGGTTCAGCATGCACCGGGGCTTGCCTTTCAGAAAAGTTGAAGGCCGGTGGTCAGGGCACTCCGGCAAGTCTTCAGCGGCGTCTCCTTCGCCTGCTGGATCCTCGGGCTCCTGCTGCTCCTGGTCCTCCTCCGGAATCACAGGCTCGAATTCGAGGAGAGTTACCCCCTCCGGTGCACCTATTGCATGAATGCCACAATAAATATAATGGATGCATAAATGGGTGCAACATGCTCGGAAATGAAATGCATTTCAGAATAAAATACTCTATTCAAGTTATTTTATTAGTACGTGCAAATCTCTTCTCCAGTAGAGAAGTACTCACCTAATCTACTTAACCTAAGATAAAGCTGCTCATCCTCAGTTAAGGCCCTAACACCTAACAATTACAAAAGTAGCATGTCTTAGGATATTACACCATATCAATCAGCAAAACACCACAGTAAGCATTCTGGACAGCAGCTACTTGTTTTTATCACAACCAAAGATTTACAATTCCAAAAGATATGATCTAAGACAATCTGGAAAGCCTAAGAAATGCACTACAATTCATTTTCAGACCTCAACTCCAAACTCCTAAGTTTTCCATGTTAAACTTCACAAGTTCCAGAATCTGTCCTCTCAAAACAGAGAGTAGCAGATTTTGAACTGCCACTTTAAACAACAGTAACTCTCAAACTACTAAGCCAAATGCTCCCAAATTTTGACACAAGCTCATTTACAAGTTTTACTACAACTTTGGTATTTACAAGTTTTTCAGCAACCACCTTTACCCAAGGTCAAACCTAGAATTACTATCAGCTGTCCAGAAAACCTAAAACTACAAAGGTTAAATATTTATTGATGTGACCAACATTCTCTAAGACCAAACTAATACTACTACAAGTTCACAAATGTCACAAAAACACCAGAAAATAAGGTGTGCCCACCTAGAATATTTATTTATACTCATTTCTTAATTTACTTAAGTAATTAAGTGGAATTTTAAGCATACATGTAAACTGCTCCTAAAATCCTACAAAAATTACAGGGGACTCTCTGACCCAAAAAGAGACTACTGTAAAAATTTGAACTAAATTTATTCACAGGAACTTACTGAACAAAATTCACAAGCCCAAAAGGCTGATTTTTGTGAAATTAATAAATCATATTGAAAAGTATCAAAAAAACAGATTTCATAATTTTCTTGGACACTTTAGGGTATCAAGACATTCTCCAAAAAGTTACAAGCACATAGCACATGTAGAAAAATTACAAAAATTCATTTAATTATTTCCTAGAATAACAAGATAGCCTTATAACTTGAAATTTACTTAAGCACTAATGCCCAAATTTTTACCAGATCTAGAACAAGTATAAATTAGCCTACCCACCAAATTTCATAATTTTTGGAATACTACAGCTCAAGTTATACATTTAACAAATTTGCATTCATTTCAAAACACATTTGAAAGATCTATTAAATTCTCCAGAAAACTAAACATCACATACCAGATTTATATTTTTCTAAAATACTACACATCATGCAGAGCCTAACAAAATTTACCTCATAATTTTTGAGTAAGTAAAACCCTAGATATACATTTCCTAAACTTTACCCAAAATCTGTGGCAATTATAGAAAGGAAATAAAAACGAAAATCGAAACCCTGCTACCGGGCCGGCCTGGGAGAACCACGCGGCCCACTCCCCGCGCTACGGCCCGCTCCCGCGCTACGGCCCGTTCCCGCGCACGGCACGCGACCGGCCTTTCGCCCGCGCGTGGCAACTGACAGGCGGGCCCCCGCAGTCAGGGACAGAGGGACAGGGGAGCGGCAGCCGTGAGCTCCGGCGAGCCCAAGCTCGTCGGAGGGAAGCTTGCCCGGAAAATCGAGCCCACCCACGTGTTCCCCGTTCCGTAACGCTTCGATTCATGCTAGTGGAAGAGCTTAGGTTGGAGCGGGAGGGCTCGCCGTCGTGAGCGGCGGCCGGTGAGGGTCGGGTGAGGGTATGCCGTCGCCGGTGAGGCCGCACGGCCATATCTAAGCTCGGTACGAGCTACACTACGCCCGGGCGAATCTATTGAGGTAGAAAGGAGGTTTGGAAGAGGTCCTAACTACCCTGGCCATAGAGTGCCATGACGCGGTGCGGTGAGCGCGACGACGGTGGTCGTCGTGTTCCGCTCCGGCGAGGTCGCATCCCACTGTAAGGTCATGCCTAGAGCTAGAGGAAGGCCTACACTATTCCGAACGCTGACCACAGAGAGAGGAGGGTGAAAGAGGACGTCGGTGGTGAGCTGGCAATGGCGGCGGCCATGGCGGAGCTCCGCACCGCCGAGGTTTGATTGGGTGATTTGCCCTCTACCTTGACCCAACGGCTGACCCAATGTGCGGAGGTTGTAGAGTATGGGCAGGCGGTGCTGTTCGTGAGCTCTCGGGTGTGGTGGCGCGGTGGTTGGCGCAACCGAAGGCGGCGGAGCCGGCTGTGGGGGCGGAGGACGCTCGGTCGCCTTACCGGTGAGCTGGGGAAGGAGGGCGATGGAAATGGAGGGGGAAGCGGGTCGTCCTGGTCTTCATGCTGAGCTCGCAGGCGACGTGGGGCGTCGGCAGAACACGCGCGCCACGCGGCCTCCGGGCTCTGCCCGAGCGCCACGACGCGGTCGGCCGTCCGACTGAACGGCAACACCGTTGACTGAATGGAGGCCATCATCGTTCGACTGACAGCGCGATTTCAACGGTGATTATCTTCGAAAACAGCTCGAGTTAGCCGAAGGTGATAACATCAAATTTGTAGAGCTTCGTGAGGGCTACAACTTTGCTAATTGGCTCAAGAACAGATTCGGCTTGGATTTGAAACTACATATCCCCAAAATGGTGCCCTTTGAAACTGAAACGTAGTTTCAGTCATTAAACCGACTGAAACCCTATTTTCTAGACACCATATCTCCTAAACCATTTAGAACTAGGTGATGGTGATGTTGGCAATGTTGTAGAGCTACATGAGGGCTCCAACTTTGTCAATTGGCTCCAGGACTGGTTTGGCCTAGTTTGTGAGTTACAAGTTGCTAAAGTGAGGTACAGTGAAACTGAAAAGTCCAATTTCCAGACTTAGAATTTTTCTAAGTGTTGATCACCACTCAAGCTGACTTGTGGGCCATTTTTGAGCATGCTCTGGTCATTTTCATGAGATGGCCATATTAGAACTTTTGTTCCTCATGAAATTCTCTACAACTTTACTTAGGGGTGCTCTTCCATGCAAGGTCTCTAAATTAGACTTTTTAATTGGTCAAACTAGAGCCTTCTAGGGTCAAATGGTGGTCAAACTTCTCTTGGAGGGCAATTTTGTAATTTTGGTCAACATGAACCTTGTTGCAAATGTTACCCTAAGTATAACTAAGGTGTTGTAGGTCATGATTGGCTACCTTACCTTTTTGTTACACCAACTATCAAATACTTCATGAAATAAATCAAACAACCCTAGAATAAACACATGTGTTGCATCACATAAAATAACAAACATGAATGATGCATGCTTATGCTTATGCCATGCAAATGCAATTATGGAGCTAAACACTTGAGGTGTTACAGCCCTCCCCCCTTATAAAAATCTCGTCCCGAGATTTGGAAAGCGTACCATTTTTCATAGAATTCTTTATAACCATCCCGCAAATAATCCTCCCGTTCCCACGTAGCATCACTCTCACTTCCCTGATTACTCCACATCACTTTGTACCACTTAACCACTTTACTTCTAGTTACTCGTTCCTGAGTATCGATCACTCGGACTGGCTTTTCTTCATAGGTTAGGTCGGATTCCAGTCTGATATCACCTAAAGGAACTTGTTCCTCAGGAACCCGAAGACACTTTTTAAGCTGAGATACATGGAAAACGTTGAATATGGCTCTCATCTCAGGAGGCAACTGGATTTTGTACGCAACAGCTCCACTCTTGCCTATGATCTAGAAAGGACCCACGTATCTTGGTGCAAGTTTCCGCTTAACACCAAAACGTTGGACACTCTTCATTGGAGAAACTTTCAAATAAACGAAGTCTCCAACTTCAAATTCGAGTGGTTTTCTACGACGATCCGCATAGCTTTTCTGTCTCGCTTGTGCTGCAGCCATGTGTTTCTGGATGGTACGGACTTGTTCCTCGGCTTCCTGGACAAAATCAATGCCATAATACCTTCTTTCCCCAGCTTCTACCCAGTTTAGTGGAGTTCGACACTTTCGACCGTACAAAGCTTCGAATGGGGCCATCTTAATACTCTCTTGATAACTATTATTGTACGAAAACTCGGCTAGAGGTAACCATTTTTTCCAAGAACCCTTGGATGAAATGACGCATGCTCGCAACAGATCTTCCAAGATTTGGTTAACTCGTTCTGTCTGACCCGATGTCTGGGGGTGACAAGCCGAGCTTCTCACTAACTTGGTTCCTAGAAGGTGATGCAAATGCTCCCAAAAGCGAGCAGTGAACTGGGGACCATGGTCAGAAACGATAGTACGAGGTATCCCATGAAGCCGGACTATCTGATTGAAGTACAACTCAGCATAGTCAGTGGGACGATAGTCCACTCTAACTGGAATGAAGTGAGCTGATTTGGTCAAACGATCCACAATTACCCAGATGGAATTATGATTTTTGATAGTAGGAGGAAGACCGACAATGAAATCCATACTTATCTCTTCCCATTTCCAGCCTGGAATGGAAAGTGGCTAAAGTAGCCCAGCTTTCATGTGCACAGCTTTAACTCTGCAACAGGTGTCACATCTAGCGACATATGCAGCTATCTCTTTCCGCATCTTGGTCCACCAATAAAGTGGCTTCAAATCATAATACATCTTATTACTACCAGGATGGATGGACAACTTGGACGAATGTGCTTCGGATAGGATCTGATCTCTAAGCTCTCGGTCCTTAGGTACCACTAACCTATCCTTAAACCACAGCACACCTTCGTCATCTAACCTGAAATGCTTAGTCTCTCCTTCATTCATCTTCCGTTTTATGTGAAAGATACCCGGATCAGTCTTTTGGAGCTCAATGATTCTATTTCTGAGAGTACCACTGACAGTGATGTTGTACAGGACTGCCGGATGTAACAGGCGAGATTGGTAAAAATCAGTTTCAATTAAGGAATGGCAATGAGACTTACGGCTTAAAGCGTCCGCAACCACATTTGCCTTGCCTGGGTGATAGTGTACTTGAAGATTATAATCTTTAATCAACTCGAGCCATCTTCTCTGACGCATATTTAGCTCGGGTTGAGTGAAGATGTATTTGAGGCTTTTATGATCGGTGTAGATATTGCAGACATTTCCCAGCAGATAATGCCGCCATACTTTCAAAGCATGAACAACTGCAGCCAGTTCTAAGTCATGCGTTGGATAATTCACCTCATGCTTCCGAAGTTGTCGCGAGGTATATGCAATTACTCGGCCTTCCTGCATCAAAACGCCTCCCAAACCTATGTCTGAGGCATCACAATAAACATCAAATGGTTTCTCGATATTCGGTTGTGCCAAAACCGGAGCCGAGGTTAGGAGGGTTCGCAGTTGGTGAAAAGCCGCATCACACTCAGGAGTCCAGACAAACCTGGTGTCTTTTTGCAGCAACCGAGTCATGGGTTTGGCTATTTTGGAGAAATCCGGGATGAAGCGACGATAATAGCCAGCCAACCCAAGGAAACTCCGGACCTCGTGAACCGAGATAGGAGCCTTCCAGTTCAGTACTTCCTGTACCTTGGTGGGGTCCACCATAATTCCTCCATCGGACAACACATGCCCAAGGAAAGGTACTTCTCGAAGCCAGAATTCGCACTTACTGAACTTTGCATATAGTTGGTGTTCACGCAGTCTTGTGAGGACTATACGCAGATGTTTAGCGTGATCCTCCTCATTCACAGAATATACCAAGATGTCATCAATAAATACCACCACAAACTTGTCCAATTCAGGCATAAACACCGAATTCATCAAGTACATGAAGTGTGCGGGGGCATTTGTCAAGCCGAAAGACATAACAAGATACTCATAAAGACCGTATCTGGTAGAAAAGGTTGTCTTTGGAACATCTTCCGGGCGAATTTTAATTTGATGGTAGCCCGATCTTAGATTGATCTTGGAGAAAACTTTAGCTTTAGACAACTGATCGAACAAGATGTCGATTCGCAGTAGAGGGTACTTATTTTTGACAGTGACTGCATTGAGAGGTCTATAATCTACGCACATCCGCAACGACTGATCCTTCTTCTTTACAAAGATAGCAGGACATCCCCACGGCGATGAACTAGGACGAATCAACCCTTTCTTCAAAAGTTCATTCAATTGCACCTTAAGTTCAGCTAGTTCATTTGGAGGCATCCTATAGGGTCTCCTAGAGATGGGTGCGGTGCCAGGCAACAACTCGATTTTAAACTCCACATCCCGATCCGGAGGGAGTCCCGGCAAATCATCGGGAAAAACGTCCGGAAATTCATTTACTACGGAAATTTCAGCCAACGCCTTTGCTTGCACAGCATGAATTTCCCCCGACAATTCAACCTTTCTGGGAAGTTGTACTAGAAAACCTTTTTGATCTGTAGGATCTCTGAGCATAACTACCCGAGCGGATGTGTCAATGAGTACCCCATTCTGACTCATCCAATTCATGCCCAAGATAACATCTATGTCTAAACCAGGTAAAACCAATAGGGCAAGCGAATAACTTCGCCCTTCTATCTCAAACTCAAGGTTCCCCACTACTTTGTTTGTGGAAATATTCCCACTTGCAGCACTAATACAATAACCCACACCTTCAACAGTATGCAACTTGTGTGCAAATTTGGATGCAAACTTAGGACTGATAAAGGAATGCGAAGCACCTGAATTAAAAAGCACCACTGCGGGGTGTTGGTCAACTAGAAACTTACCAGCGGTGACCACCTCACCAGATGGAATTTCCTCAATGCTGTTATAATGGGCGTGACCTTGACGGTCACCTTGGTTGACATTCTTCTTGGGGTAAGGACAATTCCTGGACCAATGGCCTGGCTTGTTGCAGTTCCAGCAAGGCATATTGCTAGGAGGAACACTAGAGCTGCTCTGTCCAGAAGTCCCCTTTGGCAGAGCGACGGTATAAGCCTTACGGAACCCCGTTTTTGCAGCAGGCTTCTTCTGCGGCGGACGGAACTTTGTATTCTGAGCAGGTGGGCGAGGGGAAGACCTCGGTGCTGCTGAGGCCCTTGACTGAGAAACACTTGCCTCAAGGGCCCTTTTACCGCTCTTAGAGGCAGAATAAATAGTATTGTTGTTCTCCTGGGTCAAAGCATCGCTGATGAAATCATTGAAAGTAGTACATTTGCTAGTGCCCATAGTTTTCATCAGTTTTGGGCCGAGGCCCCTTTTGAAGCTAGCAATCTTTTTGGCATCGGTATCCACAAACTCTGTGGCATACCTTGCCAGGTTGTTGAAGGACTGCAAGTATTCAGTCAGACTTTTGTTTCCTTGCGACAGCCTCATAAACTCTGTGTGCTTGATTGCCATAAGACCGGGAGAGATATAATTTCCTCGGAATGCCGCCTTAAACTGATCCCAAGCAATCGGGACATTGGCAGGCAGTGTGGAACGATAGTGGCTCCACCAAATGCCCGCCGGACCATGCAACTGATGGGAAGCATACTCAGTTTTCAGGTCATCAGTCAGGCGTAGCAGACGAAACTTTTGTTCAATGGTATTCAACCACTCGTCAGCCTGCAATGGTTCTTCCGCTTCCTTGAAGAGCGGGGGCTTTGTATCCAGAAAGTCCTTGAAATCGCTGTACTGATTTGGCTCTGGGCCCTGGCGGCTAGGACGAGCTTCCCGGTTAGCCAGCTGGCGCATAGCATCTGCCAACATGCGCTGCCCTTCGACCACTGTCTGCATCAGCTCAGCCGGAGTAGGTGGTGGCGGAGGGGGCGGTTGTTCCTCCTCCTCATTTCCACGACCCCGGCGTAGATTGTACGACATCTGCAAAATGCATAGCCAATGAGCACTGACGATGTGGGAAATTTGTAGATGAATTATTGCGAAATGTCAATCTGACTGTATGAATAGATTTCTCATAATAATTAAGGCACAATAATTCATCACAACCGCACAATCCATTCTAGCGCATCATTTGACGAGATCATACTTGGTAATCCAACAAGATGCTCTTTGATAAAGGCTCACTCACAGGGAGCACAACGGTTACCGGACCGTTTGCGTTGCTATCTACGTGATTTTTGACCTTTTGCACGGTACTTGGATTCGATCTCAAGATTTTTAGTTGACTGTGAAAGGCTACTTCAAACTGACCACAAAGAGACTTCTCAATGAAGAGTTCCATGGTGGATCATGACTAGCCACCTCGATACCTGCGCGTGCCAAGCAGCACAGCCTTATATCGCGCGCCATAGGAGGCCCTCGGTTTCGTCGCGGCACCGAAGGGTGCTAATCGTGACACCATCATCGAACGCAACATAATAAGACATCAAGTTGTGATCGAAATTAACAAGTTCAAACTACATTCAGGAAACATATGGTTCAACCTTACATCCCAAAGTCAAGTTATTACAAGGCCTCACTCCTTCACAGGGAGGGCACAAAAGACGATCCTAACATTATAGGCACGTGATGACTACTTTAAGCATCATCCTCCGAGTCAGTGTCAAGGATCTCCCCACCGTCCTCATCACTGACAGGCTCTAACTCCTCGTCTTCTTCTTCTTCTGGCTCTTCCTCTGGTGCTTCTGCAGGTGGGGCATCCTGTGGTCCATCAACCTCCACTTCATCATCATCCTCAGCCATGAAGATTCTCGAACCCATGTCCTCATCGGCGTTGTTGTTTTGAGGCAGCAGGGGATTAAGCTCGTTGTTCAGGCGGTGCACTTCTTCATGAAGATTATCATTGTATTCTTCAGCGTTCTCCAACTGTTGCTCGAGCTCAAACTGACGAGCTCTCAGAACGTTCTCCTCGTGCCAGGCTTCATCCCTCTGTTCCATCACAAGGACCAACATGCGTTGACAGTTGCGGTTTGCCACTGTCAACCTCTGGACTGCAAGCGTTTCTTGATCACGATCATGAATCACTTGTTCCAGTTGTTGCCGTGTTGCATCCCTAGCAGCAGTCACCTCTGCCAGCTCTGCCCTCAACCTTTCCACCTCAGTAGGTTCAGGGCGGGGCTCACATGGAGCGAGCTGGTGACGCGGTGCCCTGCCCCCAGTGGACTTATGAGCGGTCCTCTTGGTACGTGCCATCTGTAGCAACAAGATAAGATACAACTTAAAGTGAGGATCATTTAGGGGATACGAAATTTACTTTAGTCGGGAGTACAGAAATTTTTAAGGAGGGAGTAAATGATATGTATGATATAATTAAATATGATGCATGCACGTTCCGTACGTTCTCTCACCTTAGTAGAAAACTAAAGGGCTAACGCTAAGCGGTGGCATACATACGTTCTCTCATATAAGCGAAACTATCGGTCTACTCGTTACGCTGTTAGTGTACCTGTAGAAAATTTCATTGCAGCCCAACAATTCCCAAAATATCATACAAGAAAGCAGTAAACTAAATACTTCCCATATACACATCCCCGGATGTATATATTTCAGTATCAAAGCTACCCGATTGATAGATGCCCACAATTAAGTGTTTTTACATAGTTACATGGTTTAAACATGTAAAGATGTAAGTCACCAAAACTACTCTCCCCTAGACCGCCGGTTGGACGATCATGCTCTCACAACTCACACTTACCAGAGCGTCGAGGTAATTGATCCATACATTACCACCCAAGTGGATGGCATCCATACAATATCACACCGTATGGATGACGAAATAAAACAAACAAGGCCCCCAAGTTAGTCTTTATAATAAGCCACCTAAGAGTCCTTAATTGGGCTAAGGGATGTGATCACTGGCATACCTATAAAAATAATTTTTTTTAGAGTTTAACCCTTTTCGCAAACACATACTTTTGTTTTTAATTACCCGTAAGATGTGTTTAATGTTGAATTATGCTCCGATACCAGCTGTAACAGAACCGACCAAATTATAAGAGCACAAGTACAAAAACAAGCACCGAAGCGCTCAAATTTTCGAACTTGAGCCTATATAATCCCGGTAGTCAATCGAAACCACGAAGGATTTCAAACCAACTCGCTTACAACCAGGATCGCATCATTCAACATACAACATCATACGTTACATTTCACAAGTAGTGCTGAAATAAGTTTACACAAACGGAGTGGCAACTATTACAAACCAAGTTTGAAAGTAGCGGAAGCATAACACACACACTAGTTAATTAAATACTGCCAGTCTGGATGATCGACAACCCGCAAAAGCATGAGGAAAGTACATAAAGACGATCACGCCCTTGTGATCTAGTCATCATCACCCGCAGGGTGGAGACACGTCTTGCAGAATCCCTGATAAAGCATGTCATCTGCAACAGGAGGGAATAAACCCTGAGTACTGGAATGTACTCAGCTAGACTTACCCGTCGAAAACCAGAAATAAGATGACACCAAGGATTATGCAAGGCTTACACAAGAGGCTAGCTGACATCACATTTTTCATAAAGGCATAAGTAATTGAAACTCTTACAACCTGTACTAGCAGTTATTTTTAGCATTTACCTGTCATCTATCTTAGCACCTGTACTAAGCATGCACTTGAAGGTAATCAAACAATTATCAACATTATATCCAGAGCAGGTATAAATTGTGGCAACATTGTATCATTCACTTAACCATCTGTTCATTTAATGAGATCTATGTTGCCGCTGCTCAAGTCAAGTGCTCACTAACCGGGAGCGACGGCGATTCGAATCGAATTCCTATCCAGCTGGAGGGGTATTTCTAACACTCACCGAGTCACGCCTGGCGAGGGCTGCTCAGGTCATCTTTTGTACAGTTCAGGAATCGCGGGTCCGAATAATGTCGCGTCCCCAAGGGCGACACTCTGCCAGGTGATAGGGACTCTAACCCCCCCTTGGTCTCACGCCAATGTCCCCAAGCACATCCTTTCTCTCCTCCAAGATGCAACCTACCATTCGATTCCCGGCCTGAACCATACTACTCGACTTCGCGGTCGGAACGACTTATCCGGCCAACTAAGTGTTAGACTGCGTTCAACATGACTCAATGACGTACAGCGAATCGGTCCTTAAACGACTCAGACGGGCATAGCTCCACACCCAAGACGTGAAGTGTCTTGCGGCTGTACTATCGAACTCCCGCCCGGTCTCAATTTCATTTTAAGGCATGGTTCCATCCACGATAGCCATAAAGCCACTCGTGACTCCTTCCTACATCTCGCGGATGACCGGAAATCACCCGACTTCTACCGAACTAAGCAGGGCTAAGCATTGACACGTGCCTAACCTAATATAGGATTAAGTACGATATCTGGACAAGGACAGGTATAATGCAACAAGTGTTTTCATATAACTCCTACAACTTAATGCAGTAAACAATTAAAAGTACTCAAGATTAATTTATAAAATAGTAGGTTCAGCATGCACCGGGGCTTGCCTTTCAGAAAAGTTGAAGGCCGATGGTCAGGGCACTCCGGCAAGTCTTCAGCGGCGTCTCCTTCGCCTGCTGGATCCTCGGGCTCCTGCTGCTCCTAGTCCTCCTCCGGAATCACAGGCTCGAATTCGAGGAGAGTTACCCCCTCCGGTGCACCTATTGCATGAATGCACAATAAATATAATGGATGCATAAATGGGTGCAACTTGCTCGGAATGAAATGCATTTCAGAATAAAATACTCTATTCAAGTTATTTTATTAGTACGTGCAAATCTCTTCTCCAGTAGAGAAGTACTCACCTAATCTACTTAACCTAAGATAAAGCTGCTCATCCTCAGTTAAGGCCCTAACACCTAACAATTACAAAAGTAGCATGTCTTAGGATATTACACCATATCAATCAGCAAAACACCACAGTAAGCATTCTGGACAGCAGCTACTTGTTTTTATCACAACCGAAGATTTACAATTCCAAAAGATATGATCTAAGACAATCTGGAAAGCCTAAGAAATGCACTACAATTCATTTTCAGACCTCAACTCCAAACTCCTAAGTTTTCCATGTTAAACTTCACAAGTTCCAGAATCTGTCCTCTCAAAACAGAGAGTAGCAGATTTTGAACTGCCACTTTAAACAACAGTAACTCTCAAACTACTAAGCCAAATGCTCCCAAATTTTGACACAAGCTCATTTACAAGTTTTACTACAACTTTGGTATTTACAAGTTTTTCAGCAACCACCTTTACCCAAGGTCAAACCTAGAATTACTATCAGCTGTCCAGAAAACCTAAAATTACAAAGGTTAAATATTTATTGATGTGACCAACATTCTCTAAGACCAAACTAATACTACTACAAGTTCACAAATGTCACAAAAACACCAGAAAGTAAGGTGTGCCCACCTAGAATATTTATTTATACTCATTTCTTAATTTACTTAAGTAATTAAGTGGAATTTTAAGCATACATGTAAACTGCTCCTAAAATCCTACAAAAATTATAGGGGACTCTCTGACCCAAAAAGAGACTACTGTAAAAATATGAACTAAATTTATTCAAAGGAACTTACTGAACAAAATTCACAAGCCCAAAAGGCTGATTTTTGTGAAATTAATAAATCATATTGAAAAGTATCAAAAAAACAGATTTCATAATTTTCTTGGACACTTTAGGGTATCAAGACATTCTCCAAAAAGTTACAAGCACATAGCACATGTAGAAAAATTACAAAAATTCATTTAATTATTTCCTAGAATAACAAGATAGCCTTATAACTTGAAATTTACTTAAGCACTAATGCCCAAATTTTTACCAGAGCTAGAACAAGTATAAATTAGACTACCCACCAAATTTCATAATTTTTGGAATAATACAGCTCAAGTTATACATTTAACAAATTTGCATTCATTTCAAAACACATTTGAAAGATCTATTAAATTCTCCAGAAAACTAAACATCACATACCAGATTTATATTTTTCTAAAATACTACACATCATGCAGAGCCTAACAAAATTTACCTCATAATTTTTGAGTAAGTAAAACCCTAGATATACATTTCCTAAACTTTACCCAAAATCTGTGGCAATTATAGAAAGGAAATAAAAACGAAAATCGAAACCCTGCTACCGGGCCGGCCTGGGAGAACCACGCGGCCCACTCCCCGCGCTACGGCCCGTTCCCGCGCTATGGCCCGTTCCCGCGCACGGCACGCGACCGGCCTTCCGCCCGCGCGTGGCAACTGACAGGCGGGCCCCCGCAGTCAGGGACAGAGGGACAGGGGAGCGGCAGCCGTGAGCTCCGGCGAGCCCAAGCTCGTCGGAGGGAAGCTCGCCCAGAAAATCGAGCCCACCCACGCGTTCCCCGTTCCGTAACGCTTCGATTCATGCTAGTGGAAGAGCTTAGGTTGGAGCGGGAGGGCTCGCCGTCGTGAGCGGCGGCCGGTGAGGGTCGGGTGAGGGTATGCCGTCGCCGGTGAGGCCGCACGGCCATATCTAAGCTCGGTACGAGCTACACTACGCCCGGGCGAATCTATTGAGGTAGAAAGGAGGTTTGGAAGAGGTCCTAACTACCCTGGCCACGGAGTGCCGTGACGCGGTGCGGTGAGCGCGACGACGGTGGTCATCGTGTTCCGCTCCGGCGAGGTCGCATCCCACTGTAAGGTCATGCCTAGAGCTAGAGGAAGGCCTACACTATTCCGAACGCTGACCACAGAGAGAGGAGGGTGAAAGAGGACGTCGGTGGTGAGCTCGCAATGGCGGCGGCCATGGCGGAGCTCCGCACCGCCGAGGTTTGATTGGGTGATTTGCCCTCTACCTTGACCCAACGGCTGACCCAATGTGCGGAGGTTGTAGAGTATGGGCAGGCGGTGCTGTTCGTGAGCTCTCGGGTGTGGTGGCGCGGTGGTTGGCGCAACCGAAGGCGGCGGAGCCGGCTGTGGGGGCGGAGGACGCTCGGTCGCCTTACCGGTGAGCTGGGGAAGGAGGGCGATGGAAATGGAGGGGGAAGCGGGTCGTCCTGGTCTTCATGCTGAGCTCGCAGGCGACGTGGGGCGTCGGCAGAACACGCGCGCCACGCGGCCATCGGGCTCTGCCCGAGCGCCACGACGCGGTCGGCCGTCCGACTGAACGGCGACACCGTTGACTGAATGGAGGCCATCATCGTTCGACTGACAGCGCGATTTCAACGGTGATTATCTTCGAAAACAGCTCGAGTTAGCCGAAGGTGATAACATCAAATTTGTAGAGCTTCGTGAGGGCTACAACTTTGCTAATTGGCTCAAGAACAGATTCGGCTTGGATTTGAAACTACATATCCCCAAAATGGTGCCCTTTGAAACTGAAACGTAGTTTCAGTCATTAAACCGACTAAAACCCTATTTTCTAGACACCATATCTCCTAAACCATTTAGAACTAGGTGATGGTGATGTTGGCAATGTTGTAGAGCTACATGAGGGCTCCAACTTTGTCAATTGGCTCCAGGACTGGTTTGGCCTAGTTTGTGAGTTACAAGTTGCTAAAGTGAGGTACAGTGAAACTGAAAAGTCCAATTTCCAGACTTAGAATTTTTCTAAGTGTTGATCACCACTCAAGCTGACTTGTGGGCCATTTTTGAGCATGCTCTGGTCATTTTCATGAGATGGCCATATTAGAACTTTTGTTCCTCCTGAAATTCTCTACAACTTTACTTAAGGGTGCTCTTCCATGAAAGGTCTCTAAATTAGACTTTTTAATTGGTCAAACTAGAGCCTTCTACGGTCAAATGGTGGTCAAACTTCTCTTGGAGGGCAATTTTGTAATTTTGGTCAACATGAACCTTGTTGCAAATGTTACCCTAAGTATAACTAAGGTGTTGTAGGTCATGATTGGCTACCTTACCTTTTTGTTACACCAACTATCAAATACTTCATGAAATAAATCAAACAACCCTAGAATAAACACATGTGTTGCATCACATAAAATAACAAACATGAATGATGCATGCTTATGCTTATGCCATGCAAATGCAATTATGGAGCTAAACACTTGAGGTGTTACACGGGAGCTCACCGGTGAGCATGTCGCCAGTGGGAGTGCGCCGTGGAAGAAATAAAGGAGAAGGGGCGAGTTGAGCAGCCCATGCCTGCACTCGGTGCACATGAGCCGAGCCGGGAGAAAAGACGGTGGACTCGGTCCACCATGGACCCTACCTTAAGGTCTATGGACTGTGAACATGGTTCCACCATGAGCCACGCTCACACCCACAGCCGGAAAACGAAACCCAGTAAGAGCCCAATTGCGCCACGTGGCAGCGTCACAGCTTGCCACGTGTCCGGGTGAGCCTGGCCCAAACCGGCCCAAATCCAGCCCTGTCTAGGCCTAGTTTGAACCCGGCCCGTATTGACCGTTGACCGGTCAATGTTGACCGTTGACCTAGCCCCACATGTCAGTGACACGGACACTCTAGGCCCACACGTCAGACGCTGACGTCATGCTGACGTCAACTGGGCCCCACCTATCAGTACCAGAACCGGGACGATGATGTCATGCTGACATCATCATGCCACGTGGACCAGTCACAGCGTGACACGTGTTAGCCCAGGATTAATTCAGCCTTTTCCATTTTCAAAAATAAATTAAACTTTAGAAATTCATAACTAAATCATACGCCCTCAGAAAAATATAAAACTAGGACCAAAATTCATCTAAAATCAAGCTCTACGCAATGAACCCAAGTTTGAGTGCTTTTGGCTCTTTTGAATTTACATTGCTTCTTTGTGCTATTCTATAGACGTCGCTAACGCGACTATAATGCGAACGATGCAGACTCAGAGGAGAACCAGACAGACATGGATCGTGAGTACCATGAGGATTACGAAGATGACTACACTGAAGGTGCCACATCCCACCCAATCTCATAGCACCTATTACGCTTGGCTAATATAGAACTGCTATCGCTTTACTTTACTACTACAATTATATTATGCTAGAACTTGCATGGTAGTATGCTTCCTTGAAAGCCTTTACCTTGACGCAACCTTACCCCTGCATACCATGCTATTAGGCTAGACACACGCTTACTGCTATATATTTCATTACTTATACTTCTACTACGCTTATACTACGTGCGTGGTGGAAACTGGTGTTACCTAGACTATGGGGAGAGTGTTGCGTGTGTGACTTGGGAGTGTGGAGGGTGAGGGTTGTGTCGACCAAGTTGGAGTATATGATGAGGCTGGGGCAAGTCTTACTATGGGATGCTACCTGGGCACCCCTGGAAGTGTATACCTATGGTGGGTAAATGGTATATGAGGTGACCTAGGTGTGAACCTATGATGGGTGGAGCCCGGGATGGAGGTGCTGTGGTGGCAGGGTAAATGGAAACCCTGATGGAGACATTCTGGCTTGGTCATCCCTAAGGACCTACTAGTACTTAGATTCACCGGGAAGCCTTACGTACCACTCGCCCTATATGGTGCGGGACGGCTGGACTACTTGGTAGGATTTTGCCACTACTGCTAGGTTGATTGCGGACAGTGTAAGGAGGTACGGGGTGCGGAGGATTTCCCCCACACCCTTCCGAGACTTCATGGAGACCTTGTGGACCCGGCTCATGACTCACAGTTTCAGCCACCCTAGACTTGACTTGGGGTGAACTAGGGCTGAATGGTAGAGTGGCATTATCCTAGGCTAGCAAGCAGACAGAATCAGCCCAGTTGACGATGGTCAGCAAGGAAGGCGGATCTTGTGGTTATGTAAAACCTCTGCAGAGTGTATGGTTAATCAATCGATACATGTGCTGACTTGTCGGCTATGGACCTTTCCTGGGTTTCGCTTAAACTAGATAGTGAGATGAGTCCTTCTCTTCTTCCCTCATGAGAGAGTGTCAGTCCTAGCCAGGGGCTACGGGCCTTGAGACAGTGCCGAGAGGGAGTTGGCCTGTTGACTGAGCATTGGTATGGTGATGGTGTAGAGATGGTGGTATGTTGATCCTAGGATCGAAATCTGGCTCGGAAAAGGGAATGGAGTGGAATGTGTGTGGGAATGGTGTTTAAAACTTGACAAACTATTATTTATTTGATATGCTACTACATAGGAACCCCAGCCTTATAGGTTCATTTTGCTTATATCCAACTTGCATCCAAAGCAATGCTCATAGGGATGGGTGTGGCCAGTACAAATCATACTGATAAATTTTGGCACACAGGTTCTGCTGAGGAGTTTAGCTCTGAGGAGTTTGACGGTTGAGGGGTTCGTGCCTACGCTCGAGTTTGGCAATCTTATCTTCAAGCTGTTCAGTATGATTGCTACTTTGTTTCCGCCAATGCGGCGATGTAATAATTTATGTAATTCCGCACTTTATGTACTCTTATATTATCATTGTATGGATATGATATTCAACTAGAATTTGGGTAATAAGATCTACCACGGTCTTATTACACTTTGACTCTGTGGATTTCCCTTCACAGAAATTGGTGTCGTTTTAGGACATTCACCGGGAGAGCGCGGTGGGGCACCGAGAGGCTGAACTCTTGTCCTGCTGCTCGAGGGCGACCTAGAGGAGCCGCTTTGCCTCGTTCAGCTGCTTGTTGGTCTTCGAGTCTGGCGTGTCAAATATGTCTTCTATGCAGCAAGCAGTAGCCGCCATGTTGTACGCCGCACGGGGGAAGCAGAGGCCGCTAGGAGCCCCTGTGCGGGCATCATAGTCATTGCCGAGAGGGTGCGCGGCTTGCTGCCACGCAAAGTCCTACCTTTAACGCTCGAGCTTTGCCTTGGCGGCCTCCAAGTTCACCTGCCGAGCGTGCAAGCGGTCCGCCTTCTCCTGAAGGTAGGCCGCGCGGCTACAGGGACTCTGGTCTGGTGGCATGAGCCCGGGCACCTCCTCAGGCTAAACCTTGTCATTGATGTGGTAGCAAATGCACAGAGGGCATTGTAGTCGATGTCATCGGAGTCGTACAGTTGGCATTTTTTAACGCAATTACCAAGTGAGGAGGTTTCAAGTCCATCACCAGTAACGACATTAGAAATACCTAACTAGCATTTCTAAACATCATCGTGGCATGAGCCCGGGCACCTCCTCAGGCTAAACCTTGTCATTGATGTGGTAGCAAATGCACAGAGGGCATTGTAGTCGATGTCATCGGAGTCGTACAGTTGGCATTTTTTAACGCAATTACCAAGTGAGGAGGTTTCAAGTCCATCACCAGTAACGACATTAGAAATACCTAACTATCATTTCTAAACATCATCACTCAGGAATGTAGTTCCCTAACATTGGTGCTCATACTAGATAGGGATTTACAGTTGCAAGGTAATGACATTTTAGAAATGCCTGGTTGGCATTCCTAAACGTCACTACTCAAGAATGTATTCCCTCAGCACTAGCGTGTATGCATGTTGGGAGTTCCAGTCACTGGGTAATGGTACTTAGAAACATCAATCATGATAGTCCTAATATATTTATAGACCAAAATCCACAAGCATACGGAACGATCATTGTAGCATTTCACCTAGGAGTATTCCAAGGTATCGTTATTTATATTTTCCCAAAGGAGGGCAAGGTACATGCATCTAGCATTGGTATAAATATGATTACATACTTGCATGATGGACCATAGCTTATGACAAAGGGGTAAAAATGGTATATCATGGATAGTGGACACACATCTGGGCCAACCTCAAGGATAAAAGAAAAACAAAGAATAAAAAGAATATTCCTAAGTGGAGCAGGCATTGTTCTAATATAGCCATGAAAAGAACAGTTAATGATCATACAAGTTACATTATTAGAGCTAAGGCTAAGTGTAAGATAGGTTGGGAGGCCATTGAGTACTGGTCTGCCAGCAACCTCATGTGACGATTTAGACTCCTACACCCTAGACGAACGTGGGGGATTACAAGGGACAGACAGGGTTATCACCACCTGCCGCCTACCCCTCAACCGTAGAAAGGGAAATATATTCACCTATCCCTCCATGCCCAAGCACCATGCTTGCGTATGTAGAAACTACCCAAGTCCCCCCGGGTCCCTGACCCTACGGATCGATAGGTAAAGAACTTGGGCACACCCGAAGGCATGATGAACCGCTACCTCAACTTATCTCTAATTCTACTCATATAAATTATATGAATGTTGAAGAACAAAGATGAACATGTCAAGATCATAGCATACAAACTATAAGCTAGTTCATATATCATGATTATAACATGATCAAGACTATACTATAGTTCATATGCATTGCTATATGAATAAGATGAAGCTTGGACTTCGAAGAACTCATTGTATTCATACCAAGAGTTGCTCTTTCTTCCAAGGAGACAAGCTCTCCTTGTAGCTCTTGCTAGCTCCAAAGACTAAGACTAAAACTATGAAGAAGAGTACAAGATGTGTGTGAGCTGCGGCTCCAAGATGAAGTGTGTTGAGAGGAGAGCCCTAGGCCTTGTTTTATAGTGAGTGTATGACGGTTTGGCACTGGTAAAAGGGGAAACCACCGGGAACCGCCTCCACACACCGCCATGCAATCTCCACTAAAGAGTGGGGACAGGAGGAGGCGGTGGGGGTGCGGCCGCACCTTGGGTGCGCTTGCACCCAGGTGGGCCTGCCTCGTGACCGCCTTCGCCTGGTCGTTTCTCTAGTGGGCCTAGGCCTCCCATGCGGTGGTGTCTCGGCCCAGTTGTGTAGAATGGTTGGGCTTCTCCTTCTCATCTCCTTTGCGCATTCCTAGAATACGAATTCTGCACTGTGTTTTCTTTCTTTATTTTGTGTATTTTCACTTGTTTCCATGTATGTGTCCAGCAAAACATGTTTCTCTGAAAACAAGTGGAACAAGGTCAAATTATATGCATATGTGTCAAAGTTTGTTTATTTCTCCTGTTTTTTGACTATAATTGGTGGTTCTAAATATGCAATAGTGACCGCCAACACGTACTCTGGGCTGTTCCTCGAGAGGATCTCAAGGAAGGCGTGGAGTGAAGGGACATCAGTCCTAGCTGAGCCAGAGAGGATGGTGCTCCATGGCGCCTCGCAACTGATGAGGTGCTCTAGCTCTAGCTGGAAGGACGCCGCCGCGTTCTATATCCTAAAAGGCAGGTCTAGGAAGTAGTACCTGAAGTGATCAGGCGGCGGGAGCACCTCACCGTTGGTGATCTGGTGGAGGACATTGGCTAGCATGTAGAACATCTGGCGGCGATCCGACACGGTGGGGTTCGGGCTACCACACCAGATTTGACAGGCTAGAACCGCAAGATCTTCTCCCAAGAGTCCTGGCGGAGAAGAAGGCGCCGGGGGCTTGTTTCCCATCGGCACAACCCCATGGAGTCGACGAAGCTCACCATAGTAGTCGGCAATGTAGGCCAGCTCCAAAAGTTGAGAACCTAGCCCGCAGCGAAGGTGCTGACTATGATGGAGAACTCACCGAGGAAGCGAACACTCCGTCTGGGGCAGTGCCACTTGCTTCGGCGATGAGGCGGGTGGCTCCAGCCACCATAGAGCTAGAATTGCACTTGATGCTACCCCCTACCTGGCGCGCCAGCTGTCGTAGGATCGGAACCGCGGCAGGCATGTTGTTCGAGTCGGTGTCAGAGCATGAGATCTCTAGTGGCTCAGGTGGACTCAGGAACACAAGAATCACGCAGAGAAGACGCAACAGTTTATCCTAGTTCAGGCCAATTTGGTCCCTATGTCCAGCAGCTGATGATCCTTATACTCAAGAGCACCCAAAATCTACGGTGTTACAACATAGTGTAAATGAAGAGATATGGTAGGGGGTAAGCTCAGTGATAATCCCAAGGTTTGCCTCACCATCGGTGGAGTCTCCCCCATGTCAGCGAGGAAGAAGACGATGAGATGCCCCTCTGTGGGTTGCCTTGCTCTCGGTGAATAATGGAGGCGGATGAAATGGAATGGAGTGTCTAGTGATTGAATTGGGATCCTCCCCCTCCTAGGTCTGACTTTATCCCTTATATAACGAGATAAGTCAGGTACATGGTGGTTTGGGGGTTCTAGTCTATGGTCTACGTGCGTCATAGTCTAGGAGGGCCTTGCAATGGTGCGTCGTGGACCATCGAGGTGTCTTGGAGCTAAAGAAGCCTAGGCATCATTCGGCTGCTCTATTCTGACACTCTACGTGTCAGACGGTGTCGGCTTGGACCGGCCTCTCCTAGGTGAAACCTTCTTGAGTCTCCTTATTGACGAAGGATATCGGCTCCAAGGGCTGACACGCGGGCCCAGAAGCCCTCGAGCCTCCAAAAGAGATGGGAAGCTTTGTCTTCTTATGTCCCATCTCGAATGTGACCCTATTGGAGGAGCAATTGGTAGGGGCACGCCTAGGGAGTGGCGCTAGGGAGCCCCTAGGCATTGGTAGCCTAGGGCTTGTCTTCTTATGCCCGAGCCTTGGCTAGCACCGTTAGCCGAGCAAGAGCCAAGGGCTAGGCGTGGAGATGTCGTAGATCTGAAGCCCAAGGCTCGGGAAAGCCCCCGAGCCCTAGGTGGAAGCTGCGGTCGAGTCAAGCTCGATTGGATCTCTTTGCTAGAGGTGCACGTGAGCATGCCCGATGGGCACAAACCTTGAGCCCTCAGGCAATCCTGAAGGGATTGATCAGGGGGTCTTCTTCGTTTGGGAACCATTGGACCCGGGACTTAACATACCTATATGTTAGGATCTCGTCAGTAGGCCACCGGAGAGGGGCACGAGAACTTGGGAAAGGCACGCTACCCATCGGGGGAGGGACCGCGCAGACCGGTGCGTAGGCCATCGGAGTGGGGTGTGGCAACCTGGGAAAGGTGCGTCATCCGCTAGGGGAGGGACCGCGCGAATCGAGCACAAGCTCGCAAACCCTACCCACCACAAGCACTGTGGCAGCCCGAATGGCTATAGTTAGGGCATGGATGGGGTTGGGGGAGGACGACGGAGGGGGTTGAGGAGACCACATGGACGGGGGGCTGACCGAGCACAAGCTCACAAACCCTAGCCGTCGCGCACGCTGTGGTGGCCCGAACGGCGACGGATAGGGCACAGAGGGGGTTGGGAGAGGATGACGGAGGGGGTTGGGGAGGACGGCGGAGGTTGGGGGAGGACAGCAGAGGTAGGGCATGGAGATGTGCCAACGGTGGCGTGGAAAATTTTGGCAGCGTGCGCCCTTTGGTTTATGTAACCAGAGGCATTTGTAGGGGTGTGGTTCCTGATCCAGCTGCCCCTACAAATAATTTTCAATTTTTTAATTGGTATTTCTGTATTTTATATATGCCAAAAAACAATGTAAATATTCTTTTACTATGCAATATATGTATAACTATGCATAGACAACAATTTGATGATATATGTAGATATATTTTTACATATTCTTCTTTACAAAAAAATAAAAATTATATTTCAAAATTGAAAATTTGAATTTCAAAACTTCAAAAATAATTTTAGGCCAGTAAATGAACTAAAATGAAAATGTTGTAAAAATGAAAGTTGTAGAACTAATCTAGGTGTACAACTTTCATTTTGGTCATCTTTTCATGAAACTAAATTTGGACAATTCAAATTTTGAATTTCAAAAAATAATAACTTCAAACAAAATTTTGAGACATCAAATGATTTGAACATAAAAAGTCATGAATATAAAAGTTGTAGTACTCATCAAGATCTACAACTTTTATTTTAGTCATTTTTTTCAACCGACAAAGTGTTAGTACATATTGTTCACAAATCAACATATCTCTCATATAGTTTCATAAACTATATGAGAGATTTATGAATTAGTGAACAATGTTTACTATCACTTTGTCGGATGAAGAAATGATTAAAATAAAAGTTGTAGATCTTGATGAGTTCTACAACTTTGGTATTCATCACTTTTTCAGTTGAAATCATTTGATGTTTCAATAAACAAGTTCAAAGACAGCAATTAGCAATAATTAATATTTTACCCACTAACCTTCATGCAAACTTAGTCCCATTTCGATAAATAAAAATTTACAAAAATGATATAAATAAAGAAAACCAAACCCTAGATCTAGATCTAGATGTACATGACACTAATTATGCACTAATAGTCCACTAAAATCAAGAAAGATCGACTAATAAAGGATGTAATCTTATTCCACTAACTTATTTACCCTAGTACCTTCAAAACTAGGGTCTAATTTGCTTCATACATGGCTCAAGCATCATAGAAGAGAGAGAAAAGCAAAAGTCTAATTACTTACTAACCAATCATTACAACTTCAAAAAAAACATTTAGAATAATATTTTTTACCTTCTACAACCTCTCCACCAACGGATTTGAGACCAAAACCTCCTCCCCTTAGTTGAGCAATTTTTGGAAGGTGCCCAAGGCCTTCCAAGCCTTTTTTTTCTCGGGTAGGAGTGAGTGACCCGAGGAGGAAGAAGAGGGCTACAGGCCTTTATACGTGGAGCATTTGTAAGGGCGGCTAGTGATTGAGCCGCCCCTACAAATGGAACAGTAGGGGCGCCTAGTGAGTAAGCCACCCTACAAATTAACCCATTTGTAGGGGCGGCTCATATCAACAGCCACCCCTACTGTGCCATTTGTAGGGGCGGCTAACCTTGTGGGACCCCGGTGTCGTTGCTACAAATTGTTTGTATAGTAGTGAACAGAAAAGTGACAAAACATACATGAATATTAGCCCCAGTATCAATCCACCACTCAGGTGAATGACAAACTGAACAATGGATAAAGAATTACCATAACCGTCCAGTGAGTAAAAAATTACTCTACCAAGAGCTCCTCTCAAACCTTTTTCAAATCACTAACTCGAAAGAGATGTTCGACGAGACAGCCACACCTTCAGCACTGAGTAAGCATTTTCAAAACCTACAAAGGTTTTCTCTTGCTTCCTCACAGTATCACTTTGTCTACACACATGCATTGTTAATCCTCACCTAGTGGCACTAAATAACTATATTTACCAAAGAATTCTCCTCTTTATAGTTGGCTATCTATCCTATATGTCGCCATTTTCTTCTCTACACACCTTGCCGACAAAAGCAAATCCCTACAAGATATACCTTTGCCTTCAGGTTGTTGCTTCTTTCCTTATCTAGTTCTTCTCCATCATCTTCAATATAACCAAGAGATGAGCTTCTCATCACATGTCCATGCCATCTCTTCTCATGGCCTCCATGTTGCCCAACATCACCTTGTGGACTAAGAACCTAATCACCTCACATGAACAACAGCAGTTCACCTAATGTTTTCACTCAATTACCAAAACCAAACCGAGACTTTCAAGTAGACATGCGATGTCTGCTCATGGACTGAGCTTGATATGATGTTCTGCACATTCTTAAATATGTGTAGCTTCATCAATACCTTCATATGTCATGCTTCTCCATATCATTTCATAATGCAAAAAACATAGCGCTTTATGCAATGTTCAATTACCTATGTTATCAAGCCTTACATCTAACAAATATACAGTAATTGTGGTTAAATCCTTTGAGTACCCTTGTACTCACAACATTGTTGTAAGTAGTTTGCAAGTTGTTAGGATTGTATGGCCACTTGAGTAAGCTCAAGTACAATCGGTGGCATATCAAGTAAATGAGACGAGCGCCTCTACTCCACTTAGTAAGACAAAATATCAAAATGAGTCAGGCAGGTAACCTAGAGAAGGAAGAGAAACAAATAAGCTCGTGTATGGGAGGCGATTTATACACATATCAGTTCTACTTTGTAAAGAGCTTAACTTGGATGAACTACTTTGTGTGACCTTTTAATTGGTGTGTGTTTTCATCGTGGTTGAGTTGATTCTTCAATTGTGATGGTCATGTGTATGTTCAATGCAACATGACAATCCTGCATTTTGCGTTAGTGGAGTGCACGAGATTGTGTCTAGGGATTTCTGGGGTTATTAATATGTTAGTGGAGTGCATGAGGTGTGCGATTCTAATGGTTTGATTGGACTAGATCTGTCTATGCCCTATCCGTGAAAGAGGTGTGGCGATGTACCACCTTCTAACCGGCAGTTAAACTTCTTATCTGCAGTTGGTGAACAACCTAGAGATGCCAAATGTTTTCACAACCGGTTTGGAGAGCGGTGGAGAGTCCTGTGGTTTTTACTGTTGGATCATATGCCGGACCGGTGGTGAAAACTTTTATCACCACCGGTTTGTCACCCAATTTCACAGCACCTGCCTTTGACTCGACGATGAAACTAATCACCGCCGACTCTCAAAAAAATGGTGGTGAAAGTCCTCTATAGTAGTGATTAAGCTGAGATGGTCAAGAGGAGATGACCTTCGATTTAGGTGGATTAACTTGGGTAGATCCTCGCAACTCTGAAAATCCCTTTGTAGTAGTGACTCCCCCTATTTCAAGATGTAGGTTCTTTTAATGTTTGTCCAAAGTTATAAAAGTTCTCTGTCTATGACCAAATTTATATAAAGAATATATTATAACATCTGTAATACCAAATAAAAAGCACTATCAATACAACTTCATTTTGAATTTAATTTGATGTTGTAGATGTTGAATTTTTTATATGAACTTGGTTCAAGTTAGGAAAGTTTGACTTAAGAAACAAATACACATTTTGGAACGGAGAGATAGTTGATATTAGCTAGGCGGTACCCAAAAAAAAAGAGTGTTACCAAAAAATATTGTCGCTTTCATTATTTTGCCACCACAAAATGAATAATTTCATGTCTGTCCTATTGGTCAAAAAATCAGATGCAAACTTCAAAATAATAGTCGATGACACTCACAAATTAAGTCAATGCTACGAATTTTGGTCAAACCCCATCCATACCCACATCGCACTGTAGTCTGGTAGAGGTCATAATAGGCATTTCCAACCCATCGGCCATCGCACCTAACTAATGCCTAATGGGACCCTCGTTCTTCCCCTTGCTCGGTGTCGGTGGGAATTGGACGGGAGGAATTTGCAGCGCCATGCATCCACCGTGCGACGTGCATGCATAGCAGTAGTTGCCGCCGGCCAGCCGCCACCAAGGCAACGATCGGCGGCCTCTACCAGGCTAAGGGCAACACATGATAGGCAAAGAGCAAGGTGTAGCCAAGGACAGACTTGCCGGCCGGAATGCACGAACAGACTTGCCCGGGCACTGGCGGCCGCCGGCAAGTCATCCTTGGCTGCATCTCCCACTCTCTGCCCCTTCTTGCATAGCCCCCAGCCAGTCAGACTTCATTCTCCATCTCTAGCTACCTTCAGCTACCTTCTCCCTCAGCTCCTTATTAGCTTATTGAGCTCACTAAAATTATTCTGAAGTGAACAATCAGTTACCGGCCTCAGCGCAAATTTATAGGCACACAACGAACTTAGGCGTGGAATATGTATAGTGCAGGTGGGACAGACTATTGACCTGATCTAGCTAGTATATTTCTATCCTTCTGGGCAGGCCGGGTTATTGGAATAATATAATGGAACAAACTTTTTCCCCTTCAACAGGGAAATGAAGGACGGAGCAGTCCACTTATTAGTGCAATGCATGCAAGGACCCTTTCTGTGCCTGGATTTCTTCCATCTTTTGTGCAAGACACTAGTACAAAAAGCATTAGTAGCAACGCCTTCATTTTTTTAGGGGCGGCTCAATCTAAAATCGCCTCTAAAAATGGTTTCTAAAACAAGCCGCCCCTACAAATGCATTGGTAGGGCCAGCTGGTATTTTCAGCCGCCTCCACGATTGTAAGGGCGACTCTAGATCCAGTCGCCTCTACAAATGGCCCTATTTGCATGTTTTTCGCGAAAAATGCATGGCTTATGGAGGCACTGGCGCCCTATTGTGCGGCTGGCCTATTTGTTGAATCTGATCCATGCTAATTAAGGAATAAGAGCATCTCCAAGAGCCTTTCTAAATCTCACTCTCTAAATCATCATTTGAAGAGTCATTTGCATAAAAATCGCTTTCTATATCTTTTTATTCCCCAACAGTTCTTTTATATCTCATGCACACTCGAGAGTCATCTTGTATTCTATTTTTGGCTAGCGAAAAATCTAGAATAGAAGATGTCTATATTTTAATAACTATTTAGAGAAGCTGTTGGAGGATAGTTTTTCACCAAAATCTCTATTTCTAGCATTTAAGAAGGATATGGAGAGTGTCTTGGAGATGCTTTAAGTTGCTAATTATATTAAAAAGCTATGCATGAAAACATGCATACCACAATCTCAAGCAGAAATGGGCCCAACCTAGTTATAAGGGCTAAAACATAAAGCTTTTTGGATAAATTATAAATCTTGAAACATCAAATTTTCTGAGGCCAAGGGAGTAGTTAATTGTTCAAGGTTGTTGCCTAAAAATTCAGATATTGAAGAGATATAGCAACTCCCTTAATTTTCTTGTGAGAAGAAACCAATGAATTAAAAAGGCCGGATGAGATCATGTGAACGTCAAAAATACACCCATGCAGCTCCAAGCGATTTGATTATATTCCCTATTCTAAGTGCAACTGGGTTGATAGTAGACTTTCCTTTTTCTGCCACTGGAGCATATATACTGTATATGATTGGGATAGGATTTGTGCCTCTCTATCTCCATCGCTCACAAATGATTGTGCTTCCTTTCTACGCACCGTGGTCGTACACGCATACTGCATCCTTTTGCATGGTCCCGGTTATAGATAAGTCAACGGATTTATGAGCTATATGGAGTATGCCTAAGACCCGCCTCAAAGAGAGTTTCATCTGCATTTAATGAGCTGTCATGTAGGCATTTTTGATGATGTGACAGCATATTTAAGAAGAGAGAGAAGAAATAGGTTTTATGGGGACGAAACTCTCCTGGCACAGTTACCAACTCGCAATGAGTCATGGTATTTAATGACAATGAAACTATAGTGAAACTATGCATTAAGAGCGGTTGTTTCATTTAAGTTTCATTGCATTCTATCTGATGTGACATTCTTGAAAACAACACTATGAAACTCTCCACTGAGAGTGGCCTAAGGCCAGTTTTCATGGCTCAGTTTTCAATATACTTATATTTTGAAAATAGTGCAGAAGAGTTTCATCCCTACGAAACTCTCTCTACTCCCATGAAACTTTCATCATCTCTCTTCATAAATACAGTGTCATGTCAGCATATTTAATATACATGAAATTCTATGAAACTCCCATTAAAACTGGCCTAATCAGTCCAAGCTTGAGAGTACATATTGACAGGTGTCATGAAATATAAAGGGTTTTTTTGTCCTAAGTTTGACCAAAAATTTGTTGAAAAAAATGATAATATTCACTGCGCTGATAATCACTTATTCAAAATTGAGACCTCAACGTTATCAAATGAATCTTTATTGGATATATTACTATGAAACAATTTTTTTAAAAAAAATAACTTTTCGATGTCGTATTTCTTAATATTTTTTTTCTAAAGATGTAGTCAATGTTAGGATAGCTTGACTTCCTCTCATTAGGAAATACAAGCCTATCTGGGTTTGCCTCAAGTTTTACCCTTTTATTAACTTTAAAATTGAATATCTAAAACTTTATATGGACTGACAACATATGAACATAAATTTAACTCTAATTAGTACTCCCTCCATCCACAAATATAAGATATCAAAAATTAAAATTTGTCCTAAAATATAAAGTATCTTGGATTATTGCTTAACCCCATACATGTGTGTCTGTATTTTAAACATCATTCGTACATGCATTCGTGCATACCATTCGTGTCTTAAATAATTGGTAGCCTAAATCAATAATATGCATACATGCCTTTTTAAAATATATATAGCTTAGTAGGGAATTAATCAAGTTAACAATCAAAATAACTAATTAGTGAGAGGTAATAAGTTTGCCAAACTATTTATTGGGTTCTAAAATTGCTTGGATGCATTGTGTTTTAGGATGAAGGTAGTAGATTCATTAGGGAAAAATTACAATACATAACTCATTATATGCAAGATAATATACCTTTTTTAACAAATATTGTTACCCAAAACGTCACCTTCTAAACTATGTGCTTGTCATAGTTTTATATAGCGGCGCTATATTACGCTTTAGAGCCGCTAAATTGCTAAATTGTAGCTTTGAAATAGTGGCATTAATAGTGGCAATCTAGTTATTTTACTTATCTTTTGCTGCTAAGTTGGTCTTTTGGAAAATTGAACCCTTGAGTTTTTTTAATCATGTTTTCATATCATATTGATTTATGTTTCCTTGGCTCCTAGAACCCCTAAGAAACATATTTGTGTTCATCAAGTTTCATTATTGTCATGTTTTTGTCTATTAATTACTAGTATTTTTCATGGTTTTCTTATAAACCACTATCTATCACAGCTCTGTTATAGCTACGCTTAGCTTTATAGCTCACACTACAGGAAAACGCCTCTTTGCCGACTGCTTGCCCCGGTCGGCAAAGGCATAAACCCAGTCGGCAAAGACTTTGCCGACCGCAAAGCCACGTGGCAGTCGGCAAAGAGCAGTCGGCAAAGCCTGGGTCGGCAAAGGCGGATTTGCCGACTGCCACGTGGCACACAGTCGGCAAATCCTTTTCCAACTGCCACGCCAGCAGTCGGCATAGCCACGGTGCGTCGTCAACCTTGACGACAGGCTTTGCCGACTGCTGGTTCCTCGGCAGTCGGCAAAGAATTTTTTTCAAAAATTGTTTGCCGACTGGCCGCCAGCTCGGCAGTCGGCAAAGAAAGAAAATATTTTTTTTTGAAATGTTCTTTGCTGACTGCTTTCGGAGTTGCAGTCGGCAAAGATTTGACCTCTTTGTCGACTGCCTCCCATTGCAGACGGCAAAGACTCTGTCTTGGGTTTTTTTTGCCCAGCTTTGCCGACTGTAAACAGTCGGCAAAGCTGGAATTTTTTTTTTGCTTTTGTTTTCTGTTTTCTCGCATCAAAACCCTGCAAAATCACAAATTATAATCCAATTTCACCAGAAGCACCGGTAGCACCATTTATATCACAATTTCATCACATTTGTCACCAACATCACCACATATATCACAATAACGCACAACATCACATATATCTCACATATATGTCTCAATAACAACCACACAAGTGCATTACAACCATCACATGAAGTCCAACACGTCGAACACCACAAGTCGACGTCCATCACACGAAGTTCAACAAAACAAGTCTAGGTCCATAACGAAGAAAAGAAATACATGACAACAACTTCGACAATACGGTGGATACATGATAATAGAATCGACAAGTACCTAGCTCGTCGCGCCGTCCCCGGTCTCGTCGTCCGCTCTGCCCCCAGAGCCCCTAGGGTTTGCCCACGGAAACCCCCTTGGACCAAACTGAGGCGCCTGCGCGTACTGCCACCCTCCGCGCACCGGCGGCCACGAGTACGTCGGAGGAGGGTCACGCGGAGGTGGATACGGTGGATAGGGTGCAGGTGGTGGATACGACATCATCTGATGGCCAGGACCTCCAGGAGACGGGTTCGAACCCGCCGACTGTACCTGCACAAGTTAAACGCCAAGTGATGTCATTAGTATCTGCAGCATGGACGCACAAGTTAAAGCAAGAGTCAATATACTCACCGGGTCCCTCCAGGAGCGACAGGAGCAGGCACAGGAAAAAACTCTGGAGGAGGAGGCGGTGGAGCAAACATTGGAAGAGGAGGCGGTGTAGACGCCCCGGGCGTCTGCATGGACTGGAAGAAGCTGGCCATGTCTCTGCATCTGAGTGTTGTAGTGCTGCTGCAGGCTTTGTTGGTAAGCCATCTGTTGCGCCATCATCTGCGCGTGCAACGTGGCGATTCTCTCCTCCATGAGTGGCAGTCGGCAAAGGTGACGGTGTGGATGGCGTCAACCATGGCCTGCCTTTGCCGACTGCAATTCTTTGCCAACTGCCTGGCAGTCGGCAAAGCTAGGCAGTCGGCAAATCCTGTTTTGCCGACTGCAGGAAATTCCAGTTGGCAAAGGGACCTCTTTGCCGAGTGTCGAGAAAAAACAGTTGGCAAAGAAAATTGCAGTCGGCAAAGAGCCAGTTTCCTGTAGTGTCATGAAAAAAAATGTCGCCGTTTGCTATGACCCGCAATTTTAAACATTTATCCTTGTCTTTGGACTTATATTTTTTTATTGAAGAAAGCATATGAACTTAAGGGCAGGCCTTACGCGTCTACTACACATTGCTATGACATCAATGCAAAATAATATCACTCCAAATCTTTCGTAGATCTTCTTTATTGTTCTCTTTCTTTTTGTGCAATTATAAAGGCCCGGAAGGCGAAAGTTCAATAGGAACGGCCACCAAAGGTATAGCAAGCTACCAGCAATCCAGCTGGCCCCAGTGTATGCATATTCCCATCCTAGATGGTACAAAGGGACAATGTATTTACATGACGGTGATAGCATGCTGTCATGTAGCTAACCGCCCACCAACCAATCATACACGACAGCATTTCTTTCTAGTGCAAAGGAGGATACATTGCATTCAATAATGTTTCTAATTGGTAATCGAAAATAATAACTTCAAACTTTTGAAAACCAAAAAATAATGTCTACCTCTTAATATAACACACAAACTAATGCCCCAACTAACACTATTATAGAAGTTCATCACTGCCGGTTCTAAACCCTCAACCCCCAACCCCCCCCCCCCCCCCCTCACCGTCGGTTATGGTCATCGTTAGTGATATAGTGTAGTTGGGTGACCACCGCTTGTTCGACACTGACAGTAGTATTGTTCATCACCACCGTATTAACATTAAATTCAGTGGTGCTGTTGTTATATATCATCACCGCGGCGTCGAAGTTCGATCCGGCGGCTACAATCGGTCGAATACCACTGCCGGTCAGGCAAACAATCCGGCGGTAATGATGAAAAAGCCACCAGTGGCGCGGGTGGCGCAGGTGCAGGCTCCCGGCGTGTCCTAGCGGGAGGCGCCGATGCCGCTCGGGCGAGCTTCATGAGGATTTTCGCACGATGCTCGTTGAGCATATGGGAGGAGGAGATAGAGGTTTTTTTTACAGACGACGGTGGACAACCTTAGTGTTTCAATCTAGACGGACGGCCTTAGGGTTCAGTCACGGCCCAGATTCAATCCACACTGAAGGACGGCACAGATTCCCAATGACAAAAAAAAAGAACACCATACCATACGTTGAGTATGACGTGCCTGTCACCGTATTTTATGGTCATGCACAAAGACAAGTTGACGAGAGTGGGACAACATCAACTATCACTGGATGACATACCGACCAGAGTTGTCATTTCACCTTAACATTCACCTTAACATACTGTGAGCATCAGAAAAATAAATCAATTTGCACACAAAATCAATGTACGAACAAATGGACAGTGAAACTTCTTATCAACGCCGGATCGGTTGGAACTGTTGCGATCTCCACTGCCGGATCATACAGTGTGCCAACACACTATACCACACACCAAAATTAGCGTCAGACATCAGTCCCTAAAACTAGCTTTTTAGCTATGGAGCATTGGTCGCTAAAGAATTCCAACGAATCGTCGCTCGGTAAAGGTGCTTTCACCGGCAATACATCGGTCGCTATAGATAGCGTCAAACTATCGGTCGATACATAATTGAATCAGATGATCGGTCGGTATATAGTAGAGCGAAAATCTAGCGCGCTGCCCCTGTCTATTCGCGCCCAAAATTTGGCCGCCGAGTCTCCAGAACCCAAGTACGCGGGCTAAAAAAAACGCGGGTATCACTTTTTTCTGGCTGGTTCGCGCTCACATTTATGTCCTTATTATCCGCTTAGGGAAAAAAAAGGTCGGCACCCCATCCATCCCAAATCGCCCCCACGCGCTCCCGGTCCTCTCCCGTCGCCACCGCTAGATCCAGAGGTACCGTCGCAGGGGATCCAGCAAGGGCCGCGCCCAGGGCGCCGCTGCTGCAGGGGCTCGTGTGCCGCCGCTGCTTAGGGTTCCGCGGCGCCGCCGCTCCCAGGTTCTGCATCGAGCAGGGGGGCCACACCACCACGAGCAGGGGCTCGTGTGTAGCCGCAGAGGAGGAGGCGAGAACCAAGGAGAGGAGCTCCTGCGGACAGCAGACGCCATCCCGCTGGGAGCCAGAAGCCGGAAACCGAACTCCACCGCCCCCAGTCTCCACGCCCCGCTCAAGCATCTGCGTCCGCCAACGAGCGGGCCTCCGCACTCAGACCGTGAGCCATCCGCCGATTCTGCCTAGCATCTGTCTAATATGTTCAGTATTTTAATTGATGTTCCATACAGTCCAGACGAAAAACTTTAAATCATTAAGCTTGCTTCAGCATTACTATTTGCAACTCATTTAACTGATTTACCTTAAGTGCATATGCCACCACGGCCATGCTTACAACTGCGCCTTCCCAGGCTCTGGAGGTGCACTGCTATGCTGCCGAGGCTACAACGCTCAAATGGAAACATCTGCGGTTCTGAAACCTATTGGACAAATACGTTGAGATGACAGAAAAGGGCTATCTAGGCTAGAAATATTAGCATTAGTGTATAGAATAGAACTACAGCTCATAATAGCCTTGTATATGTATTTCACCATTCAACTATTGAAATTTGCTTGCATAGTCTGACTATAGGTGAAGTAATTTTCAGATGAAAAATAACATAGCTGGTTTCTGAGAGATTTATTTCTAAGCAAATGTGGTGCACACAAGCTGATACTTCTAAAGAAAGGATATAGAGAGAGTTGCCCATGTATCAGTAGGTCCTCTTGAATGTTTTTTCTAGTCTAAATACTATTATAAGTGATTGAACATGTAACATTTTCAGATTAGCATAGTTTCATATGAACACTGGTTATCTCAGGATGGCGTGGCAATGCCACGCCCTGTGTTTTCTAGTACTTTACTATAATAACAATTCTCAGTTCCTGTGTTCTGTGATTTCTCAGTTCCTGTGTTCTGTGATTTTAACTTGTTCAGCAACTCTCATTGTGTGGGTGCAGGTGTTGATCGTGGTGTTGCTGCTGCTGGACATCAGCTCTCCTTGTTTGCATCGGTAGGATTTCCTTTCGCTAGCTATTCATCTATTTTTTTCAATATTGTCAAAGTATGCAAGTATTTCAATGCTTGTGATATGTTCTTTTATTTAGTACTGTAAGCTGCTGGATCTGTTGCATAAAGGTTGAGCGTGGTGTTGCTGCTGCTGGACAACTGGTAGTTCTACTTGCACACCTCGAGAAGACGTTAGAACGATATTGTGGCAGCAGCTCTCCTTGTTTCTATCGGTAGGACTATTCCCTTTCGCTAGCTGTTCATCTTTTTTTTCAATATTGTCAAAGTATGCAACTATTTCAGTGCTTGTGATATGGTTTTTTATTTAATACTGTAAGCTGCTGGATCTCTTGCATAAAGGTTGACGATGGATAAAACATGGATTGATGATAATGCTAGGTAAATGATAATAACTTCACAACCACTGAGAGTGCTATTTTTAAAGAAAATGGAATTTAACCTGAAACATTAATATAGGCACACCAAGACGTATTTGCAAGGGGTGAACAATTTCTTAGCTTTTGCATTTAGGAATTCAGCGGTAGGCAGCAAGATATTATGTCCTTGTAGAAAGTGTGTTAACTCATTTTGGAAAGAGGCAAGTGAAGTCCGTAAGCACTTGATATGTGATGGGTTTCTAAAAGGGTATAGAATATGGACCTTACATGGAGAAGGTAGCTCTTCATCGAATCATGGGAATCATGATGATGAGAATTATGATGATGCTGAGTTTATAGAGGATTCTAGTGAGGATGATGATATATCTGATTTTCTTAGAAACTTAGCTGCTGGTTTGGATGATAGAGGAGATTTTGAGGACAACGGTTCTACTCTAGAACCTTGTCCTAAACTAGTTGTCCTTGAGAAGTTGGTAGCAAAAATAACAAGGAGTTGTACCCAAATTGCAAGAAATATACACAACTAAGGTTCCTAATTAGATTGCTCCATATCAAACTCCTTGGAGGATGGTCTGATAGATCTATTAATCTGCTTCTAGATCTACTTAATGATGCACTTCCTGAGGGTTCAACACTACCTAGAACATTTCATGAAGCTAAGAAATTGGTGAAATCGATTGGAATTGGTTACAATAGTATTGATGCATGTGAAAATGATTGCATTCTCTACTGGAAGGAGAATGTAGATTTGAATTCATGCCCAAAATGTAAGGTTTCATGATGGAAATCAGAAAGGAAGAGTTTAGATGGGAAACATATTCATAAGGTTCCTAGGAAGGTTCTTCGTTACTTTCCTATAAAGAAACAACTCCAAAGGTTATTTTTGTCCTAAAAACAGCAAGGCTAACAAGATGGCATGAAGAACACCGGAAAAAGGATGGTCTACTAAGGCATCCTGCAGATTCACCTCTATGGGATGCCTTTGATAAAAAGCATCCACAGTTCGCTGCAGATAGCCGAAACATACGTCTAGCATTCGCCACTGATGGTTTTAATCCATTTAGAACCATGAATGTTAGCTATAGTGTTTGGCCTGGTATTTGTATTCCCTTCAACTTTCCACCTTCAATGTGCATGAAGCAATCAAATTTCATCCTATCTTATATGATTCCGGGTAGAAATGCTCCTGGTAGTGATATGGATCTCTATTGTCAGCCACTTATTTATGACTTGTTAGATATGTTTGAGCATGGTGTTAGAACTTATGATGCTTCGAGGGGCGAGTACTTTCAGTTGAGGGCAGCGATATTGTGGACTATTACTGATTTTCCAGGTCTAGGATATGTGTCAGGATCTGTCACATCTGGCGAAGCTGCATGTCCAGATTGTCACTTCTTTACAGAATCACTTAGACTTGGTAATGGTAGCAAGACTTGATATATGGGTCATAGAAGATTCTTGCATGAAAATCACCCATTTAGGTTTGATGCTGATAAATTTGGTGGTACAACTGAGTTTAGGCCAGCACCTAAACCACTTTCTAGAGAGGAAATTTTGGAGTGCACTAAAGATCTTAGTAATAGTTTTGGCAAGGATCCATCTGGAAAGAAACCAACTAGGAAGAGACGTAAGGAAGGAGAGCCCTTAGTAATTTACAAAAGGAGATCTATTTGGTTCTTACTTCCATATTGGAAAGATTTGATGTTGCGTCGTAATTTTGATTTCATGCACATAGGAAAAAATGTTAGTGAAAGCTTGCTTAATACATTCTTGGGCACTGATGGGAAGTCTAAGGATAATCTGAATTCTCGCCTCGACCTTCAAGCTCTAGGTATTAGAAGTGATCTTCACCCTGTTGAAGTGGATGGCCAAATGTATTTACCAGCCGCACCATACTCAATGAGTTTAGATGAGAAAAAACTATTTTGTCAAATACTAAAAGGGGTCAAGTTTCCTTATGGTTATGCATCTGATATACGACATAATATACATGTTAATGAGAAAAAAGATATTTGGACTAAAGAGTCATGAGAGCCATGTTATTCTACAACACTTGCTGCCACTTGTTGTGAGAAGGATATTGCCTGAAATGGTCAGTGCTGCAGTTATTCGTATAAGTAATTTTTTCAGAAAACTTAGCTCACCTATCATTCGAATAAGTGATATGGAAAGTTTAGAGGCTGATATAGCTGAAACCTTAAGCCTTCTTGAGACTATATTCCTTCCTTCTTTTTTTTGATATTATGGTACACTTGATGGTACATCTTCCTTCCCAAGCAAGAATAGCTGGTCCAGTCCATTTTCGCAGCATGTGGCCTGTAGAGAGGTAATCTTTTTAGACATCTAAATATTGTAACATAGTTGATGGTTTATGTACCTACTATTTTTATAACATTGTCAATATGCCTTTTGTTTTTATCTATAGATATCTAATGCGATTAAAAGGTTCTGTTCATACAAAAAATCACCCTGAGGGATCAATTATGGAGTGGTCTATGTTTACTGAGTGCCTTACACTTGTAGAGAACTCATCACACAAGTGCTGCTGCAACTGCACACCATAATTTGTGCCCAAGGCCAAATTATGTTGACAGTGCACAAGAGCGGATTGATGAAGATCTAGATTGTGAATCAATTGGAGACTTTTTATGTGACAACGAAGGTATTATACCATGTCTTGTACCTTCTTATCGTAACAATATCATATCCTGTCATTTGAGTTGTTTCTCATTATTAAAATTGCTTGTACAGATGTTCACATTAGTCCACACAAGGAAAGGAATGGGAGGAAGATCACTAAAATGGATGATGTATTTGCAAGGACACCTGACATGCCAAAAATCAGAATTACCCTTAATGAACTTGGTCAGCCTGTAGGGAAGAATTCTAGGCAACTAGTAAGTGTTGTTGGTTGCCTGGTGAGGAAGAAATTATCAGTTCGTTATTATGATTGGAGGCTTATTGATATTGAAGAAAAGGATGCAGTTTGGGATGAAGTCAAGGTAAATTTATGCTAAAATAGTATGTTGTTTTTTTATCAACTAGAACAGTATGTCACTATTTATCTACAAGAACAGTAAGTTGTTTTCTTGTGTAAAACTGATCTTGTACTTTTCCATGAAAAAACAGAAATACTATGATATAAATGATGCTGGTAAGAATTGGTTTTTAAAGTCCGCTGCACATAAGTGGAAGGACTTCAAGGCAAGCCTAAAGGAGGAGTATTTTGATGAGAACTTAACAGTTGAGGAATTGAAGAAAAGGCATGGTGATAGAGTTAATGATGAGGATTGGGCATTTCTCATAAATTATTGGAAGTCTCCTGAATCTGAAGTAAGGCTAATATATACATATGTAACTTGTATTGTTCAATATCTTTGCATAGTGTAATAATTTCTATCTTAGGTTCGATCGCAAATTGCCAAAGTGAACCGTGCTAAGTTGGAGATACATCATACATCAGGCACTAAGAGTTTTGCTCGTTCTGGACATGAAATGGTACATAGAACTATACTTACTTATTGGCCATTGTGTCTTATATAGGTGCTTTGTGCAGATTTTTTATGTTGAAAGATAAAACACTTGTAGGTTGATGAACTAGGGCGCCCTCCTCGAAGGGATGAACTCTATATCAAAACTCATACAAGAAAAAAATGGTGTTGCAATAAGGAATGCAGAACCAATCATCGTAAGTTATTCAAGTATGATTGCTGAATTATAGTATGTAATCTTTATGGTGTGTAAATATTGATATTTCCTTTATGTAGAGCAAACTTAAAGAAACTGTTGAGGCCCATCTAGAGTTGACAGAAAGAACAATTCAACAAGGTGACGTATTTGCTGCTGCTTTGGGTTCAAAGGAGCCAAGAGGTCGTGTGCGAGCTTTAGGTCTAGGACCTACTCCTCAAGAGATTGGTATAGCAGGACTGAAGTCTTACACATCTACAAGATTTCAAATAGAAGTTTTGGCCCGTAAAAAGGCTAAAATTAGGAATGAAGCTCTAGAACAGCGCCTATCTCAAATGGAAGCGAAAATGCAAATGATGGAGGAAATGTTTGCACAGGAAAGGCGAAATGTAGAAATAATGTCACAAAATAGTTCTAATTCACAACAAAATATGGTATATACTTCTATAACAATACATGAGCTAGTTCTTTGGCATCTTAATACCTTGTGCAGATTTTTCTCATTGTCTCTTCCATTTTATTTGTAGAGCCCCAGATCTACAGAACATGCTCATGAGGCATATCATGATGCTCATTTTCAAGAAGATGAAGCTTATGAAGATAATGAGAGCAATGATGCCATTGATCTGGGTGAATACTTGCTTGTGGATAGGCCTACTGCAGCCTCAACTATGCAAAGCCCTTCCAATGCCGCCCTTGTAATGCAGCCTCGTGCAGCCCCATCCTCTCAGTGCAGCCCTACCAATGCATCCCCAGCAGTGCAGCCCAATGTAGCATCACAAGTCCAGTCTCATCAGTGTAGCCTCACCAATGCAGCTCCTACAACGCAGCCCCATGCATCCCAACCATCACAGCTCCAAGCAGCCAAACCAGCACAACCTCGGGTTGCGAAACCATCACAGACTAAGGTAGCCAAATCGGCACATGCGATGAATGTCAATGCCCCTCGCTCTCATTCACATGATGAATATGTAATGCTCTTATCCATGCTATAAAGTTTGTTATCATAATTGCATTATTTGCTTTGTCATTAGTTCAATTCTCATAGATGTATTACTTGCTTCAGATTGGAAGAGATGTGATTTTATATGAAGTGGTCAAATCTGATGCAGCTGTGGCTAAGGGAACAATCATTTCAGTAAATCCTAAAACCACTCTTGGAGGTGTAGCTCTTGGAAAGCATTATTGTGAAGTTGTGGTGAATGTTATGATCAAAAGGGATGCAATTTTGCCTCGCCCTTATCCTGGGGTGGAGAGGATGGGCGATGCTCTTAAGTTGCCAATTGCATGGCCACACAATAGAGTAATAAACTGCCTTAGTCATTGTTTCCTATTTTATCATATATGGTTAGTGACCAGACTTCTAACTAGTGATATTTGTGATAGATGAAGGTTAGCAAGGCATCAGCATCAAATCATGGTACTTTAGGTATGCTATTCTCATCTCACTTGTCACTTTGCAATTAGAAATCCATAGTGATGTTGTTTCTTAGCAGCTGAACAGTCACTGAATCAAGTCTACTGCGACTGGCCAACTGCTGGTCATGGCTTCTTTGTTTTCTATAGACCTCAAACTACAAAACACTTCCGGGCACTGTTACATTCATTATTGCACTAGCAGTTTTAGTTTCACTATGCAGAAATCACGGTTTAATCATGCGAAAATGCATACAGTAAACTTTAAAACTCTAATTGATAACACCTGATTTGACATAGGTTCACCTAGATATGCTTTTCACAGCTATGTATTGTATAATGCGCTGATGGGTGGAGCGGCTAATTGACCATTGCTGTAGTTGCACACAATGCTGTCTTAATGCATACTGTGGTTGTACCTCTAGCCGTCTCTCTATAAGTTTGTTTGCAGAAGAGTCTCAAAACAGTTAAGGGACTATATGTTTCACAAATCTTGCATACACCAGTATCTTTCACAGTTTTTATGCCTTGACATTGAAAATGAGGGCTTTTTTGATGCAGTATTTTCTGTTTTTGTGTCTTCACAATGAAAATGAGCATGCTGTCTTCATGTCATATTTGGTTACAGATATATGGTGTGGTTAGTACCTTGCTCAGAAAGAAGTCCAAAACAGACTTATCTCATCCTGGAGTAAATTGGTTCAATTAATGGCGTGTCTCTGTATAACTTTGTGGCTTTCATACTTTTACTCATGATGGTTGATTGGAATATGCATTTTTGCTTATTCTAAATTTGAGAAATATTCTTAATCATTAGAACATAGTATCAATGTGACTCCTGAAAGCCTAGTCTGTATCATTTGAGAAATACTCTATCACCGGAGTAGTAGTTAGTAACCAATAGCCAATTATCGAGTTCTGGACATGAATATTACCATAAGTCTGTAATACATGAACAATGATACTATTGACATAAAGTTGAGCTGAAATATATAATTCTTATGTGTCAGCAATCAGTTTTATTAACAAATTACACTTTAAATTTGTTCAGGTGGGAGGCCCTAAAGATTATGTGATGCTGGCTCAACACCAAGCAGATTTGTCTAGTAATCAGTGATGTTATTTTGTATTTGAGTAAGATGGGACATTCTATAGATTGTAAGGCCAACATATGTATGGCTTCTGGATGTCATTTGATCTTGCTACTAAGGGCTATGTATGTTGTTCCTTTTATAAACATGGCACAACTACAAATGTTGGCTTCAATGAAAACTTAGACATGTTTAAACATGTTATCTAGCTATGCTTTTGTCTTTTGATGTGAACTTATATGGATGTTGAGTAAGCTTGAGATTATATGGTTATTGTGAAATTAATTAATTATAATAATATCAGGTTGATGTTAAATTAATTATGTAATCATGTCAGTTCATAGCATTGAAGTGTTGGTCGGTGTAACTTTGTATACCATCAAATTGTTGGTCGGTATAACTGGTAACAGAACATTAGTCGCTATAAATATTGGCAACTAACTATTGGTCGGTATAGATGCGTCGGTCGCTGTAACTTTATAGCGACGCCACTTACAGCGTCTAATGACGTTGGTCGATATAGAGTTATAGCGACCAATGTTCGGTCCCTATAATGACTTATAGCGACTCTTTTGTACTTGCTGTAAAAAGTGTGTGGTATAGTGACAATGGTAGCGATTTTCACCATCGGCTTTGACCGGTACTGCAGCCTTCCACATTTAGACCGATAGTGAAACTTCTTCTCACCGCCGGTTTGTAAGTGTATTGCACATTGGGTGACTAACAATGTTCGCCTAAACGGTTGTTTAGCCCGTTTAAATACCATGTAAACGCTACACGGTTGTACGTTGTTTCTGTTTAATCATCCATTTAGCCCGTTTAATGGACTGTTTAGCCCGAATAATTGCTAAACGGTAGGTGACCGGCTGTTTACCATTTAGCGTTTAGAAAAACTTTGGTGACTAACTGGAGGTGCTAAATGTTTTCACCCTTAGTTTGGCATACGATACGGTGATGAAGACCGACGTTGTTTTCACCGCCATACCATAGTCGAACCGGCGCTAAAAATGTTCATTACCACCGGTAAATCACCTATCTGCGCCCCTCGACCTATAAACCGGTGGTGAAACATATCACTGCCGATTCTCACGTGAATCAGCGGTGAAATGTAGTAGTGAGAGTGTTCTTAGAACCGAATACAAAACGACCCATGTGCCTTCACTTCATTTTCTACTCAATTTAGTTCTTGCATGTATACAGTAGATGCTATTATCAGCTTGATGAAAGGGAATTTCCTAATAAATGGTAACTTAACAATATTGTAACTACCGAATTTGTTCACCCAATTAATATGGATAGCTAATACTGTAGTTAGGGCATCCATCTGCCCGGACGCTTGGTTCCTGGGCCTGTAGACCGGTCCAACAAGCATGTTGGACGACTTCTTTAAAAAAACTAGACGCTTCGATGACTTCCCCACTTCACCTTGCAGCGTTCTCCACCACCGCACTCGCGCTGCCCGCTCGTTGCAGCAACCTCCAATGAGCCGGCGAGCCTCCTCGCCGTTGTCGGGTCTGGCCGCTCGCCGGTGCCGCTGGCTGGCTGGTCCAATCCAGCAGCAGCCATGCAGGCACCCGAACGCTGGTCCAATCCAGCAGCAGCCATGCAGGCACCCGAACGCCACATGTGGCCAGGCGACCAGGAGAGGGGATCATCGCTGGCCGAGCCCAGGCCAGGCACAAGCGCAGCTGGCCACTGCCAAGCCGTGCCACCGTCCTCGACCGCCATTGGCTGGAACCGGTCATTCCCCGCTCTGCTTTGTGTCGTACAGAAGAAGAAGGTTGAAAAACGCATGTTGCAAGTTTATGTTTCAAATGTTTCAGAAGTATGTCACAAGTGTTTCAGATGGATGTTGTAAAAGTAGATCGGGATGTCTCATATATTGCAGTGGTTGTACATGTATGTTATAACTGTATGTACCTAATGTTTCGTTTGTGTTTTCGAACGTATATTATAAGTGTGTTTATCTGGACGTTCATATGTTTTCAGACATATATTGCAAGTGTTTTATCTAGATGTTGCATATGTTTGTAATGGTTATCAAGTATTTTTCAGATGTTTTTTTGCAAGTGTTTCAGAAGCATGTTTCAAGTGTTTCATCTATCTTCAGACGTATGTTGTAAGTGTTGTATCTGGATGTTTCAAAAGTAGATCAAGATTTGCACATGGGATGTGCGTGGAAAGCGGGAAGGGACGTGAGGGGTCCCTGCGCATAGTCTGGCGGCGCGGGCGACGTCTGAGCGGCACAGGCCCCACATGGGCGTGCGAGAGGAGACGTGCTGGCGCGAGCACGGGTGTGGAGTGTGGCGTGCATGGGAAACGGAGTGCAGCGTGGGCGTCCGAACCAGGGTTCAAAATTTCGGCCAAATTTCACGAAATTCGGTAATTTCGGTGGTGACTGAAAGAAAAATCCGAAATTTTATAATTCACTAATACATGTGCTATATAACTATAGACTCATATTTTTCTATTGTTTATATTGTATATTCTTCTATTCAATAGATGTGTAGTCATAAATCATACTAATATTTGTTTGGATCCACATTTTTTAGAAAAAAGCATGCTTCATGTGCGAGTCTCTAAATAATTTCGCCGAAATTTTCACCAAATTTCACGAATTTTGGTAATTTCAGTGGCCGAAATTTTTGCAATACCAAAATTAAAAACCCTGGTCCAGACACGTGTGTCCATCCGGACGTCCGAGCACTAGCACTACCGATACAGAATTATTCTTCTTTGTTCTCTAAAATATTTTATATTTACGTTCAAAAAATAAAACCTTTTATATTTGGGTGTCCTTGTGTGCGGAAAAATTGGGTCTAATTTCAGAGTGTTCGCTGGAGAGATGGGATCAATAGAATTCTGGCATCGGTGCACGAGTTGAAGCCATGCGTGTGCCTGATGAGAAGAGAGACGGCGTTAAAAAAAGAGAAAAATTCACCGGCGGTCCCTGAATTTGGCAGTTGGTGTCACTTAGGTCCCCGAATTTTGAACAGTGTATTTCTGGGTCCCTGAACTTGGCTTCAGGTGTCATCTAGGTCCCTCAACTTGGCTTTGGGTGTCACTTAGGTCCCCGAACTTTGAACAGTGTATTTCTGGGTCCCTAAACTTGGCTTCGGGTGTCATCTGGGTCCCTGAACTTGGCTTCGGGTGTCATCTAGCTCCCAATGCTGACGTGGTGCGGTCCTACATGTGGGGCCCACATGTCAGTCGGTTATATCTGTATTTCGGGGTACTGTAGCTACAATTTCTAAAATATTCTAAAAATTGTATCTTTTTCATATGATCTCGGATGAAAATGATTTTTATATGAAAAATGTAGCTCTCGACGAGATCTACAATTTTCTAGTTTTGAGTTTTTAATTTGAGATCATCAAAATGCTTAAAAAATTAAACAAATTTTCAACAGTATATTAATCGCGTACAAGCGCTTGTTGCCTTGGAAAAATCATATATTTTTTATATGCTGTCAAATGGAGATGATTTCTATATGAAAGTTGGATCTCTCGATGAGATCTATGACTTTCTAGTTTTGAGTTTTTTAATTTAAGGTCGCTAAAATGCTCAAAAAAATTAAACAAATTTTCAACAGTATATTAATTACTGAAAATTTGTTTAATTTTTTTAGCATTTTAGCGACCTCAAATTAAAAAAACTCAAAACTAGAAAGTTGCAAATCTCATCGAGAGCTACAACTTTCATATAGAAATCATCTCCATTTGACAGCATATAAAAAAGATATGATTTTTCCAAGGCGATAAGCGCTTGTACGCGATTAATATACAGTTGAAAATTTATTTAATTTTTTAAAGCATTTTAATGATCTCAAATTTAAAAACTCAAAACTAGAAAGTTGTAGATCTCGTCGAGAGCTATATTTTTCATATAAAAATCATCTTCATCCGAGATCATATGAAAAAGATACAATTTTTAGAATATTTTAGAAATTATAGCTACAGTACCCCCGAAATAGAAATATAACCGACTGACATGTGGGCCCCATATGTAGGACCGCGTCACGTCAGCATTGGGACCTAGATGACACCCGAAGCTAAGTTCAGGGACCCAGATGATACCCGAAGGCAAGTTCAGGGACCTAGAAATATACTGTTCAAAGTTCGGGGACCTAAATGACATCCAAAGATAAGTTCAGGGACCTAGATGACGGCTGAAGGTAAGTTTAGAGACACAAATATACTCTTCAAAGTATATAGGACCTAAGTGACAGTGACAGGACCGCCGGTGAATTTTTCTCTTAAAAAAAACACCTTGGCTGGGCGCAGCGTTGTACGGCTTCTTCTCCGCGACTCGACCCTGCGCTCGGATCCGGCGCGGCGCGCGTATTCTGGTTTGCGTGCGAGCGGGCTTTCGTTGCGCGCCACGTACGGTGCCCAAGCCGTCGTCGTGAGATTCAGCGCCGCCGTCGCGCCGCCACTGCTGCCGCAGATGCCGAGCCCGACGATCCAGCTGGACGTGGCCTCGCCGGTAACGGCGGACATCGACATCGCCAACTCCGTCGAGCCGCTCCCTATCGCCAACATCGCGGCGGAGCTCGTGCTCCGGCCAGAGCACTACGACCTCTACGGCAAATACAAGGCCAAGATATGTTTCTAATTTTTTCTCGAGTAAGCTCTCACCTTTCTGCAGAACTCCTTAATTGCTGTATTATCTGATAATGTCAAATCTTGATGAGGGAAAAAAAAGAGAGAAAGTACTCATCAGCCGTCAGGTTTTGGATTAAGATCTGTAGGCATGCGTGTCTGCAGACAGACAGCAATCGTAGATTCGTAGACAGACCTGTAAGTTGTGATTTTGAGGTGTTAGATTTCAGTTGAGCACGTTTCGTTCACTTTTCTTGGTAATCTAACCTAAGCTACTCAGTTGAGACTGTTTCTTTCCTCACTTATGGTGGCCTGGGCATCTTTTACATCAATAGGTGATAATTTTGATTGCCGAAATGGAATGTTCGGCATTAGTTTTCAATTGTAGATTATCCACTGGTGCGTTGAGCATCTGGATGGATTTTGCACTTTTTGGTGTAGAGTCAAGAAGTTTTGTTTCAATTCTGCACTAAGAGCTACGTAACTGTGCACTCTGCTGCTGTAAGAGTTCTAAAAATATATGTGTTGCATTTATCTGTTACAATTTTGATGCTGTTACAGTTCAGATGTTTCAGTTCTGAAAATAGAGATGCTGTAAGATTGTTCAGTATACCAGTCATCTACTTGTGAGCCTAGTATTTGATACTATCATATTGCTGCAGCAAGACTGAGATGTGAGCATACTACAGGAAGACTGGGATGTGAGCATACTGCAGGAAGACAATGTAATGTAATGCAGCTCAGCCTAGCCCTGTATTTGCTTAGCAGAAGAGTGGTGTGATGACGCCTTGTTTATTTCTGCCTACAGCAAGTTCTCTGAAATCTGCTCTTCCTCAGAGGTCTCCAATCCACTCCCAACTGTTGACCTTTTCCTTGTTGTCTATGAAGATACTATTTAGTGGAAGGCTATTACTGAGTCTGAGGTGACCATCGAGGCTGATATAAAATTATTGGAAACATCAACTACAGTAAGCATTATTGGGTCGATGCTGCATATTAGCCACTGATCTTAACGGTGCACTGAGTCGTCCTTCTCTTGGACGAAGATCACCAACAGTCCAAACACATCTTCAGTGGAACCACCAAGCACATGCATGTCGAAAAAGCAACCACATGGAGCTTCAGCAAAGGTGCATTCTACTGAAACAATATCATTTATGCTTGATCTGTTATGTGACATGCTGATCCATTGCCGTATAAATGTTGTTAGTGTGAATTGAGCATAGCCGTTAACTCTCTTTGTCATGTGAACAAAATGTTGCAATTATATATAATAATCAGTTGTATTGATGATTTTTTTTAAAAAATATTGTAATAATTAATCATGTTCATCTTATTTAAGCTTGATCCATTATCTATCAAATAGCAACATAATGGTACAAAATGGTATCAAATAGCATTAAACAGCTTGTAGACGAACTCTTGTCCATGGGTTTTACGACTGTTGGAATTGTGTTTCTGTTAGTTGGGCTAACCCTAGAAGGATAGTTGTATAGTAATGCATACATGGGCCTCATGAGCCTAATACTCCTATACTCCAACACCCCCCGCAGTCTGAACTACCGGCGCAGCGGAGTTACAGACTGGACATGAAAAGAAGTACACAAACGAGCCCCCCACAAACGCAACTAGCCACCGGTGATGTTGAGGCTGGAGCGAAACTCGGTAAAGGTCGAGGACGGGAGGCCCTTGGTGAAGATGTTGGCGAACTGGGAGGTGGTCGGTACGTGAAGGACCCGCACCTCGCCGATGGCAACCCGATCACGGACAAAGTGTAGGTCGATCTCCACATGTTTGGTCCGTTGGTGCTGAACGGGGTTGGTGGAAAGGTATACCGCACTGACGTTGTCGTAGTAGACCAGCGTGCTCTGGAGGAGAGGGCTATGGAGCTCTGCAAGGAGCTGCCGGAGCCAGGAGGCCTCAGCCACGTCATTGGCGACAGCGCGGTACTCCGCCTCGGCACTGGAGCGGGAGGCCACTGGCTGGCGCTTGGACGACCAGGACACCAGGTTGCCACCCAAGAAGATAGCTTAGCCGGAGGTGGAGAGCCGAGTGTCTGGACAGCTGCCCCAGTCGGCGTCAATGTAGACAACCAGCTCGGTGGAGGAAGATTGCCGGTGAAGGAGCAGGCCGTAGTCGACAGTGTCGCCGAGGTAGCGAAGGAGACGCTTGAGAGCAGTGAGGTGGGGCTCCCAGGGATCATGCATATGGAGACATAGCTGCTGAACTGCATATGTGATGTCTGGCCGGGTGAAGGTGAGGTACTGAAGGGCACCGGCAAGACTCCGATATGCAGTGGGATCTATCACTAGGGTGCCCTCGGCCTCTGACAGTTTGCTCTGTGTGTCAACCGGAGTGGAGCAGGGGTTGCAGTCAGTCATCCCAACTCGCTCCAGGATATCAAGAGTATACTGCCGCTGGTGAAGATCTAACCCGGTAGGATGAGGCTCAACAGTGACCCCGAGGAAGTGGTGGAGCACACCCAGATACTTCATAGCAAACTCCTGCTGAAGAGAGGTGATGATGCGGCGGAGGAGTGACTCACTGGAGGCTGTGAGAACAATATCATCAACATAGAGCAGTAGGTACGCACTCTCAGCTCCATGGTGATAGATAAACAGGGACGTATCTCACTTGGCCTCCACAAAACCCAGTGTCAGTAGGAAGGCAGCAAACCGAGTGTTCCACGCCCGGGGGAGGCCTGCTTGAGGCCGTAGAGAGACTTGTTGAGCCGATAGACCATGTCGGGACGAGAAGAGTCAACAAACCCCGCTGGCTGACTGCAGTAAACTGTCTCAGTGACAAGACCGTATAGAAAGGCATTCTTGATGTCCAGCTGATGCACGGGCCAGGAGCGAGTGAGAGCCAGCGAGAGCACCGTGCGGACGGTGGCCGGCTTTACCACTAGGCTAAAGGTCTCATCATAGTCGACACCAGGGCGCTGAGTGAAGCCCCTGAGAACCTAGCGAGCCTTGTACCTCTCGAGAGTGCCATCAGCCCGGCGCTTGTGTGTCCAGATCCACTTGCCGGTGATGACGTTGGAGCCCGACAGACGGGGCACCAAATCCCATGTCTGGTTGGCGAGGAGCGTCGCGTACTCCTCTTCCATCGCGTGGCGTCAGTGAGGGTCCGACAAGGCCTCGCAGATGGAAGAGGGTACTGGAGAGACCTGTGAGTCGCCGGGCATCACCGCAAGAGCCTGTGAGCTTCACGCGTCCGGTCTGTGCTACCAGCGCGTCCGGTCAGCGCGACTGCAGTAGAATCAACTGTCTAACAACTCTATTCGAAGGGGTACGTCTATAAATAGGTGTTGGTCGGCTCTTTGGAACTACTCTTGGCTTGTTGATCATTCTAGCACTCCTTTGAGCTGAGCACATCCCCTCCCACTCATCTTCCTTGCTTGTTTGCCTAATCAAAGCGAGATTGAGTGATCTCAAGTGCATTTGCTTATGAGTTTGCATCTAGTTGGCACTTGGGTGTTCTTTTGCTGCGGGATTCTTGTTTCTCTTGGTGGTTGCCGCCACCTAGACGGCTTGGAGCAGCAGTGGAGGTCCGGCACGTGTCGGTGATTGTTCGTGGCCGGCTCCGGTGAGCTTGTTGTGAGGGGTGGTTGTGGTTCCCTAGCGGAGCGTCGAATTCCAACTTTAGTGGATTGCTCGTGTCGGAACTTCTCGCCATTTGGTAGGTTCTTGTGGCGCCTTTTGAGAGGCTCGGTGTGTGATACCGATTAGCCACCGAACCGCGTGGTGTAGGGGGACACAACGGGGACTAGCGTGCCGGCAAGCACGTGAACCTCGGGATAAATCATTGTGTCTTCATTTCATTGATTGTGATTGATTTGTCTCGGTGGATTGGTTATCTTAAATATCATCACTTGGAATTATTGATTGGTTGGCTCAATTCATCGCCCCTCGGTGAAATATTTCTTACCCTACTCTTGTATTACATTTCAAGTACTTAGTTGTTTTCTCTAGTGCTTAGTAGCTTGAGTAGAGTAGCCTTCTAGTTTTTCTCTTGTGGATTGACTTGTGCGGTTGAGTGATATATATATTAGAATTGTCTTTTGGATAGGTGGCTTGCAACACTCCATAGGCTAGGCAAAACTCGCTTCTCGCTATTTGTTATTGCTAATTAAATTGTCTAGCACTTTTTGTACAAAGTTTTATTAGGCTATTCACCCCCTCTAGCCATCAAGACCTTTCAGTAGGCGTCTGCGCCTGGGAGAATCGCGCCCTCTGTGCCGGCAGCCGGGGCGTCCTCACCCGCGCCAGGGAGCACAACGCCCTCGCCCGTGACCAGAGCGGCGGCGGCGCCGGGAGGACGCGGGCTAGCGGCGGTGGCTGCAGGGGCACGCGGGCCAGCGGCGGCGGTGGGAGCGCCAGCCACCTGCGCCCACGAGTAGTTGGGTAGAGGAGGGAAGGTGTGGAAGTAGGAGGGAGGGGTAGGAGGCCGGCCGGCCATGGCTGCCGGCGGCGGCGCGCCTGGGTCGGGCAAGGAAGGGAGAGGAAAGGAAACCCTATGTTGATACCATATTGGAATTGTGTTTCTATTAGTTGGGCTAACCCTAGAAGGGTAGCTGTATAGTAATGCATACATGGGCCTCATGGGCCTAGCCTCATGGGCCTAATACTCCTATACTCCAACAACGACCTGTCTTTTTAGCCGTCTGTACGTCAGATTCGAGACTCCCCCGTCTGTGGGTTGTACATGCCCTCACGCAACACGCATGGCATGCACCCCTCCTGTCCTAGCCAAGATGGATCTCTATTCTCTCATGCTCTCCTGGCCCACCCGTGGCTTGCACAGTTTAATTTGCACATACTCCCTCTGTTCCAAAAATAAACGCATATCTCGCTTCTCGAGGAGTCGAACTTTTTCAGAATTTAGAATTGATTAGGAATATAGAAAATTGTATCAATGTTTATAACTCCAAATTAGTTTATTATGAAATTATATTTTATGCTCAATTTAATAATTTTATTAAACATTAATTAATATGTTTTTGTATATATTTGGTCAAACTTTAAAAGGTTTGACTCCTCGGTAAGTGTGATGTGACATTAATTACTGTATATGTAGGATTTATTTATGGGAACTACATGCATTGAGAAGAGGAAAGTGGTTTTTGGTTTCAGGGCATCATCATTAGTACGTGATGATTTTTTTCGATGTTAGGGATTTTTCCACTGGCGATTCATAAGAAATAGACACCAATAGAGGCAGAACTATAGGCCCATGGCTATGACCTATTAGTAGAGATACATTTCTACTGGCGGATTGTACCACCAGTACAAATCTATTTACATTGGTGGCAGTTTTAAGAAAATCGACAGTATGGATATACTGTTGAGTCGATTCAAGCGAGCTAGCGAGTTAAGAGTATTTTGTTCAGCCTGTATTTTTTGTGTGTGTCTGTGCGCACTCGCGTGATATTGTCAGAAAAAAAATACTAGAGCACACTTGAAAATTCCTGTTTCCAGCAGTGAAACTAAGATTGTGCAGAAGCCAATGCTAATCGATCAGGCTGAACCAAATTTGCGGGCCTCGTGCCGCCTTTGGCCATCTATAGTCGCAACGCTTCGTTTCAAATAAATTAGAGCAGGTACAGATTCATGGGTGTCACGTAAGAAAGGCATCCCTTTAACTTAACCTTGCTGGTATGCCAAGAAACGTATACATAAAAGGACATGCATGCAGCCTCGAGTGCAGTATAGTCAGATTGGGTTCCCTTTGATCAGCTGTTGCTACCTTTGATCAGAGCAGTAGCCAAATGAAGAAGCTGCATGTAGGCTCTACTTTCATTTTCCATACCTTCGCCCAATTCTGATCTTGGAAGGCTTCAAAGAACTGTGCTTTGTAAGCTGTTCTTGCCGAGTAATATTGCCCAAACGGTTTGAAGCGCCAAGAGTAGTTGTCTTCGTGTCCCTAAAGTTGGATTGTTTGTAGCTGGTTCCATAATTCGTGCATAAGACATTATAGCTTATGTTAAATAAGGCATTAAGAGTTTCTTGTGTTTTCTTAACTTTGGAGCATATAATACTAAGTTAACCCTGGTAATATATACATAATTGTATGAAAACTATATATATATGATGGGAAAATTACCAATGTAGTAGTTCTCTAACATATATTGTGTACGTGCGGTGCGTGGATGCACTTTACCACCCGTTTGGGCAATATTACTCAGATTCATGGGTGGCTACAGATTCATGGGTGGCATATGCAAGAAAGGCATCTCTTTATTAACTTAACCTTGCTGGTATGCCAAGAAACATATACATAAAAGGACATGCATGCAGCTAGACTGCAGTATCTCTATTGGAACGCTTCTTTAGTATCACTCTGCACTCGCAACGAAGGAACATTAGCTCAATGTGTTGTTGGGGATATCTATAAATTAAGACTGTTCAGAAGCTAATGGAGAGTTCCTTGGGCATTTGGATCAAACTAGAGAAGCATTATTAATCATTATATTCTAAGGTAAGCACAAATATTTCTTGGTCAATTTTACATATCTCAGATACTCATGACTTCTGATGCTTCCGTCTGAAAAGAAATATTTTTTACATAAGGCTAATTTATAATCATACAACAAAAGATGTCAACATTAACACTAGCAATGTTTTCAAGGCGGTAAGGCGAGGCGTGGCGAGTGACTAGCGCCTTACGCTTAGGCGACTAAAGCATGAGGCGAGGCGACGCCTTATGAATTTAAGAAAAACTTAAACAGCAGCTTAGAGCAGTAGTTGATGAAGAAAAAAAAAAGAAAAAAAGAAAAAGAAAGGAGGAGGAGTAAGAAGTGGGTTGGCCCAGCCCACCAGGCGGCCCATGTGCCCCTCCCCCTCCTGGCGTGGCTTATCCAATCCCCTCCAGCGCTGCTCCTCTCTCGATGTCCCTCTCGTTCTCCACCGCTCGTCCTCCACCGCTCGTCTCTCCACGGCTCCGCGGCTTCTCCCCTCTCTCTCCGGTGCCCTGCTCTGCTCCCCTCCCTCTCTCTCTCTAGATGCGCTGCCGGCTGCTCTGCTCCCCTCCCTCTCTCTCCGGATGCGCTGCCGGCTGCTCTGCTCCCCTCCCTTTCTCTCAGGATGCGCTGCCGGCTGCTCTGCTCCCCTCCCTCGCTACTCCTCTTCCAGATCTACAGCCGCCGCCATCCCCTTCTAGATCGAGCAGACTACGGCGAGGAGATGGCAGAATCGAGTGGAATAGAGCAGATGGCGATGAGGAGATGGCGGAATCGAGGGGGCGTCAGCACGCGCATAAGGCGGCAAGGCGCTGCCTTACCCCTAAGGCAAGCCGGGAGCGCCCCGACGCTTAAGCGTCGATTATGCGACGATTAGGTGACGCCTTAAAAACACTGAACACTAGCATGATGTTAAATGATTACATATTATATATTTTGTTCTATTCATGCATGCTTCATTACTACAAAGGAAAAAAAGCAAAAACAAAAATATATAGCACGGATCGATTGAGGATCGGAGTGTACTTATGCTTGACTCTTCTACAGCCAAGAAGTAAGTGATGATTGACTCTTCCTAAATTAGAAGTCTCACTCCTCTTCTTATGCTTGCTTGTCAAACATATGAAACATAAATTTGGCCCCCTTTTTTTTGTTTCTTATAAATGTAAATAGGTCCAAAACAAGTAAGCATGCATAGGTTCAAAGGTTATAGTTGTATGCTCATCAGCCGCCTAAATGATGTAATATGTCTCAAAAAATTGTTGTAATAAACAGATTAATTGATTTTAAAAGTTCTCTAATATTAGATACCCCATCCTCCTTTGTCGATTAATCTATTTCAGATTAGAATGGTACTTCATTCTAAACCCTTCAGTTATTGCGTATGATATAAACATGTATAGGTTAAATCCTAGTTTATCATCATTATTACTCACTTGGGAGCCAATAGTTTTTTTAAAAAAAAAAAGCTGCCATACTTTCGGGAGAAAAATCAGAGTTTTTGTTGTATGTGCATGGAGCTAAGATCAAAATTTTGATATTTTATATTTAGTCGTGGAGCTATATCGATTTATATATATGTTGACTCATATATAGTAGTGTATATATATTCAAACAAGTTTTCTGTATAGGAAATCAATTAAGCTAATTATTATGTACATTGTTGTGAAAACAGGTGGTCCTAACTGGACATATATTGGGTTGTGCAATATATATAATGGAGAACTTGGTGAAGCTCTTCCATGACTGGGAAATTCAGCTGCTAGTTCTTCTAAGTTTCGCAATACAAATATTCCTCTTCTTTACCGGTGGGCCACACCGGCGTGGCACCAATGCACTCATTAGGCTGTCCATTTGGATAGCTTATTTGGGAGCAGACACAGTAGCAGTTTATGCCCTTGGCTACCTGTCAAGGCAAGATGAGGATGCCCACAGCTTGGCTTTCTTCTGGGTACCCTTCCTCCTCGTCCATCTTGGAGGACAGGACACAATCACCGCCTTTGCCTTGGAGGACAACAACCTGTGGCTGAGGCATCTGTTGAATCTGGTGGTTCAGGTTGTCCTTGTTGTGTATGTTTTCTGGAAGTCCATCGGAAGACACAGCGTGACGCTTCTAGTTTCAGGCGCATTCGTGTTTGTAGTGGGAGTAATCAAGTACGGAGAAAGGACATGGTCTCTCAGGTGTGCCCGGTTTGAAAGCCTGGAGGAGTCTTCTGGACATCAGTACCAGCCTCGTGTGCAAGAAGACAGAACAGACGACGACGACCATGCTGCTGCTGACGACTACTGCAGCACTGTTTTGGACGCTATATTTCGAATGCAAACAGTCTTTTCTATTTTTGTCTCTCGTGCATCAGTAATCTTTGAAGGAAGTGCATCCCTAGATACACGTGTCGCATTTGGAGAAGGCGCAGAGGCTCAAGTCGCTGGAGATTTGTCTTGGCCTAATGTACGATGATCTCTACACCAAGGCTCTTGGGCTTAGAACACTGAGAGGTATTCTGCTTCGATGCGTCTCTCAGGTATGTGCATTGGTTGCTTTCATAGTGTTCGTCGCATGCGACAGGAGAAGAAGGTATGGCAGAGTTGACACGGCAATCACCTACTCATTGTTCATGGGATGCCTTTCCCTGGAAGTATGTGGCTTGGTTAGACTCATGGCGTCACCATGGACATGGTTGTGGACAAGGGAATGGCAGAAGGTTCTTAAGCTTCGCATCAAGCTCGACGAGTTTAGCTGGTTTCTTCTTTCCAGTGACCTCACTGGGTGGTCGCAGAAAAGGCCATTGTGGTCCAATGCAATGGGACAGTACAACAGCTATGGTTGGTTGAAGGGCAGTGAGCAAGAGTAACACAAACAACCAAGGTACTCTTTCAGCCAGCAATGCATGACCGTGGTCAGGAGGTTGGCAACATTACTTGGCCTTGAAAAGGAGAAAATATTCTTTATAAGCAAGCTATTGGACAGAGAGCATGTCAAGGTGGATGGGTTGTTAGAATGTCTGGTAGACGGGGTCGATTGCTTCGTATCCGCATATGGAAATACAAGCAGAGAATTTCGACACTCAAAAAGCAGAGAATTTCCAAATCTTGGCACTATTTTAAGATACCCACACTTCTTGGAGCTCGGTTTTGGTTGTACTATTGTCTGTTTGCATGTGCTGACGGAGCAACTCCTGTGTAAATCAGCCCAGCACCCGGACGTGGAGGCAAATGCAGCAGCAGCAGCAGCAGCAGCTCTTACTAGTAATAGCTCGGTAGCGATGCTACAACAGTGGCAACAGCCTCATCGTCAGATTTGGCCGCTGGAATGGGAACAGGAAGCCGAGGAATTACGCCCACTCCTGCTAGACAAGGAAACACTAGACGAGATCAAGGAGGTGTGGATACGGCTCATCATCTATGCTGCCAGCAAGTCGCGGCCTGAGCAGCACGCGGCGAAGCTGGCCAGAGGAGGGGAGCTCATCACCTTCGTCTGGCTGCAGCTGAGCCTCAATTTATTTGGTACACCCGACAGGATAGAGCTCACTAACATGCCTTCCCTGTACACCACCTTCTACGCCTTACATTTACCGCCTGAGTCCTGACCGTTCCGACTCTACTTCTACTACATAGGAGCATGCACGCTTCTGACTGTATGTTGACTTCACCTTTCAAGGTAATAATATAAATCAAGAGTTTTTTTGCTTTGTTATAACCAGTTACTCTATTCTAATTAACATCCTATATAGTGTCTAACAGTGTTGTTTCCGGCTCATGGCCCACAACAGATGGAGAGCAGGCCGCCGGGATCAGACTCCACGCAGCTTCATCTGACATCGATCCTAATAAATCATTTAGGAGTAGTATGAAATGGATCCTTCTACGTTACTGTCACAGAAAGTCTGTTTTACAATATGTGTACAACATTCATCTATTCTTGTACAGATAGTCTGTTTTACAATATATGTAACATTCATCTATTGTTGTACAGCTAGATGATGACAATATCCGTGATCATGTAAAATACTATAGGCAAAATTTGCTATAGGATACTAAAAGAGATGATGTGTGGCCAGCAGACACGAAACAAAGTCCAATTTGCTTGTAAATAGTTTGGTTTATGATAAATTTACTGAAGGACACCATACCCATTAAAATAATTTTTTATAGCTTAGTTGGATAAAGAAAGACAATGGAATGTGTCTTTGTCCCTATCCCTTTATTCCTGCCTCCCCTTTCTCTTCCCACACTTGCCACATCGTCCGCCGAGCCAAGAGCCAGCACCGCCGACCAGCCAGCCTTTCGCACCTCACGCCACTCATGCTCATCGCACGGTCTAAGTCATGGGTCCAAACAGCACCCCACTCGCATCGCTTGCTCATAGCATGTCAATTGGCCCAACGTCATGTCATGCATGTGCCCTTGCCCGCCGCCGCCACAATAGCCACACGCACCACCGCTTGGTAGGACCACACTAGCTTCCCCCAATTGGGCTAAATATTGGCTAACATGCTCCTAGGTGCTCCTATTGTCATCCCCATTAAACTTGACAAAATCAGGCAATCAAAAATTACGAGGAGACGGAGCCCAATTAAAACGAGAACGAAGGATAGGGCTTTTGATAAACCGATGTATTGCCCCGAATATCAACACCAAGATTCTCCTTTATCCTCTTAACCATAGAGGATTCATGTTCAGCAAGAATCTCTTTTACTTTTGACAAGTTTGTTCTACCTTGATGAGGAGGATCGGCATGTCCAACTTGAAAAGTCGGTCTAGCCGATCCCAGATTAGGAGGTTGGCCGATTTCTAGAATCGGCCTTTCATGATTTCGCTTTGCTTGCCAACTGTGTTCAAACATTAATTAACTAAAAACATAAGGAGGAATATGATTTGGCTCGGCAGTGCCCTTAGATAGAACACCAGGCCCATAAGCTACAGAGGCGTATAGGGCCTCAAACCCATCCAATTCACTAATTCGGTCAGCATAGCCCGAATTGTATATGTCATGAGTTTGTGGGACACTTGTAACAGGGGTAGTGTATGTAGGACTAACAACTAAAGAATTAGTATCCATGACACCCGCCGAAGGACCTACTTGACCTCTAGAGATATTCATTGACATGCCATAAGGAAAATCCATGGTCATAGGAACCGATGATACAGGCATAGGACAACTAGGCACGACAAAAGCAACATTGACTGGTTTCTTAAGATTAGCATTATGAAAAAAAGTAGAAACTGATTAATCAATTTTGCCTCCCGATCATCAATTTAGTGACTAGCTCCAAAGTAAGTGCATTAGATGATTCACTTACAGGTGGCATCACCTTGGATGCAGAAGTAGATGGAACCTCGAAGGTGTTGGTTTGGATGTTGATGGGCTTCTATTGTTCAACCACCCTATTTGATCGCGGGTTGAATGGGCAACCTGCTAGAGCGGCTACCACGTTAGCAGCATTCTTTGCCTCCAAATCCTTGCAAAGTTCCTCTAGGAGCTGATCAACAGTAGTGGGATGGAGGATGTTTTTCTCATTGGACGCACTAGTGAGATCCTTCGCCGCGTTGATACCTTGGTTTTCAGGCATCTTGCACTCTGATTGATCGATCTTCTTTTCCACCAGAGTCTTTAAAAAGTGTGTTGACGACTCCGGTAACTTTAAATCACACACCAGTTAAGGCTAGCACGTCCTAGGTTGCAATCAGCCTATCACACGTAGCAAATAACTCTAGAGCCAGGGAAAACCGATCTAGAGATTGATTAGGCCGATTTAGAGCCCGTCCTTCGCTGCAAGACTTGGGAACACCTCCCGGGAGAACCCGTCGGTTAGATGCATGCCTAAGATTGTTCTAGGGTTGGCAAAGCTACCTAGAATGCTGCTAGATCTCGTGGAGAGATGCAACCAACAATAAAGGGTCGGAAAAAAAAGGCAAAAAGGGGTATATCAGATGTAAAAAGTCAATTGGATGTTGGATCCCTCAATCGATTGTGAAGCTCTGATATATATAGAGGGAGTGGTCTTATCTCAGTAGAAAACAAATCCAAATCATAATCTCCACGTTTCCTACATCAAAACACGTCCAAAAACTGATTTGGTAAGTAAACGGTTCGGACTCGAACAGAGAAACCAGCCTAGCTGGGTCCCAAATCGGCTAGACCGGTTTTCTTGCGGCTCAGCAACCTGACTGGCCAGTCAGCACAAGAGAACCGGCCAGGTCGCTGATTTTGTCAGGGCCAGAGAGGGTGGCCATGTTGCCCTGTAGGGGAATCGGCCTGGCCGTTTCGGGGTGTCGGCCAGGCCGGTTTGGCAGAGAGGGCAAACTCATCCAGCTTTTGTTACGTGAATTAGCATCTCAATTAGCAGAGGAGTAAACTCATCCTTTCGGGTGGCAGATTTTAGGAGAAATAAAGAGAAAAGATGAAAAGAGGAAAAATGGTAAAGAAAACCAGAAGCAAATGTTTTGGGTGCTATTTTTACGAAGGTAACGTTTGGGATGCTAGTTTTGAAAAGCGTGTCGTTTGGGGTGCCAAAAGTGCAATTTTCTCAATATTTGGGTGTCCTTAGTGTTCGCTGGAGAGATTTGGATCAACGAGAAAAGAGACAGATGGACGACCTGAGAGCGTGGTAATGGCGGCTGGCAATTCATTCCGCGTCAGGGCATGTATGTACAACCCCAGTCCTTATCCCGTCTCGGACGGCGTTTTTTTACACAAAAACAAAAAACAAAAAACACCCTCAGCTGGGCTCGACGCTAGCCCGGCGTGGGCCCGTGGTCCGAGGCGGAGTCGACAGCGCGGCAGCGTTGTCCGGCTTCGTCTCCGCGACTCGACCCCGCGCTCGGATCCCACGCGGCGAGCCTACTCTGGTTTACGTGCGAGCGGGCTTTCTTTGCGCGCTAAATCCAGCGCCACGTACGGTGCCCAAGCCGTCGTCGTGAGATTCAGCGCCGTCGTCGCGCCGCCACCGCTGCCAGAGATGCCGAGCCCGACGATCCGGCTAGACGTGGCCTCGCCGGTGCTGGCGGACATTGACATCGCCAACTCCGTCGAGCCACTCCCTATCGCCGACTGCCGACATCGCTGCGGAGCTCGGGTTCCGGCCAGACCACTACGACTTCTACGGCAAATACAAGGCCAAGATATGTTTCTCCATTTTTCTTGGGTAAGCTCTCACCTTTCTGCAGAACTCCTTAATTGCTGCATGATCTGAAAATGTCAAATCTTGAGGGAAAAAAAGAGAGAAAGTACTCATCAGGCGTCAGGTTTTGGATTAAGATCTGTAGGCATGCGTGTCTGCAGACAGACAGCAATCGTAGACAGACCTGTGAGTTGTGATTGTGAGGTGTTAGATTTCAGTTGAGCACGTTTCGTTCACTTTTCTTGGTAATCTAACCTAAGCTACTCAGTTGAGACTGTTTTTTCCTCACTTATGGTGGCCTGGGCATCTTTTACATCAAATAGGTGATAATTTTGATTACCGAAATGGAATGTTCAGCATTACTTTTCAGCTGTAGATTATCCACTGGTGCGTTGAGCATCTGGATGGATTCTGCACTTTTTGGTGTAGAGTCTGGAAGTTTTGTTTCAAGTCTGCACTATGAGCTATGGTAACTGTGCACTATGCTGCTGTTAGAGTTCTGAAAATATGTGTGTTGCATTTATCTGTTACAATTTTGATGCTGTTACAGTTCAGATGTTTCAGTTCTGAAAATAGAGATGCTGCAAGATTGTTGTTCAGTAATACCAGTCATCTACTTGTGAGCCTAGTATTTGATAGTATCATATTAATTGCTGCAGCACTACTGAGATGTGAGCATACTGCAGGAAGACTGGGATGTGCGCATACTGCAGGAAGACAATGTAATGTACAAGTATGCACTATGCAGCTCAGCCTAGCTCTGTATTTGCTTAGCAGAAGAGTGGTGTGATGATGCCTTGTTTATTTCTGCCTACAACAAGTTCTCTGAAATCTGCTCTTCCTCAGAGGTTTCCAATCCACTCCCAACTGTTGATCTGTTCCTTGTTGTCTATGAATATACTATTAAGTGGAAGGCTATTACTGAGTCAGGTGACCATCGAGGCTGATGTAAAAAAAAATTAGAGAAAAAAAGGCTGATGTAAAATTATTGGAGAAATCAACTACAGTAAGCACTATTGGGTCGATGCTGCATATTAGCCACTGATCTTGAAGTCCCCAAGCTGTTGAACGGTGCCACTGGGTCGTCCTTCTCTCGGACGAAGATCACCAACAGGCCAAACACATCTTGAGTGGAACCACCAAGCACATGCATGTCGAAAAAGCAATCACATGGAGCTTCAGCAAAGGTGCAGTCTACTGAAATAATATCATTTATGCTTCATCTGTTATGTGACATGCTGATCCGCTGCCGTATAAATGTTGTTAGTGTGAATTGAGCATAGCCGTGAACTCTCTTTGTCATGTGAACAAAATGTTGCAATTATATATAATAATCATTTGGCCATCTCCATGTAAGCTGCACCCGAGAGAATACGACAACCATTGAAATGACATCCTCCCCGTGGCCTCCCACTGCCGGAGCGCCGCCGCCGCCGCAGCGAGCGACACAGGGCATGGTCTCCACCGTGGCGCCGGAGCGTGGACCCGTCGAGGGTTCCCGATCTCTGCTTGTGAAGGAGACGGAGGCCACGGCTCGGCTTCCGTCTGCGGACTACTACTCCTGTTCCGGTCCCCCCGTTCAGCGGTCGCCGTCGCAGCGTTCTCCCCTCGCGTGTGAGCCGTTTTCTGATGCTCGCCTCTCCTCTCCGTGCTTTGGAGAGGAGAAAATGGGGATGGAGGAACATCTGTGTCGCGGGGGGATGGTGCGCAGGGGAGGCGGGATGAGTGGCGGAAGAAGAACATCCCCTCTGCAGCTTTGAGTCAGGTACCCATGGGGTGTTCCCGTGATGCTCATGCTGGTCACCATGAGTGGGCCTTGTCCAAGTTCAATCATCAGGACTTCTCGAGCTTGAAGATGATAGGGCATTTGAAGCAGAGGAAGAAGAAATATGGCCCACCTTTTGATTCTGCCGATTGCTACTTCAAATACTTAGCTCGTCGAGAGGATTTCCCATTTGATCAGATGGGTAACGATGCCCTGAAGATCAAATTCATCCTGATTTGGTTGGAATGGAATTCTAATCGAGAGAAGGAGGAGGAAGAAGTGGAGGGAAGCTCCAGAATCAAACCAGTCAGAAGTGGGTAGTTTCGGGATTCCAGATGATTCAGGCCACCACCTAAGGTGCGTGTGGTTCCAGGGATCCTAGGGCCTCATCCGTCTTAGGCTACACGCATCGCACATCGGGGCAGCGGTGAGCGTGAGGTGACTAATGGAGCTGAAGCTGGTCACCACCCCCCATCTCCTTCTCCTGGCGATCCAGTCGAGGTTGATGGTCAAAATCCCCCAATCCCCTTCTCCTCTTCAGACTCATCCCTCACCAAAACCCTAGCCAAATTTGTCAAGCATCTGTGGAGAGGAGCCACGCCGCGATCCTTTGCGAAGGTGGTGAGCACTGAGTCGGCCCCCGTGATCAAGGTGATGCAGCCTCGCGGGGGTGGGCGTCGAGGCGGGTTCCCGCCTAGATGTGAAGGTTCCGAAAGAGGAAGACCAGATCATGGGAGGGGGAACTTTGGAGGGAGTGGCAACACCTGGAAGCGGAAGGAGGGAGAAGGACTTGAATCTGACCAATCCGTTCCTGCTCAAGCGTCAGCAGTTGTTGAGGACAACTCAAAATGGGAAGGGAAGGGTACCAATGTTGATCAGAAGAACCTTTAGGTCCCTAAGAAGGTCAATACTACCAACACTGCTACGGGGGGCACTGATGAAGGTAAAAATCCAAATCCTCCAACTCAGTATGGTAGTGATGATAGTACTCAGATCGCTCCCTGTGAAAATTGTGGGCTGCATAACCATGCTACTAAGGATTGTCGTAGAATAAGCTATGAAATCTGTGGGTTCAACCATACGACTCTAGACTGCAGACGATGTGTTCCTTGGAATGTGGGTCCTGAATTATGCGCTGCACAAGTTGAGGATCAGAGCTTTTTTTTTATTGATGAGTGCATTGACCCTAGTGTGGCTAAGGAAAAGGCTAGTACAACTGTTATCACTATTATGAGAGGGGCTGTTAATGCAAAGCAGATCGAGATGGAGTTTATGAATCTGGTTGGGGTGGATAGTTGGAAATGGCATGCTAGGCAGGTAGCAGATGATAAGTTTCTCATGTGTTTTCCTAATGCTAAGCTGGCTTCTCAATGGAGCAATCTGAAGAATTTGACGATGCGTAATGAAGCTCAGATCAAGATTGAACCTTGGACTCCATCTGTTGGTTCCAAAGGTAGACTTCAGACTGCTTGGTTTCGTGTGAGTAACATTCCTGTGGATCAGAGGTCGATCAGAACTTTGGCCAAGGTTGGTGGGCTTGTTGGCAAGGTCATAGACATTAATGAAGGCTCCAGGTATAGATATGATTATGTCAGGTTACTGATTGCCTCTCGGGATGTGGCCAGAGTACCAAGATCATTGACTTTGGTTTCGCTAGAGAATTGCCTGAAGAATCTGGACACAAGGTGCTGAAGAGTGGCATTATTGTCAATGATGATCAACAACCACCCATGAAGAAATCCAAGGCTGATACTTCTATTATGCCTCCTGAAGTTAATTCTGGACCAACTCTGTCTATCTCTAAGGATGCCGTTGGGGATTCTGGTAAAGCAGTCCAAGAGGCTTATTGGTTTGCTCCCCCTAAAATTAATTTTAAGCCAAGAAGTCAGACCAAGCTCCTTGCTGATGCTCAGAAAGCTTACAAGAATTGTGTTAATGAAGAGGAGGAAGGCAAGGTTCACATTCCTAAAACCTTTGAAGATTCTAACTCTGAATCTGACAGTGATGGAGAGATTCTGGTGGAGGGTACTAAAGAAGATGACACTATGCAAAAGATGGAGAAGCAGGCTACCAGATCCCCTAAGATCTTTATCACTAATGATAATATTATCAACAGTCAAGAGAGTTGTGAGATTGGGGGTGATGAGAATGCTGAGATTACTGGAATTGTTGACTCTCAACAAAATGTGTCTATCACTGATATTGGGATGGATGATGCTATGGATAAGTCTCTTAATGAAGCTACTGTTGCTGCTTTGCAAGATATTGATGGCAATATTAAGGTGGATGGCCTAGTCCTAGAATCTCCCAAGACCAAACCCTCTATTGATGTTGAGGTGGAAAAATGCAATGACAAGCCTGATGCTGGGATTCCCTAGATTCAAGGGAGAAGAAGAAGTGATAGGCTTAAGAACGATACTGCTCTGAATACTATGGAAAAGGGTGAAATGATGGCCAAGAAAAGGAATCTTGATGGTAACATTGCTACTGAAAAAAATTCTGCATTACCTATGGATGAACTTGTTCATTCTGCTGCTGATATGGGTGTGGTGCTCAATAGTAATAATATGGCAACTTTTGATTTATTTAGAACTTTGGAACTTGCTAGGAATGATGTATATCAAAAGCAATGTGAGCTAGCTAATATTTCTTCTGTTGATAATGAGGATAATCTTAATAATGTTGATGATCTGTTAGAATTAGATTGGTTGGTTGAGGAATCTTCTGATCCTGAAAATTTCATTCTAGTGGAGTCAAGGAAAAAAAGGAGGGAAAATAAAAAATATCAAGATATCTCTAATTAATCCTAGGAGATTGAACCCCCAAAAGTGTGATCCTCCAAGAAAGAGAGGGAGGCCTCGTAAAGCTTCCTCTCTCAATCCTGATACTAATAAGAAATAATGAGTCTCCAGGGAATTTTTTGGAACTGTAGAGGTCTTAGAAAGAAAGGGGTTGCTACTTTTCTAAAAAATCTTATCTCTAATTCCAAATTCCATTTTATTGGTCTTCAAGAAACAATGATCAAAGATTGTGATAAAAGTATTATAAGAAAATTTGATGCTCCTAAAGATTACCTTTGGCTTTGTAATCCATCAAAAGGTAAATCTGGAGGGATCTTAGTTGGAATCTGCATTGAATTTTATGATGTGGGTTCCTTCCATCAAGGTGACTTCATGCTTCAAGTTAATTTGTGGGACAAAATAAATAAGATTAAATGGAACCTGTTAGTTGTATATGGAGCTGCTCAAGAAGAATTCAAAATTGATTTATGATCTAAACTTTTTGCCTTTTGCTCTAGAAGCAGTGAACCACTTTTAATTGGTGGTGATTTCAATATTATCAGATACATGGAAGAAAGAAATAAACCAAAAAGTTTAAATAAGTTTTCTGATATGTTTAACACTCTTATAATTTCCATGAGCTGAGAGAAATAGTTATGACTGGTGGGTTGTTCACCTGGTCTAACAACTAGGAAATTCCTATTTTGTAAAAGCTTGATAGAGTGCTTGCTTCTAAAGACTGGGAAGATTGTTCCCTAGCACTTTTGTGAAAAAACTGCCAGGGATGTCTCTGATCATAACCCTCTTATTCTATCAATGGGGTCCTGTAATACCCCCAAAAGTATTCAATTCTGATTTGAAAAAAACTGGTTAAAGAATCCTAACTTTATGTCAGCAGTTGGAAAAATATGGGGGAAGCCTTGTAATGCAAAATTGACCTTAGACCAAATTCAACAAAAATTGAAACTTATCAAATAGTACTTTAAGGGATGAGGGTTCAATTTACAAGGTGAATTGAGGAAACAAAGAACTACAGTGAGTGATGAGCTTAGTAAACTGGAAACTTTGGAAGAAATTGGAACTCTTTCAGAACAGCAAGTTCAAAAGAAAATGCCCCTGATTAGAGAAACTCTTGTTCTTTTGGAACAAGAAGAAGATTATTGGATAACTCGCTGTCATGAGCAGTGGTTAATGCAAGGTGATAATAACACAAGTTATTTCCATAAAATAGCCAATTGGAGGAGAAGGAAAGCTAAGATTATTTCACTAGAAATAGAGGGGGTTGTCATTGAAGGTGATAATAATCTTTTGAAACATGCTACTGAATATTATACTGATTTGTTTGGCCCTAGGGATGATCATGAGGTGCAAATGGACTCCAGCATTTGGGCTGAACTACCTCAGGTCTCTGGGGAAGAGAATGTTGAACTGAGTAAACCTTTTACTGAGGAAGAGATAAAAAATGCTTTGTTCCAGATGGAAATTAATAAGGTTGCGGGGCGAGACAAGATACCTATTGACTTTTATCAAGCTTGTTGGACTATAGTAAAAGGGGATATTGTCCAGCTGTTTGCTGATTTCCATGCTGAAACAGTTGATATAAGTAGACTAAAATATAGGATTATTACATTATTGCCTAAAAAATCTGATGCCACTGCTATTCAACAATATAGACCTATATGCTTATTGAATTATCTATACAAACTTATGACTAAAACTCTGACTATCAGAATGGAGGGGATTGCTGAAAAACTGATTCATTCTAATCAAACAACTTTTATAAAAGGAAGAAATATTGTTAGTGGTATAATGATTCTGCATGAAGTTCTACACGAAACAAAGCTTAGAAAGCAGATTGGTATTGTGCTAAAACTTGATTTTGAAAAGGCCTACGACAAAGTCAAATTGAAATTTTTGTTTGAATTTTTGATGGCCAGAGGCTTTTGCCCCAAATGGTGTAGGTGGTTAAAGCAAGTTGTATCAGGTGGCACTGTCAGTGTCAAACTTAATGATCTTATTGGTCCTTATATCAAAAGCTTTAAAGGAGTACGTTAGGGTGATCCTTTATCACCTATTCTGTTTAATTTTGTGGCTGATGGTTTGACTAGGATGATTCTGAAAGCTCAATCGAGTGACAAATTATGTGGTCTTAGGGATCATATTATTGATAAAGGAATAGAAGTCTTACAATATGCTGATGATACCATAATATGCTTGAAACATGACTTAGAAGGTGCCAGGAATTTAAAATTCTTATTGTACTTGTATGAAGTAATGGCTGGATTAAAGATAAATTTTCACAAGAGTGAAGTCATGACTATAAATGATGTAGAGAATTGGAGCCTTACATATGCTAACATTTTCAACTGTCAAGTTGGGTCCTTCCCTATTAAGTACCTTAGGGTACCAGTGAGCCCCAGCAGGCTGCATGTAGCCGATTGGGCCCCCCTCATTGAAAAAGTCAAAAAAAAACTGGACATTTGGAAGGGTGGCACCCTTTCCATGGCTGGGAAGAAGACTCTCGTTGACTCCAGTCTCAGTCTCCCATATACCACATGTCTATTTATTTGCTACCAAAAACTGTGGTGTATAAACTAGATAAAATAAGAAGATCTTTCTTTTGGCAAGGTGGAGGAGTTAAAAAGAAATACCATTTAGTCAAATGGACCAAAATTTGTAAAAGCAAAAAAAGAGGAGGATTGGGCATTAAAGATATTAGGAAAATGAACTTGAGTTTAATGTGCAAATGGTTCTGGAGTTGGAAAATGGTAATGGCTAATAGCAACAGCTTATCAAACATAAGTATTTGAAAAATGGTAACATCTGTACTGTTAAGCACAAACAATCTGACTCCCCCATGTGGGCTAACCTCTTGAAAATTAGGAACTTATATCTATAAGGGAGGAAGTTCTTGGTTGGTAATGGTAAGAAGATTTTGTTTTGGAAAGATAGATGGTTGTATGATAAACCTCTTGATATTCTATTCCCTGATCTTTTCAAGATGGCTCAGCATCAGGATATTTCTCTTGCTGAAGCAAAGATGAATCCTGACAAAATCACTTTCTCTAGATGGTTAGTTGATCAATGGCAAAAACAGTGGGAACATATTACTTCTGAATTATCTAAAATCAGTCTCAATGACAGTGATGACATTGTTCTATGGAGATTTGGTAAGAAATGCCACTTCTCTGTGAAATCCATGTATGATATGTTGACTGTTAATGATTCAGGTTCTTATTTTAAGAAGATTTGGAAGAGCAAAATACCTAACAAAATTAAAATCTTCATGTGGTTGGTTGTCAATGATGCTATACTCACTAAAGACAATATGATCAGGAGGAAATGGCAAGGTGACCCAAAATGCTCCTTTTGTTCAATGAATGAATCTGCTTCTCATTTGTTATTTCAGTGTAACATTGCTAGAGCTGTGTGGGCCATCTTTGCTACTTGCATGGGTGCATCTGATATCCCTAATTACATTAATCAATGCTGGACCTGGTGTGAGAAATGGCTTCCCGGTGGGGAAAATTCCACACTTTGGGTATTGTGGCTATTTGCTGATCTATCTAGAAAGCAAGAAAAAAAATCTGTTTCAAAGGGAAAATGGTGAAGACTCCTCTTTCTATAATCTGCAATGCATGTGCGCTTATGTCTCGTTGGGCAGGTCTGTATCCAGCAGAAGACAAGGACAACCTCGTCACTGGGGTAAATGCGATGCTGCAGATTGCGGTGAAGTTGCTAAGCAAGAAAGCGAAGCCTGGTGAGTTTCCCCTGCTACAAGACGATGGTGGTGATCAGGATGAGGACCGAAGAAATCTGATGCTTGGTGGTATCGGTTTTTTGTTGGCAACAAATGTGACCGGAACACTTGTTTGTTGTCTCATCTACTGACGTTCTTGTAATAACGTCTAGTCCCTTAGTCTGGAATTGTGGGCCCGTTGGGTGGTATTGAGCCTGGTAATAAGCAAGCTGTCTGGCGAGTGTTTGCTTTTGATGCGGTAGTTTGGTCTGTTAGTGCTTTACGGTCTTTTGCTCTGCTTTCTGATGTATCCCTCAAACTCTCTTGTATTTCCATTGATGCAATGGAAATGGGGTTATTCCCTTGGTTCAAAAATATATATATAATAATCATTTATATTGATGATTTTTAAAAAAGTATTGTAATAATTAATCATGTTCATCTTGTTTAAGCTTGATCCATTATCTATCAAATAGTAATATAATAATATACAAAATGGTATCAAATAGCATTAAACAGCTTGCAGATGACCTTTTGTCTGTGGGTTTTACGACCTGTCTTTTTAGCCGTCTGTATGTCAGATTCGAAACTCCCCCGTTTGTGGGTTGTACATGCCCTCACGCAAGACACATGGCATGCACCCCTCCCTTCCTGGCCAAGGTGGATCTCTTTTCTCTCAGGCTCTCCGGCCCATCCGTGGCATACACAGTATAATTTGCACATACTCCCTCTGTTCCAAAAAATAAATGCATATCTCACTTCTTGAGGAGTTAAACTTTTTTAGAATTGACTAGAAATATAGAAAACAGTGTCAACTTTTATAACTCTAAACAAGTTTATTATGAAAGTATATTTTATGCTCAATTTAATAATATTTATTATATATTATAAACATTAGTACGTTTTTGTATATATTATGTCAAAGTTTAAAAGGTTTTACTCCTCGGTAAGCGTGATGTGTGTTTATTTTGGAATGGAGGGAGCACATTACTGTATATGTAGGATTTATTTATGGGAACTAGATGCATTGAGAAGAGGAAAGTGGTTGCTAGGTTTTGGTTTCAGGGCATCATCATTAATACGTGATGATATTTGTTGATGTTAGGGATTTTTCCACTGGCGGTTCATAAGAAATAGACACCAATAGAGGCAGAACTATAGGCCCATGGCTGTGACCTGTTAGTAGAGATACATTTCTATTGGTGGATTTTACCACCAGTACAAATCTCTATTTACATTGGTGGTAATTTTCAGAAAATCGACAGTATAGATATAGATATATTGTTGAGTCGAGTCGAGCAAGTTAAGAGTATTTTGTCCAGCCCTGTTTTTTTTTTGTATGTGGGTGCGCGCTCGTGTGATATTGTCAGGAAAAGAATACTAGAGCACACTTGAAAATTCCTGTTTCCAGCAGTGAAGTTAAGATTGTGCAGAAGCCAATGCTGATTGATCAGGCTGAAACAAATTTGCGGGCCTCCACCTTTGTCCATCTATAGTCGCAACGCTTCCTTTCAAATAAATTAGAGCGGGTATAGATTCATGGGTGTCATGTAAGAAAGGCATCCCTTTAGCTTAACCTTGTTGGTATTCTGAGAAACGTATATTATACATAAAAGGACATGCATGCAGCAAGAGTGCAGTATAGTCAGATTTGGGACAGCCCCCCCCCCCCCCCCCCCCCCCCCCCCCCAACCCCAATTCCCCTGGGTTTGTTGATTCGATCAGCTGTTTTTTTTTTTAGATAATGGAAAATTTCGGACTTCAGTCATCTTCTAAGAAGAAGAAGCATCTGTCCAAACTTATTACAGTAGTACACCCATAATCAAAACTTCTTATTGGTTCAGAACTAAAGTTCAAGACGGTAAATGAAGGACCATCCATGCGATGCGAAGAACTCTATGGCTCTCGATTCTAGTAACTTGCAAGCGTCAAGAATCCGTTCCTTGTCGTCATCCGAGCGCTGCAACAGAGCCCAAAATCATAACCAGTGTGTTTGGTTGAAAAGAACCTGCAAAAAAGTTTTTGGGTGACCTTTATCAAAAACCGCATCATTCCTTGTGATCCATATTGCCCAGCGAAACGCTGCAGCCCCAATCAATAAAAGATGATTATAATTGGAACCTCCTAGCTTTGACCAACTATTGAAAAGATGGTTCGTGTTTCTTGGAGGATCAATTCCAAACAAAACAAACATAGCACGCCAAAGAAATCTGGCATAATGGCAATCAAAAAACAAGTGTTGGATAATTTCAGGTGTGCTACAAAAATAACAAGCCTTACTACTATTCCATTTCCTTTTAGCAAGATTGTCTTTTGTAGCATCACCCCCTTCTTTAAAAACCAAAGAAAAATCTTAATCTTCAAGGGCACTTTCATTTGCCAAATTTCCTGGATAACATTAATCCTGGCTTCAGTCTTCTTCTAAGAAGAAGAAGCATCAGTCCAAACTTATTACGGTAGCACACCCATAATTAAAACTTCTTATAGGTTCAGAACTAAAGTTCAAGACGGTAAATGAAGGACCATCCATGCGATGTGAAGAACTCTATGGCTCTCGATTCTAGTAACTTGCAAGCGTCAAGAATATGTTCCTTGTCGTCATCCGAGCGCTGCAACAGAGCCCAAAATCGTAACTAGTGTGTCTCCATGAAAAGAACCTGCAAAAAAGTTTTTGGGTGACCTTTATCAAAAACCGCATCGTTCCTTGTGATCCATATTGCCCAACGAAACGCCGCAGCCCCAATCAATAAAAGATGATTATGATTGGAACCTCCTAACTTTGACCAACTATTGAAAAGATGGTTCGTGTTTCTTGGAGGATCAATTCCAAACAAAACAAACACAGCACACCAAAGAAATCTGCATAATGGCAATCAAAAAACAAGTGTTGGATAGTTTTAGGTGTGCTACAAAAACAACAAGCCTTACTACTATTCTATTTACTTTTAGCAAGATTGTCTTTTGTAGTATCACCCCCTTCTTCAAAAACCAAAGAAAAATCTTAATCTTCAAGGGACTTTCATTTGCCAAATTTCCTGGATAACATTAATCCCATTATTGACCAGATATTTGTACATAGATTTAACATAAAACAAGCCATTATTATTTGAGTTCCAAATGAAAGTATCCCGGTCCTCATTTAAGTTAATAAAAGCAACTCTCGCTACTAGACTTTGCCATTCCAATAACTTGTTCCCAATTAGTGCACTTCTTAAAGACACATTGAAAGGAGTGGAATTAAGTACATCAGCCACTGTTGCTTGTTTCTTATGCACTATATTAAATAAATTATGGTATTGGATTCTCAAAGGTTGGGAGCCTAACCATTTATCTTTCCAAAATCTAATTTGAGTTTCATTATCTAGTTTAAACTTTCCAAGACTTAAGAAAATGTCTTTGACTCCAAACAAACCATTCCAAAAATAAGAAAACTCGTTTTTCTTTTCAATTTGACTTAGAGTCTTATTGTTTAGGGTACCTGTTCCTTATTAACTCCTACCAAGTGCCCTCCTCACTGCAAAGTTTGAAAAGCTATTTGCTCAAAAGACACTTATTTTGTAAATCTAGATTTTGAATTCCTAAACCACCTTGCTCTTTTGGTTGGCACAAAATATTCCACTTTGTCAGTCTATATTTCTTTTTGTGCTCATCATTTTGCCAAAAAAAACCTTGATCTAAAATATTCAATCTTTTTAGAACACCTCTCAGGACTTCAAAGAAAGACATCATGAACATAGGTAAGCTTGACAAAACAGAATTGATCAACACTAATCTACCTCCATATGATAAATGTTTTCCATTCCACTCGCTTAACTTCTTTTCAATTCTCTCTTCAATTAATTTTCAATCCTTATTCTTTAACTTCTTGTAATGCATAGGAAAGCCCAAATATCTAAAAGGGTATGATCCCATTTTGCAACCAAATAGATATGAGTATTGCTTCTCAGATTCTTTTGCTTGGCCAAAGCAAAATAATTCACTTTTATGGAAGTTTATTTTCAGACCTGATAATTGTTCAAAAGTACCAAGCAAAAGTTTCAATTTTTTTGCCTGTTCAATATCATGGTCGAAAAATAGAACCGTGTCATCTGCATATTGCAAAATAGACAAATTGTTTTCCACTAGGTGTGTAACAACCCCATTTATTTGGCCTTCCTCCTTGGCTCTAGATAAAATGATAGCTAGCATATGTACAACAATATTGAAAAGGATCGGTGACAGTGGATCACCTTGTCTAAGACTTGAAATATGAGCCCAATTGATTATTAACTTCAATGCCCACATTCCCACCTTGAACAAAAGTCCTGACCCAATCACACCACACCGGATGAAAACCCTTCATTCTTAGTGCTTGTTATAAGAGATTTCATTTCACCTTATCATATGCCTTTTCAAAATCAATCTTAAAGATAATTCCATTATGTTTTCTTTTATGTAACTCGTGTAGGGTTTCATGTAAACTTCACCCTCCATTATATTTCTCCGAGGGAGGAATGTTGTTTGGGATGGTTTAATTATGCGTTCAGCTATCTTTACAATTTGGTTAGCAACCACTTTAGTAGAAATCTTGAAGCTAACATTCAACAAACAGATAAGTCTATATTGTTGTATTTGTTTAGCTTCTTTAGACTTCGGTATTAAAATTATCGTTCCAAAGTTTAGGCTATGTAGAGGCAATTCTCCCTTATGGAAATCTGTGAACAAAGCCATCAGATCATCCTTAATCACATTCCAGAATACCTAATAAAACTCTAGAGGAAAGCCATCAGGATCTAGAGCCGTATTATGGTTCATTTAGAAAATTGCACCTCTAATCTCCTCCTCCATAAACTCAGTGAGCAAGAGTACATTTTCCTCGGCTGTAACTTGAGGGATGTCATCACGGTATGACTCATCTATCACCAAATTGTTATGATCAGATGGCCCGAATAATTTTTTATAGTAAGTGGTGATATATTTTTTAAGTTCAACGTCACCGTGAATTAAACCTTCCTCCTGCTCCAACCTAAATATCCTAGTTTTCCTATGTTTCCCATTTGCTACTCACTGAAAGTATTTTGTATTGGCATCCCCTTCTAATAAATTCTTTACTTTAGCACGTTGGTACCATTTTATTTCTTCCTCTCATAGAAGTTCGGACAATCTTTCATTCAAGACATGCTTAAGATTCAATTCATTTTGATCTAACAAAGTTGATTCAGCCTTTTTATCCAATTCATCCAATTTTTCTAGCAACCTTTTCTTTTCTTTCTTGTAAGCACCACTTATATTTTTGGCCCACCCTTTCAAGTATTGACGCAGGCGTCTAATTTTAGTCTGCCAACGCTCTAAAGAGTTATGCTCCTCATCCACACTGTGCTAGATCTCTGTAACTAAATCCATAAACCCCTCTCTTAACAACCAACCCAACTCGAATTTAAATAAGGATTGATTATTATTAGACGTAGGTTCCCCTGTATTAATAAACAGGGGTGTTTGATTAGATATCTCTCTTGATAGAGCTTGGACAGTGGTCAAAGGGCAGACCCAGTGCCAGATGCTCCTACACGAGTGGGGTCTGGGGAAGGGAATAACCGAAGCAAAGTCTTACCCCTGCAGAAATTCTGCAGAGAGACGGCTTCGAACCCAGGACCTAGTGACTCGGCGAGCTAGCACTCACCAACTGCACCAGGCCAGCTTGGACAGTGGTACGCGGGAAATTTAATTCCCACTCTGTACAAGAAAGAATCCTATCCAACTTTTCAAAAGTTGGAATTTCTAGGTTGTTAGCCCAAGTGAATTGTCTTTGAGAAAGTTCCAACTCCCTTAAGTTAAAGGCATCAATGATAGCACTAAACAAGAATGGCCATCAGCTGTTGGTAGCTTTGATCAGAGCAATAGCCAAATGAAGCTGCTTGTAGGCTCTACTTTCATTTTCCATACCTTCGCCCAATTCTGATCTTGGAAGGCTCCAAAGAACTGTGCTTTGGTGTTCATGCCGAGTAAAATATTGCTCAAACAGTTTGAAGCGCCAAGAGATGTGATGTTATCTGCGTGTTCCTACAGTTCGATTATTTGTAGCTGGTTCCATAATTCGTGCATAAGACATTATAGCTTATGTTAAATAAGGCATTAAGAGTTTCTTGTGTTTTCTTAACTTTGGATCATATAATACTAAGTTAACCCTGGTAATATATACATAATTGTATGAAAACTATATATGATGGGAAAATTACCAATGTAGTAGTTCTCTGACATAGTATATCATGTCTTTCATAAGCCACGCATATCGTGAGAGTACAACAGAGTGCCTCAGAACAGAGAACCGAATGGTGGAAGGAATATCCTGTGTGTACTATGTCCTGGAAAGTCATATCCAGCGTAGCACGGGGAATTTTTTTATTTTTAACATTATTTAAAAACTATTTTTAATTTTAGCACTGAAATTTTTTTATACCTAACACTTTTGGCCGCTCCCCACGCGAGGGAGCGGCATTTCAACTTTGCCGCTCCCCACGTGGAGGAGCGGCAAGGCTGCTGACGTGGCAGTGGTGCCACGCGGAAACGGGGCTGCCGCTCCCCCCTGGAGGAGCGGCAAGGCTGCCGCTCCCCATATCAAGAAGCGGCAAGCGGCAACTCATTTTCTTCTTCTGTTCTCCTCTTGATCTCTGATCATTCGTTCCTCCACACCCCCTCGGCGCCCGCGCGCCGCCACCCGCCCTCCACGGGTGCCGGAGCCACCCCCCAGAGAGCAGCGACCCCTCCCCACCCCCCGCGCGCCCGAGCCACCCCCCCCCCCCCCCCGGAGAGCGGCGCCCCCATCCCCACCCCCAGAGCAGCCCCCCCGTACTTCGAGAAGGCCCCCCCTCTCCCGGCGCCCGGTCATCCCCGCGGCGCCCACGGGCGGGCACCCGTCCGGCTGCGGCGGCGCTCGTGGAGGCCGCCCGCGCGGACAGCCCTGCTATGTGGCCGTCTTGCTCGTCCCTAGGCCGCATCCCCGGTCGTCCCGCATTGGGAGCCATTGTCGTGCCGCGCCTCGCCTCTGACTCGTCATCACCCTGCCCATGCCGCCGCCGCTGCTAAGGTAATCACGTTCCCCCTTTTTTTGAATTTTTGATGTATTTTGATTGTTAGTTAGATTAGTTTGTTTAATTAGTTTAGTTAGTATTGTTAGTATAAATAGTTAGTTTAGTTGGTATCATTAGTAAAGTTAGCATAGTTAGTATAGATATTATAAATAGTTATTTTAGTTAGTATGATTAGTAAAGTTAGTATAGTTAGTATAGGTATTATAAATAGTTAGAATAGTTAGTATGTTTAGTTTAGATTAGTGAAGTTATTATAAGTGGTATAAGTAGTTACTTTAGTTAGTTTAGTTAGTATAGTATAGTTAATAAACTTAGTATAGTTAGTTCGCTTGGACGACTTGATGAAGTGTGCTCGAATGGTTTTCAGATGGATTGTTGTGTCCGAGTTTATTTCGGAGGAATTGTTAGGAAGGAAGATGGTGAGTTTGAGGATATGGAAGAGGAGTTGGAATGGTTTGATGAACCACCGAGCTTCAATGACCTTTGTGTGCGTTTGAATGCAAAGTTTGGGGGTGATTTCACAATCAAGGGGAGATTTGACAGTGGGAAGACTCGGGCAAAATATGTCCTGATGCCTTTGCGTGACCCTGCTCATTGGTCCCGCTATACTAGGGTCCTCGTAGGCTCGAACTCACCCATTGCTGAGGTGGTTGTGGAGAATGGGTACAGGTTGGAGGATGATCATCATGACAATGTTGGAGGTGATGAAGAAGTAGTTCCATTCACATCTAGTCAGTTGTATATGGATGGTCAGTTGACATAGGAGCAGTTGCATTCACATCCAATCGGTTGTATAAGCAACGACTTCAATGTGAGAGAGTTCGAACGTGAAGAGCAGGAGCAGGCGGAAGAGAACTGGTTCGATCATGACGACGACGACGATGACGATGACGATGATGGTGATGATAGAGCTGCCCTAGCGACACCGGTTCATGCTACAACGTCCGATGTTCCACTTTCGGTGCTTCATGCCATGCTGACTCAGGGCAGGCTAGTCCATGATTTGCCAGAGGGTGGTGTGCCGTATTTTGATTCATGGGGTAGGATCAGCGAAGCACAGCATTACGTTGCACCGCCCCCTTACACAGAGGCAGAACTCATGCAACTAAGCAAGGGTGGTGTACCTTTAAGTGGTGGTCCGAACTATAGGGATGTCAGTATGGTACATACGGCAGTTTATGACACAGGTCTGCAGATGTGTGTAGAATCACTATATAACCATGAGCATGTAATCCTTCAGAAGAGCATGATATTCAATACAATGTCAAAGATGAAACTCTTTCTCTAGGATTATGCTGTGTACCACCATAGGCCATACTTCATGACTCATTCCGACAAGAACTTGAGGTACCACATTACCTGCAAAGCAGGTTTTCCATGCCAGTGGAGGCTTACTGCAAGGAAGAAAACGAATGATGGCAAGTGAAGGATAAGTAAATTGGTCCAACCCCATTTATGCTTGGATAACAAGGGGAAGGAATATCATCCGTAGCTCACTGCACGTTACCTTGCCCGTCGTATATTGGGGCTCGTTGATAAGGACAATGATGTCTCGGTGTCTTATTTACAGCAGTCCATATATGAGCTTGTAAAGTATCATGTGAAGTATGGCAAGGCTTGGCGTGCAAAGCAAATTGCACTAGCGATCCGATGGGGTAGTTGGGAGGAGCCGTACAACCAGGTTCCTCGAATACTGTCTGCAATGAATTACTACAACCATGGCATGAAATGGTTTGTGGACACCGGTGGGATGTCTTTGCAGAACCCGGTGAGGCATGTGCTACACCGTGTTTTCTAGTCGTTTGCTCAGACGGAGCATGCTTTCTAGTTCTGTAGGCTAGTGGTACTTGTTGATGGCACTTTCTTGACCGGAAAGTACAGAGGCACTTTGATGATGGCTACAGCATCACGCACTATATGTTTGATCTCGGACCGACACGCAGGGATTCTCCATGCCGCCGGTGAAGATATCAAAGGGTTCCCACCTTTGTTGCATAGATGGTGCATGTGTCATTTTGCAGCTAATTTCTGGCGGCGTCAGAGGAAGAAGGAGGTTAGTGACATGGTTAAGGCTCTATGTTGTGTGCGTACAGAGCACTGGTTCAAGGAGAAAATGAGAGAACTAGACAAAGTGGTGAACTAAGCCGCCAAGACATGGTTACAGAACCAGATGGAACAGAAGAAAAAGTGGGCACTAGCATATGACGAGGGTGGATTTAGGTACGGCATCATGACCACCAACTCGTCTGAGTCTTTCAACCGTGTGTTCACCGGAGTTTGCCCGTTGCCAGTGTCTAGGATTATTGAGTTCTCTTTCATGAAGTGCAATGAATATTTTTGTGAAGAGGTGGGAGCTCGTGCAGAGGAATACAAGGGAGACTAGGGTGTGGGGAAAGGTAGCCGCTCATTTTATTAAGGAGAGAGAGGAATTGGCCAAGCAGCAGATTGGCGAGCCATACGGACCTCATAGGCATATCTACAGTGTACGGGGGTTGGGTGGCACAAGCATGGGCGGGGAGTGTTACGGTGGGAGGAACTACCGTGTCGATTTAGACAAAGTTGAGTGCAGTTGCAATGTCCCTTAGATCATGCATGCCCCTTAGAGCAGGATGCGCGGATATGACTACTTGGCTTTGCCATATATTTCTCCTTTGTACCTTCGTTCGAACACCGTTCGGGTATGGGAGAAGAGCTTCGAGCCTTACCTTGACCCGTCATAGTGGCCCTCATATCATGGACCTGACTACGCGCCCAATCCGGCCCTGTAGAAGTTGGGCAAGGGTAGGACGAAGAAGAAGCGTCTCAGGAGGGATATGGATGCTATGAAATGGTATGGCAATGACATGTACAGAGGGGGAGACTTCAACGAGACACGTGGCAGGAATTTGTGCTCGATTTGCAAGCAACTGGGTCATAAGGCTAGTAGGCATAGAAGACCTGGACAACAGGTCTGTCCATATTAGTTTGTTAAGATATCCTAGTATACCTATTCTTATTTGTACTGTCGATGCCATTATGTTTTGTTGTAACATATGTTGTTATTCCTGTTGTCTAAATGTTGTTGCAATGTTCAGTTATTAATATTATTTGCACTAACTCTTTTTTTCTAATCTGAAACAGGATGGAGGAAGCTCATCCTCTGAGGTGGCACCCGCTCTACCCCCTCCTTGACTACGACTACGACAAGGAGCACCAGGCGGCTCACATGGAGTACGGGCCTATTGACGAGCAGCTTCCCCTTCTGAAGCCGTGCACACACACCCGACAGCTCAAGTGGGATGAGCGTTACACGCCGTACATACGGCGTGCCGGTTTTCTCGAGCTTGTCTACGAGGTCCGGGAAGGTCTTCCGCCCCTGAACACCGCACTTCTTAGTGTAGTTCTGGACAGGTAACTTATTTTTCCCCTAACACAAGTGTTGTACAATGATATTTGAAGTATGTAACTTATTTTCCCCTAACACAGGTGGAGGATGGAGACCCATACTTTCCACCTTCCTTGCGGTGAGATGACCGTGACCCTGGAGGATGTAAAGGCAATACTTTGCCTTCACATTAGTGGTAGTTGTGTGACTAGCGTAGTGGACAGCGACGGTTGGAGGCAGAAGGTGTACGAGTTCTGTGGCCACTACCCAGAGGACAATGAGGAAACTAAGAAGCATAAGTAAGCTACTTAATTGCTTCTCGCTGCTTTCATTGTGGCCTTTGTTTCAAATCGATGACCTCTAATTGTCTTTTCAAATTTCAGGAAAACTTCCGGTGTCATGTCACAGTGGCTCATAGGGCGCTTCGATAACCTGGACAAACATGCTGGGCCGGGTACCATGGAGACATATGCTCGGGTGTGGCTGTGGCACTTCCTTGGTACGTTCTTGTTCCCCGACGCATCGGGCAACGTCATCAGCTGGATCTTCCTAGACATACTACATCAGCCGTGGGAGAACATTGCTCTGTTCAGTTGGGGCAGCGCGGTCCTAGCATGGACATATAGGTAGCTGTGCGCTGCTTGCCATCGTGTCTTGGGCTACCCGTTGCTTGGTGGTTGCTCGTACCTACTGCAGATCTAGATCTGGTACCGGTGGCCTATCGGGCGGCCCAGAATGACCGGTTTGCCCGTAAGTAATTTACTACGATGAGTTTTGGTCCGACGTCCCGCTGATTTTCTTCCACGTGGTTGAGATGCTCTATCCCATTAGGGTTTGCAGCCAATTTGGCAAACATACGGGCGTGCCACCACCTCTTTACTCCACGGGCAAGGAGCTACACAGGTTGGTTCGCAAAATCATATTTATGTATCAACTAATTTGGCATAAGTATGCCATTGCATTTATGTGCACTAACACCATCTGTACTTGTTGTAGTGTGGACCGCAGGCTGAGGATGAAGCAGAAGGACTGGCGTGAGATACACGCACAATACATCGAGAGGTGGGATAGAAGGGAGAAGCAGTCGCTACAGGATGGCCTGCCACACGACCCACACGCCTTCAACGAGTACCTACGGTGGCTTCACAGGTCGACCCGTGTGCACATGAGGCAGGCGTACAAGGGGGAGAACTTCCCACCAACTCCGAGGATGACATCGTCAACGACGAATACAAAGAGGCGACTATGCACGAGACGCAGCCATAGAGAGCCCCCCTTCAGAGATACGTGGTAAGATCTTGGGTCCGTGCATTTTGGTTGGGTTGTATTCCAGTTTTAGTAAATTATAACATCAAGGTGAAACCTTGTTTGTGTACGCAGGCCAGACAATTGTCAATGATGTCCAACGAAGCAGCGTTCCAACTACATGATTGCAGGAACAAAGGGCGAGGCATGCTTGAGACATTTGTGCACGTAAGCAACACATTGAAAATATCCTACAATGTTGTACGAGTCAAAAGGTTGTCCTAAATATATTGAGTCCACACATGTGTTTGCAGAAAATGAGCAAGAGTTTGAGGAAGCTAGCCCAGAAGTTGAGCTGCATGGACACTCCGTGGGAGCCACCAGCAAACCCTCCATGTTCCTAGAGCATAGCTTCGCCTTCTCCGAGGACACATGCAGGCTCTTCGGACCCCATGACAGGGTCCACCTCCGGCGCGCGTACACCACCACACCGCCCCAACAAGGCCCTAGTTGAGGTAGAGGACGACGAGGATGATGACTCAGAGTCATCCGATGAGGACGAGGCACCGGGCTTCGGCATACACCAGCACAAGCACCCTACGCAGCAAGGCCCTTCCCACCTCGGTCCTTTCCAGCAGGGCTTCTTCCAGCAGGGTCCTTTCCAGCAGGGCTTCTCCTAGTCAGGCCTGTACCCACAGGGCTCTATCCACCTCGGTCCTTTCTAGCAGGGCAACTTTTAGCACGTACATTTCCAGCAAAGCCCCTACCAGCATAACACATACCAACCCAGCCCGTACAGCCCGGTGGACCCTTCCTAGCACCAGGAGATTGGCATGTCACAGCTTTTTGATGCCCCGTTGGGAACCCAAGGAGACGAACAGGTAAAACTAAATAAGCAAATTTTCTTATTTGCCTAGCCCATGTTATGTAAGAATGCCACAATCTAACACCATTTTGTCTTTTATTTGAGCAGGAGCCAACCCATGTGTAGGGGACGAGCCATACGTAGGGCCAAGGATGGCAGCACCGTCATTGGGACCACACAGACATTGGCTACACCCCCAACGTGTTGCCTACCAATCCGAAGAGACGGAGGTGGCCGAGGGAGCCTTACACTCCTGGGATATACAGTGCATGTAAGCATAGCAAATATATAAGGATAACATTTCGACGTTCAAAAAAAATGATCTATGTGTTACTTACCAATGTCATATATACTACAGGTTCACTTAGTCATTTTCATGGCAAGATGAAGCTGGAGACCCTTTGTTACACTCCATGTCACCATTTATGTATCCAAGTCATGTGTCGAAGAACCTACTTAGTGTTGAACTTATGTGTCCTAGCAGTGTGCTGAAATAATTTGCAACTTCATGTATTTGGAAGTAATGTGTGTTGCACTTGCAACTTATTGAATTTGAACTAATGGATTTGAGCTTGTAATGTGATGTTTTATGTGTTCCAGTGAGCCTTTTATTTCCATGAGCAACTTGTAATGTGCAACTTCATGTGATGAGCCTTTTATTTCCATGAGCCTTATGTTCTCCTCATCAAACGGGACTTCAATACAATACTAGTGATGTGGAACGTTCTCCCAGCTTACATTCTACTTTTCAAGTTCACTGGAGCGTTCGACGATGTGTAACAGTGTTTTATGGCTACCGCTCCTTGGCTAGGGGAGCGACAACTCTGCCGCTCCCTGTCTAGGGGTTGTGTTTCCTGCTGCTTCATGCTTTGATCGGTAACCTCCACCACATGTACTTTTTTATAATACTATAAAATGTTGGAAAGTGACATGTTAGAAATAAAACACTTGCATGATCGAGAGAAATAGTAGCCAAATGGTACACACTTATTACAAGGTTCAACAGTTCCACTACCACTTGCTCCAACACGAACATAGTTCAAACTCAAACACTGATATTAACCAACTAAATAATGGCATGTTGCAAACTAAACTTAGCATGCCTAATAATGGTCCCACATATTGAACTAAGTTGTGCCTTCCCCATAGTAACCCCCCATTGACGGTGGCGGTGGCGACGGAGAAGGAGGCCCATGCTTCTTATGGTATGGGCACTGACAGTATGGATTATTGCATAGTGGCTCCTCTGCATCATTGATGCTGTCATCCTCTGACTTGTCTCTATTACCACTTTCAGGGTCATACTCTAGGTCAAATATGCGTCCCTATAGATATGTGATGTATTGTTGATGGGGATACATAGGAGGACGATCGACCCATCGAGTGAACCCACAGTTATCTGGGCAGCTTGAATCCTAAAAACACATCTACCAATAAGTACTTCTACAAACCAAATACAAATCTAAAAAAATGAGAGTTAAAAGGAAATACAAATCCTCACGAGCATATGAAGAAACGATGGCCTCCACCGTCACAGTCGTTGTACATCTGCACGACACAATCCTCACCGTGGCAGCATTTTGGCCAATCTTTCGTGCGCTTGTCGTATGATCTAAGAGGTCTCTCGCGGGTGAAGTCACTCTTGCTCTCCAAAGGAAATTGTTCTATAGGTTCCTCAAAAGAATCAGGACCCAGAGAACCCTCCTACATAATCGGAGGTCCCTTCCTCACTCCCTTTCCTCTACCTCTGCTCGACGAACCTCCACCCGACATTTGAACTACAACTAAACATGAAAACAAGTTGTGTGATGTGGATGGAAACATGGAGCACTATATATATAGATGAAGGCAGGTTCACCATGAATGCTACTTTAATAAAAACTTGTATGTGTACTCATTTATTGAATCTAAAAAGGCTAGATGCTTCATCTGAAAAGCCTACAAGTACTGTGTGGTCATTTCATCTACAAAGACTACATTGGTGTTTTGTCGCTTCATGTGAAGGCAGTACATCATTCATAAATGAATTCAATGCGTATACGGATGCACAATAGTAAACGAATCAAATATTCCCATGTTCAAAAATAGTATAATTTTATGGGTTGTATAATAATTAATTGTAATTGGATGATATGCTCATAAGACAACCAAATTATTGGATGATATGTTCAAAACACTTGTTGTAGTTCAAATGTTCAAATGATCACATGGTGGGGAGTCATTGAACTTATTACAAGGTTCAAATGTTAGACCGCCATTTGACCAACAACATCACAGTTCAAATTCAAACACAAACATTAACTACCGACATTCAACTACCATGTTACAAGTTGTAACACCCAAAAATCTTAAAAGTTTGAATTAGAAGAAATTTGGAGTTAAAAGAGATTTAGTTATGAGTTTAAATAATTTAGATAATATTTAATGGAGATAAAAATTTAAAATAATAGGTGGAATATTTGATGATGCATTCATGCTGTTGCATTTGATTTATTCTGTGGTGTGGTTTTAGTTTTATTTGATTTGAATTCAAAATCTATTTTAAATTGGTTTTGGAAACAAATTTATAAAAGAAAAGAAAAAAATGAACTTACCTCCTTACCTGTGGCCCGGTGGTCTGGAGGCCTGCCCGAGCCGAACCGAGCAGGCCTGCTTCCTCCTTTTCTCTTCGCTTGGGCCGAGCCGAACCGAGCCGTCGTTTCTCCGCTCTCTCTCGCGTCAGCGTGGGCCGGCCCAGAGCGCAGCAGTTGCCGCATGTCCCTTACTACCGAGTCACTGATGGGTGGGACCCTGCTGTCAGCCGCGTCCTCCTCCCTTTCGTCATGACCGAGCCGGAGACGAGTTCGACCTCAACCAAATCCACCAAGGAAACCGGGATTTCCTACCCGAAAACGTTGAATTGGAGTTATAATCGTGTAGCCGCTTGCCTCCTCTCCTCGTTTTCCATCTAAACTTTGAGCCAAACCGCTTGAAACCGAGCTTCGTCGGTTCAAAACCCTAGGAAGTCACGGTTGTACGTCGTCGGAGCTTGCCGGTGAACCCGCGCCTCTCTTCTTTGCATTGGTGAGATTGCCATCCTTCTCTCTCCCTTCCCATGCTCTTCTTTAGGTTTTTAGTGCTTTGAATCGCGAGTTTGCGAAGTTCTAGTGAGCCGGCAATGGCGCCGCCGCCATCCCGAGCCGCGTTCCATCCTCGGTCCGTCGTAGCTCTCCTAAACCGCGTAGAGGTGTTCGCGTTGAGCTCCGCATTCGATTGGTGTCGGTTGCGAGTCATTTGGTGGTCTAAAACGGGGAAGCCGGAGCTCTCCGACGAGCCATGGAGGCCGGCCATGGTGGCCACCGGCCGGCGCTGGCGAAGGAGGCTGCGTCTCTCTCTCTCTTTCATCTGTAAACGATACCAGCCGTCTAAGATTAGATCAAGGGCTCAGATTAGAAGATACCCTTTCGGCCGCAATTTTGCTAAAGAGCCCTTGACTTTCATTATATTAGAACCCGCGGTCCTTGGCATAATTCCCGAAGTACGTTTCTTTGTTTTGAAGACGTATTTCTTCTCGGTAATTTAAAAATACGTTTTCTGATATTTACAGTTTGCCACTAAACTTGTTTTGGTCGTAAAATCTTCGTTTTAACTCCGATTTGACCCGTTCAAGTTGTGTTAGGTTCGTATTTGCGAGCTCTACATGTTAGTGTAGCTGTACAGTAGGTTTGAGAAATTTAATTTTCGAGGTTATATTAAAGTAATTATTTATCTAAAGGAAATCTTAGAAAATTCATAACTTTCACGTTTTAAATCTGAATTTCGTGATCTTTACATTTGTGTGATCGTAGAAACGTGTAGAAGAGTTTTACAAACTTTTCATACTATTTTGCTACTGTTGGTATACTGTTCTAATTATGGTTCTTTGTTTGCTTCGTGTATGATTGCTCGGATGATTGCGTGATGATGTTTGCTGATCGAGTATAGACGGTGAGCAGTTTCTTGACGATCCGAAGTATTATTTTGAGCCAGATCAGCAGGGTCAACAGGAAAGCTTTGATCAAGGCAAGTATAACATGGGACCATCCTTGTTACCTATTCACTAAAATTATTATACATATGCATGTGTCTTCCTTGATAACCTTAGAGATTATAACTTAATGATTGTTACCTTGATTCCTTGTCAACCTTGGGGATGCATTTGGGTAGTTTTTGCTAGTGCTTAATTATGAACAATGGTCTTGTAATTTGAATAATGAATTAAGCAATCAATCATTAAGATGATTTTATTACTATTGAAAAGGAGGCTAGAGCAAGGGGATATATTATTGCTCTGGTTTCTCTCCATAAGGACTTATCTGTACGTGATCATCCGGAATATACAGTACAACTGTGAGGGCTATATGGCTCTGGCTTTAGTTATTTAAAGGACCTTTTCTAGCTTGTTAGTGGTTACCTTAAATGGCGTAAGAATGGCTTGCCACGTTGGGTGTAGGACAGCCTCTAGTCTATGAGTATAGCCGAGAAGGAATTGTGCCATTTGAAAAGGGGGTTTCTACATCTGCCTACCGAGTGAATCTAATGGCCCTAACTTGTTCGACGAACCTTTAAGTGGCTTTATATGAATTCCGGTGCTTTGGGCCTAGCTATCCCATGCATTTGGAAATCATGACTCACAGTGAAAGTGTACACCTCTGCGTAGAGTTAAAAACCGGTATACTAGCCGTGCCCACGGATACGGGCGGCCTTGGAACATCTACGGATAGATGATCACCATTGTTATATCATATTTAATTGATGATGTTATCATTATGCTCATGTTAATACTATTCATTATCATTATTACAATTGATCATTGATTCATTAATGGGAAGTAGAATATCTTGATGCTACTCAATTGCTAAATATATGATGATTAAAAGCTAAATGCAGTAAACCAGTGTCTAACCTTTTGAGCCTCATGAACCCCATGATATATTTGCGGAGTTCAACATGGACTCACTCTTGCTATTTCCACCATAACAGATAAAGAATATGTTGATGATTATCGAAATGAGTACTAGTCTTGGTGTCAACCAGTCAACCGTGTTTCTGTGTTTAGAGTTTCCGCTGAAGATCTACTACTAGTAGCTACAATTTATTGTATAAGACTATGTGTTAAATATTTATTCGCTATGTAATAAGCACTGTGATGATACTATGTAATTTGTCTACTTATGTGTGCGACCGTTTAATGGGGCGCACATGAGTCTTTTATGCATCCTATTTTTGTCCTTAAAAATGGGTGTAACACAAGTGCACTGCTCAACCATCCACTCCTCAGAACCGAGTGACATACTGAGTAAGCAACTTGTCGTCGTCGGAGTGTCAATCCTCTACAACCACGTTGTTGCTGTTGCTAGGCTCGCCTCCGTGGCCCTGATCGGCCTGTCGACTGAAGTAAGCGGCCTCCGCCTCATCTGCAGCCTGAGAAAACAACACGAACTCCTCCACCTCGGCCTTTTGCCTACGGTAAGCAGCCTCCGCCTCATCTACGGTAAGCGGCGGCGGTGGAGGGCTAGCACAGGCCAAAATGAGCGAATCGTGAGAAGAAAAGAGGAGAAGATAAGAAAACGGTTCGCGAATCGGGCTTGGGCTTGCCGCTCCCCCTGGAGGAGTGCCAGGTTTGCCGCTCCTTGATCTGGGGAGCGGTAGCCTTGCCGCTCCTCCAAGAGGGGAGCGGCAGCCCCATGCCCGCGTGGCACCCACTCCCACGACAGCAGCCTTGTCGCTCCTCCACATGGGGAGCGGCAAAGTTGAAATGCTGCTCCCTCGCGTGGAGAGCGGCCAAAAGTGTTAGATATAAAAAAAATTTCGGTGCTAAAATTAAAAATAGTTTTTAAAAAGTGTTAAAAATAAAAAAAAATCAGCACGAGTGGTTGAGCTTGAAGCGGTGAAATGAGCATGAGCTACTACCACATGCACATCTCCCGATCCACATTGTGTACGTGCGGTGCGTGGATGCACTTTACTACCCGTTTGGGCAATATTACTCAGATTCATGGGTGGCATATGCAAGAAAGGCATCTCTTTATTAACTTAACCTTCCTGGTATGCCAAGAAACATATACATAAAAGGACATGCATGCAGCCAGACTGCAGTATCTCTAAAGGAACGCTTCTTTAGTATCACCCTGCACTCGCAAGGAAGGAACATTAGTTCAATTGTTGTGGGGGGCCTCTATAAATTAAGACTGTTCAGAAGCTGACGGGGGTTCCTTGGGCATTTGGATCCAACTAGAGAAAGCATTATTAATCATTATATTCTAAGGTAAGCACAAATATTTCTTGGTCAATTTTACATATCTCAGATACTCATGGCTGTAATATATATATATATATATATATATATATATATATATATATATATATATATATATATATAGGATTTAGAAGTCGTTTAGGACAGTGATGTGGTCTCCAAAACACAACTTTGATCTCTTGTTTTTATAAAAAATATTTATGAAAAAGTGATATATGTATACTTTTATGAAAGTATTTTTCAAGACAAATCTACTCATATAATTTTTACATTTGCAAACTCAACAACTTAAAAGTTATTGATGATTTATATTCCTAATGTTTGACTCAAACCTTGTCTAAAACGACTTCTAAATCCGATACGGAGGGAGTACACACACATGAACTTTTGAATCACTTCCTATGATGCTTCTGTCCGAAAAGAAATATTTTTTTTTACATACGGCTAATTTATAATCATACAACAAAAGATGTCTGCATTAACACTAGCATGATGTTAAATGATTACACATCATATATTTCGTTCTATTCATGTATGCTGCATATTGCTACACAGGAAAGAAAGCAAAAACAGATATATATATATATATATATATATATATATATATATATATATATATATATATATATATATATATAGCACGGATCAATCGAGGATCAGAGTGTACTTATGCTTGACTCTTCTACAACCAAGAAGTAAGTGATGATTGACTATTCGTAAAATACAAATCACTCCTACTTATGCTTGTCAAACATAAGAAACATAAATTTGGCCCTTTGTATGTTTCTTATAAATGTAAATAGGTCCTAAAGAAGTAAGCAGATAGTTTCAAAGGATATGGTTGTATGCTCATCGGCTACCCAAATGATGTAATTAATAATAATTGTTGTAATAAACAGATTAATTGATTTGAAAAGTTCTCTAATATTAGATAACCCATCCTTCTTTGTTGTAATCTATTTCTGACTAGAATGGTACTTCTAAACCCTCCAGTTATTACGTATGATGTGGGTTAAATCCTAGTTTATCATCAGGTACTAGGGCAAATATTTTAAAAAAAAAACTGCCATCCTTTCGGGAGAAAAGAAAAACAGAGTTCTTGTTGTATGTGCATGGAACTGAGATCATATATTTCTATCGCAAAGAATTTTGATATTTTATATTTAGTAGTGGAGCTATACCGATCTATATATAGCCTCAGACAAGTTTCCTGAGTAGGAAACCCATTAAGCTAATCATTATGTGCATTGTTGTGAAAACAGGTGGTCCTAGCTGGACATATATAGGGTTGTGCAATATATATAATGGAGAACTTGGTGAAGCTCCTTCAGTGTCACACCCAGTTTTGCAAAGAACAAAACTAGGCTCGTCATATGTGTGCTCAGGAAGTCCACACATACAACAACAGAATAGAGATATCAAAACAATATTTATATAAAGCGGAATACTTACTATATTAACACTTACAACTATCAGAGTATCGCAGAACGGTGGCTAAGCTTCTGCTCGGGCTCCATTCTTCTCAGGGACGGCTGACTGGTGGCCCCGTATGCCAAACACTTCTGAAAGACTTCTAGAAACTTCACTACCTCTTTATCCTTCTTCTGAGCAACACCTTACTACACACTAGAGTGTAGGAAAATAGCAAGAGTGAGTCCATGTCGAACTCAACAAATATAACATAGGGTTTATGGGGCTCAAAAAGATAGACACTGGTTTGACTGCATTTAGCTTTTAATTGTCACAATTTTATTACATGAGTAGCATCAAGTTTGCATTAATCCCACAATAAACATATGATCAATGTAAATAGGAATAACGAATAGCAAAACACATATTAAACCAATAAATGTTCATCTATTATGTGAAGGTTCAAGGCCGCTCGTATCCGTGAGCACGGCTAGTATACCAGTTTATTAAACTCTGCGCAGAGGTGTATACTTTCACTGTGAGTCGTGATTACCCATATACCTGGGATCGCGACTCCCAAAACACTTCCAAGGTGAGCAGGCAGGGAAACACTATGAAGCCTTTCAAAGGTTCGTCTAACAAGTTAGGGCCGTTAGGTTTCCAAAGTCAGTCTGTGTGATATAACCACGCAGGGATTCACAGTCAGCTTTTCCCCATTTGCGCCACAAGGGTAACCTCTAACAAGCTAGAAAAGGTCCTCATACTATAGCCATTACAGTTGTACTGTAAATCCCAGATGTTCGTCCACAGATGAGTCCTTGTGGAGAGAAACTATAGCACTAAGAAAAATAGCATCATGCTCTAGCCCTCTTTAAATAGTAATCAAAATGTCATCTTTTAGTGTTGTTGCATATTCCATTAATCATATTACAAGATCATAGTTTATGCTCAGCGCTAGCAAAAGCTACCCAATGCAAAATCCCATAGGTGACAAGGTATAGATCAAAAACTAGGAAAATCCTTAATAGTATTCAAGATAGACACATGTAATATGATTTTATGGGGTTAAAGTGAATAGGACAACAAGGAAATCCCATGTTATACTTGCCTTTTTCCCAGAGTTAGCTGCTCAGAATCTCCAGTTGCTATCTTTTAGTCTCCATTTTTGCTTCAAATGTCAGTCCTCAGCTCCTAGTCTTCAGCGCTGACGAACCACGCTTCCTCAGTGACAGAACCGCAAATACTTCATCTTCTACCTCCATCCATCTGAAGGGCCTCGGCCTAGGAACGACACTAGAAGAAGGAGAAATATTTAATTTACTACACGAGAGATTTCCCAAACTAGGGGCTCCTCCACGGTAGTTTTGGTGTGCTTTTACCCAAGGGGTAGGTACGTATATATAGGGAGGAAAACTCCTCACATCTACATCGACTAGCAATATGGTACTAATTGATGTTGCACCCTCCACCTTTACTAATAGACCTAAGTAATTATTAAAGCACATTAGTAAATAAAGACATGGGCCTTTGGGCATGAGGAAATATGAGATATTTTATTATTTTCGGAATTAATTAATTTCATAGATAAAATAATTCTAGAAAAGTCCAGAATTGAATTTTAAGCCACGAAAAATACCCCGAAGGCTCCGAAAATTCGGAGAAATTTTTCAGGGACATTAGGGAACATGAGGAACCCAAATAAAGTATTTGGAGCTCATGATAATATTGATGAAGAGATCAAGGAAAAAGATTAAGCTCACAGAAATTGAAATTTTAAATCCAAAAAAAATACCAAAAAGTTTTTCGATGAGAAGTAAACATCGTCCTATAATATTTTAAAAATAATAGCACTCACCAACACCAAAGACAAGCATCACACAAACACCATATTATCAAATTAATATGAAAAATTTTAAAACCATAGTTTTCTATATTTAAATTAGCATCAACTTAACTTATCTAATAAATTTATTTAGATATTGAAATCATTTATTTTATTTAGTGTTTTTCATGCACAACCCAAAATTCAAAATTTTGGGGTGTGACAATTCTACCCCGCTTAACATAAATCTCGTCCCAAGATTTGGAGAGACTAGAAAGAAAGATAAAGTTGATTCTGCAAGTCTTCACTTTCCCTTCATCAACTCTTATCCAATGATGATGCCACAAGCTCAAAACCAACTTTGTAAACGTCTCCTTTAGACCCTTACGATTCTTGTAGATGGTTCTAACAGATTACCACTCTGAGAAAGGATACCTGCGCTCGATAGGGACTTTGCAATCATGTAGATAGTTGGTGCTTCCAAGTGACGAAATAGAACGTATAAAACCTCCATCTTGTATCGTCTTTAGTTCGGCAACCCCTCTTAAGAAGAGATCAACTAGAGAACACCAAAAGATAACTTTTATTTGTTTCTGAGTGATGACTATCATCATGTCCTTCTGGCATCCCAAAGAGACTCATGAGCATATGCAAGAACAAGTAACCTACACTTCCTCGCGAGCAGAAAAATGATAGTGCAGAAATACAGTTCTAACTCGAGTTCTGGAAATCTGATGATATTGTAGCTTATACCGTTGGAAAGCTTATCGAATTTACTACAACTTTCTTATAGAACACTTCTCCAGATTCTGCAGTTAAGGTAGTCAAAAACTATGCACCACAGAAACTATTCTAGGTTGCTGACAGCACAGATGTGTTGCCTTGTGATTTTTATAACTCCCAAACCATAATAGCTATCAGGGTGGTTCTTATAGTCAAAGAAAGATATTGAAGTCTACTATTGTCCAGAATTTATTCATGATTTTTGGGCGTCCAAAAATAGAGATATAAGCTAAGGAAGACAGACTATTCTGAAAAGACAGGATAAGGTAGAAACGAGATTCAGAGAGACTAGAGAGATAGATAACACTAATCTTCAAATCTTCATGCTTCTTTGCTTTGTGTTGATGAGATATAAGACATGGATCGAGGATAGCCAAAAGATGACAAGAAAGATAAAGTTTGATTTTCAGTTCTTCGTACCTCGTCGCTTGAGATATTCAGGACTTGCTGTTGTTGATAGCAGATGCTACCCCACTTTAACAAAGATCTTGTTCTACTTGGCGATGTCATTGAACACATCTCTTTCTTGAAGGCTTGCTACTATTGATGCATCCATTATGTGTTTATCCTCCATTGGGTTAAGATAAAGGAGAAAGCATAGAAACCAAGAGTAAGCAAGGATGATATAGGGAAAAGAGAACAAGAATTAGGATTGATTGAAGGTTAGGTAGGTCAAGAGAGAATACTACCCCACTTTAACATAGATTGAGCTAATTCTCAAGACGGTTCCAGGCCTCCTTTAGAACACAAGAACAGAGACGACACACAAGCATCACACCAACAAGACAAGCACACATCAGGCAAAACAAAGCACCAATCACATCATCGGTACTACACGTGCTTCTTTAACAATGGTCGTCATCCTAATGGAACATTGGAGATGATGAAAGGCCATCGAACTTTTGAACAAGGTAAGATCAGAAAACTTTTGGTAAAAACAACACAAATCAAAAACCAAGGGAGTAAGAAATAATAGCTCAAAGAAAGCTATCAAGGAAGGGATACAACAGGACAAGAAACAGGAAATAGTCAAAATCAATGAGTCAAGGGATGAGAAAATAGTTTTATAGTAAAATAAGTTTTAGAATACGTCCGGTGCTACTTGGCATACGTCCTACAGTCAACACCGCTCTGATACCACTCTGTCACACCCAGTTTTGCAAAGAACAAAACTAGGCTCGTTATATGTGTGCCCAGGAAGTCCACACATACAACAACAGAATAGAGATATAAAAACAATATTTATATAAAGCGGAATACTTACTATATTAATACTTACAACTATCAGAGTATCGCAGAACGGTGGCTAAGCTTCTGCTCGGGCTCTATTCTTCTCAGGGATGGCTGACTGGTGGCCCCATATGCCAAACACTTCTGAAAGACTTCTAGAAACTTCACTACCTCTTTATCCTTCTTCTGAGCAACACCTTACTACACACTGGAGTGTGGGGAAATAGTAAGAGTGAGTCCATGTCGAACTCAACAAATATAACATGGGGTTCATAGGGCTCAAAAAGATAGACACTGATTCGACTGCATTTAGCTTTTAATTGTCACAATTTTATTACATGAGTAGCATCAAGTTTGCATTAATCCCACAATAAACATATGATCAATGTAAATATGAATAACGAATAGCAAAACACATATTAAACCAATAAATGTTCATCTATTCTGTGAAGGTCCAAGGCCGCTCGTATCCGTGAGCACGGCTAGTATACCAGTTTATTAAACTCTGCGCAGAGGTGTACACTTTCACTGTGAGTCGTGATTACCCATATGCCCGGGATCGCGACTCCCAAAACACTTCCAAGGTGAGTAGGCAGGGAAACACTATGAAGCCTTTCAAAGGTTCGTCTAACAAGTTAGGGCCGCTAGGTTTCCAAAGTCAGTCTGTGTGATACAACCACGCAGGGATCCACAGTCTGCTTTTCCCCATTTGCGCCACAAGGGTAACCTCTAACAGGCTAGAAAATGTACTCATACTAAGCTAAAGCCAGAGCCATATAGCCCTCACAGTTGTACTGTAAATCCCGGATGTTCGTCCACAGATGAGTCCTTGTGGAGAGAAACTATAGCACCAAGAAAAATAGCATCATGCTCTAGCCCTCTTTAAATAGTAATCAAAATGTCATCTTTTAGTGTTGTTGCATATTCCATTAATCATATTACAAGATCATAGTTTATGCTCAGCGCTAGCAAAAGCTACCCAATGCAAAATCCCATAGGTGAGAAGGTATAGATCAAAAACTAGGAAAATCCTTAATGGCATTCAAGATAGACACATGCAATATGATTTTATGAGGTTAAAGTGAATAGGACAACAAGGAAATCCCATGTTATACTTGCCTTTTTCCCAGAGTTAGCTGCTCAGAATCTCCAGTTGCTATCTTTCAGTCTCCATTTTTGCTTCAAATGTCAGTCCTCAGCTCCTAGTCTTCAGCGCTGACGAACCACGCTTCCTCAGTGGCAGAACCGCAAATACTTCATCTTCTACCTCCATCCATCTGAAGGGCCTCGGCCTAGGAACGACACTAGAAGAAGGAGAAATATTTAATTTACTACACGAGAGATTTTCCAAACTAGGAGCTCCTCCACGGTAGTTTTGGTGTGCTTTTACCCAAGGGGTAGGTACGTATATATAGGGAGGAAAACTCCTCACATCTACATCGACTAGCAATATGGTATTAATTGATGTTGCACCCTCCACCTTTACTAATAGACCTAAGTAATTATTAAAGCTCATTAGTAAATAAAGACATGGGCCTTTGGGCACGAGGAAATATGAGATATTTATTATTTTCGGAATTAATTAATTTCATGGATAAAATAATTCTAGAAAAGTCCAGAATTGAATTTTAAGCCACGAAAAATACCCCGAAGGCTCCGAAAATTCGGGGAAATTTTTCAGGGACATTAGGGAACATGAGGAACCCAAATAAAGTATTTGGAGCTCATGATAAGATTGATGAAGAGATCAAGAAAAAAGATTAAGCTCACAGAAATTAAAATTTTAAATCAAAAAAAAATACCAAAAAGTTTTCCGATGAGAAGTAAACGTCGTCCTATGATATTTTGAAAATAATAGTACTTACCAACACCAAAGACAAGCATCACACAAACACCACATTATCAAATTAATATGAAAAATTTTAAAACCATAATTTTCTATATTTAAATTAGGAGCAACTTAACTTATCTAATAAATTTATTTAGATATTGAAATCATTTATTTTATTTAGTGTTTTTCATGCACAACCCAAAATTGAAAATTTTAGGGTGTGACATTCAGGACTGGGAAATTCAGCTGCTAGTTCTTCTAAGTTTTGCAATACAAATATTCCTCTTCTTTACCGGTGGGCCACGCGCGGCGTGGCACCAATGCACTCATTAGGCTGTCCATTTGGATAGCTTATTTGGGAGCAGACACGGTAGTAGTTTATGCCCTTGGCTACCTGTCAAGGCAAGATGAGGATGCCCACAGCTTGGCTTTCTTCTGGGCACCCTTCCTCCTCGTCCATCTTGGAGGACAGGATACAATCACCGCCTTTGCCTTGGAGGACAACAACCTGTGGCAGAGGCATCTGTTGAATCTGGTGGTTCAGGTTGTCCTTGTTCTGTATGTTTTCTGGAAGTCCATCGGAGGACACAGCGCGACGCTTCTAGTTTCAGGCGCATTCGTGTTTGTAGTGGGAGTAATCAAGTACGGAGAAAGGACATGGTCTCTCAGGTGTGCCCGGTTTGAAAGCCTGGAGGAGTCTTCTGGACATCAGTACCAGCCTCGTGTGCAAGAAGACAGAACACAACGACGACGACCATGCTGCTGCTGATGACTACTACAGCACTGCTTTGGATGCTATACTTCATATACCAACAGTCTTTTCTATTTTTGTCTCTCGTGCATCAAGAATATTTGAAGCAGGTACATCCCTTGATTTATCTCCTTTGGAGAAGGCGCAGAGGCTCAAGTGGCTGGAGATTTGTCTTGGCCTAATGTACAATGATCTCTACACCAAGGCTCTTGGGCTTAGAACACTGAGAGGTATTCTGCTTCGATGCATCTCTCAGGTATGTGCATTGGTTGCTTTCATAGTGTTCGTCACATGCGACAGGAGAAGAAGGTATGGCAGAGTTGACACGGCAATCACCTACTCATTATTCATTGGATGCCTTCTCCTAGAAGTATGTGGCTTTGGTTAGACTCATGGCGTCACCAATTCACCATGGATATGGGTGTGGACAAGGACATGGCAGAAAGCTCCTAAGCTTTGCATCAAGCTGTACGAGTTTATCTGGTTTCTTCTTTCCAGTGACTTCACTGGGTGGTCGCAGAAAAGGCCACTATGGTCCAATGCAATGGGGCAGTACAACTTCTATGGTTGGTTGACAGGCAGAGGCAGTGATGATCAACACAAACCAAGGTGGTCTTTTAGCCAGCAATGCATGGCCGTGGTCAGGAGGTTGGCAACATTTCTTGGCATTCGAAACAAGAAAATATTTTTCATAAGCAAGCTATTGGACAGAGAGCATGTCAACACTACAGGAAACAGGAGCTTTGCTGAGGGCCTAGCTTTGCCAAGAGCTAGACCCTCGGCAAAGACTGCCTTTGCCGAGAGCCAACAAGGACACTCGGCAAAGAGCCTTTGCCGACGGCTAAACTCTCGGCAAAGCCAGACTCTCAGCAAAGTCTAGCTATGCCGAGAGTCTGCTCTCGGCAAAGACAGGCTCTCGGCAAAGGGGCCGCGCCGGGAACGTCTCCCATTGTCGTCACGTTTGCCGAGAGCCACACCATTAGGCTCTCGGCAAAGAGGAGACCTTTGCCGAGCGCCTGGGCAAGCACTCGGCAAATGTCACGTGGCCTAAAGCTGGGCTCAGGCCAGCAACCTTTGCCGAGCGCTGGCCACTCTGGCTCTCGGCAAAGATCTCTAGAGGCCCTCGGCAAAGAGGAAAGGTTTTTTTTTAGTTTTGGACCCAAACTTTTTCCGTAGCCCTTGCATATTGTATACAAGCACATGTTCAAATTTAGGAGCTTTTTATAATATTTTGCTATATTTTATCAATTAATTTATTTTCTTTGTATTTTTCTCGAAAAAGTAAATTTGAACTGTAGGAGCATGAAATAATAAAATATAGCCATTCAAAAAATGAAATTCATGTTCGAGAGTGCATTTTGAGGTTGTATCCATGAACTCACCCAAAAGTTTGAATGTCTTGTATACAAAACATGGCCATCCATGTGTCGTAGAAGTGATTTTTAATTATATAAATTCCAAATGAAGTCGAAAAATCACGAAACTTGGTGACATGTCGTGTTATCGCATGTGGAGGGTGTGGTAAAAAATTCATAAAATTTCGAGCAAGTTACGACACCGGATGTCTAAAACCCAGACATCTCTACATGTGATCACATTTGATCACATGTGGAGATGTTTGGGTTTTAGGTATCTGGTGTCGCAACTTGCTCGAAACCTTATGAATTTTTTACCACAGCCTCCACATGCGATAACACGACACGTCGCCAAGTTTCGTGATTTTTGGACTTCATTTGGAATTTATATAATTAAAAATCACTTTTCCCTCACATTCCTTGACATGTTACGTCAGCGAGAGGGTTGAGATTTCATGTGTAGTTGTGGATACGGCCTCAACGGACACCAAATATCTTGACTATCATTTTTCAAATCACTGAGTTCTAATATTCCATGTACATGCGGTTCAAATTTGAATTATGTGAAAAAATTGAAAGAAACAAGATTAATTAGTTAAATATAGCAAAAAAAAGTCAAATTAATGCTAAATTTTGAAATGTATTTAGAAATTGGGTCACAAGGACACAAAAAAAACTCAGCTCTAAAATAAAAAGAATAAAAAAGTCAACACTTCTTTGCCGAGAGCCTGCCCATCAGGCTCTCGTCAAAGGGTCTTTGCCGAGAGCCGGACTGGCCGGCCCTCGGCAAAGGGTCTTTGCCGAGAGCCACACTAGCCGGCCCTCGGCAAAGGGTCTTTGCCGAGAGTCTGTCTCTGTGCTCTCGGCAAAGGGTATTTTCTATATAAAAAAAGAAATCCACCTTATCCCCACCCGGCCCCCCGCGCTGCCCGCACACACGCGCACACACGCGCCTAACCCGCGCGCCGCCCGTGCCCCACCGACGCTGGACGCCGTGCACCGCCGCCACCGACCAAATCCGTCGCCGCCGGCCGACACCGCCCCTGCCCCCGCCCCTGCCCCCGCCGCTCCCCTACCCCGCGCGCCGCCGCCGCTGACCAAATCCACCGCCGTCGGCCGACACCGCCCCCGCCCCCGCCCCTAGCTCGCTCCTCCCCTACCCCGCGTGCCACCGCCGCCGACCAAATCTACCACCGCCGGCCGACACCGCCCCCGCCCCCACCCCCTGTCGCTCTCGCTCTCCCCCCACTCCCCCGTCGGAAGCCCAACCTCCCCCGTCGTTCCTGGCTCGCCGGCCATCCTCCCCCCGCCGTTTTCCGCTTCCACGCCGTCCTCTCCCCGGCTGTTCTGCACTCAGCCCCCATCTCCCGCGTCCCCTCCATACGCCCCCATCTGCCGCGCGCCCTAGGCCCTCATGGTTCCTCCGGACCGATGCCCCCCACTGTGAGCACAGTCCAGGCCGTTGAACCTCCCTCCTGCTACTGATACTCGGATGCACCTTGCTTCTTGTTACAAAAATCACGTCAGCAGGCAGAGGTAAAAATGGTACTTTTTTTGCAATCCGGTCACTCCTTAAGTAACCTTGCTGGTGTGTGTGAATGGATCAGATGGATATTAGCACAGATCTGTCAATTTCATTTGTAAGTTAACGCATTGATTATAATATTTCTGTTTAGTAGGATGCAGACTTTGTTATTAGTCGGTTGAATATCTATCAATATTTACTAGAATGCACATGTTTCTGCATAGCTAGATTTGGGTGATAGTTATGTGAATTTGTTGGAATGCAGCCATTGCAATGCAGCACCTTGGAATGCATATAGTGACATGCATGCAGACTATGCAGTCAGATGTAGCCATTGCAATGGGCCAATGGCTACTATGCAAGTATGCATCCCTTCCTGTACCTCCTCCAGCTTGCTTCCATCCATGGGCAATGGCCCCAGGCCCCAGCAGGTCGGCAGCTGATCGAGGCGCAGGGCTGTTGGGGCCAGTAGGCAGCAGCACAGGGGTAGGGCAGAGAGTGCTGCCATGCCCCATGCGACGCCAATCGAAAGCAAAGGTATAGAGGCGGCCTCCCCGGCCCACAAATGAGCCACAGTGGCGTTGCATGTGTGGTACCAGTATTCAATGCATGACTTCCTGGCATATGGCATATTCAGCGGGTGGTGTGTTCACGGGAAGTTCCCTTGCCCAGTATGCAAGGCCTCTGTGATGTTCACCTGGCTCAACAAGGGTGGCAAGTATTCTTCGTTCGACAAGCATCGTCAATTTCTAGATGATGACCATGAGTTCAAACGAGACATCAAGCACTTCACGAAAGGTGTTGAAGTCACCGACACCATTCCTCAGATTATGAGCGGTGCTCAGGTCCTTGCCGAGTTAGAGGCCCTCGAAACTGATGACAAAGTTGGTTTTAAGAAGTATGGTGTGGAGCACATGTGGACTCATATATCGGGCTTGACTAGGCTCCCCTACTTCAAGGACCTTCTTCTTCCACACAACATCGATGTAATGCACACAGAAAAGAATGTCATCGAGGCACTCTGGGCACACACTCATGGACATAAAGGAAAAGTCAAAGGACAACGTGAAGGCTAGACTAGACGTGGAACAGATGTGCGATAGACCAAAGCTAGTGATGAAGACCCCTGCTCCTAGCAAGAATTGGAGAAGGGGCCCGGCCGATTACATCCTGAAAAGGGCCGATAGGAAGGAAGTATTGGAGTGGATCAAGGGGTTAAGGTTCCCCGATGGGTACGCGGCAAATCTGAGTAGGGGAGTGAACTTTAAGACTTTGAAAGTCCTAGGGATGAAGAGTCATGACTTCCACATATGGATTGAGCGGCTACTTCCTGCAATGACCCGTGGATACCTCCCCGATCCAGTGTGGCGTGTCCTGGCAGAGTTGAGCTATTTCTTCTGACAGCTTTGTGCTAGAGAGTTATCTCGGGCGATGATTCTTGACCTGGAGCATGTTGCACCTCTATTGCTCTGCAAGTTGGAGATGATCTTTCCACCTGGCTTCTTTCTGCCGATGCAGCATCTGATTTTGCACCTACCGCGTGAGGCACGGCTGGGGGGTCCCATGCAGGCCTGTTGGTGCTATCCAATCGAGAGGTGTCTAAAGATTCTTCGGAAAAAGTGTAGAAATAAAGCCAAAATTGAGGCTTCCGTGGCAGAGGCATTCATAGTGGAGGAGGTGTCGAACTTCACAACGACGTACTATACTGAGAACCTTCCCACCGGTGCACCCCCTCGTTACAATGCCGATGAGAGTTCATCGACCCTGAGTCTATTCAAAGGGCAACACGGAAGAGGAAGCGTAGGTACCCACAAGCAGTTGCAAGATCGTGAGTGGCGCACTATCATGATCTACGTGTTGATGAACCTTGATGAAGTGGAGCCTTATCGAATGTAAGTTCTCAATGAGCTTGTTACATACGCCGTCAATATCCTCTACATATCGAAAGAACAATGAGCTTGTCTCTTGTTTTTTTAGGAAGTTTGTGAAAGAACAATGGAAAGGGAGAAGAGCTCCCACCATCCAAGAAGAAGACAATCTTCTCAAAAATGTCGTGCCCGATTTTATTTCTTGGTTCCGTACAAAGGTACCATCCAACCTACCTCATTCCAACTTTGAGATTCCACTTTTCTCCTAGGAGCGAGTAATGTAACGATTTACGTGGCCTCACCTTGCAGGCCCGCACGGATGCGGAAATGGATGGTGAATTGAAACAGGTTGCACGGGGCTTTGCTACAAGGGTCAAGTCATTCACCGTTTATGATGTGAATGGCTATTGGTTTCGCACGAGAATCCATGAGGAGAGTCGGCCCAACCTAAAGACCACGTGCATAGGAGTTCATACACCCGGCAACAATGACCGTGACTATTACGGCATAGTCGAAGAAATATACGAGCTCGACTTTGAGGACCCCTAAGCTCTTAAACCAGTTGTGTTCAAATGCCATTGGTTCGATCCCGAGGTCATCAGAAGAGCCGATGACATTGGGCAAGTCAAAATTCAAAAGGATTCCATCTATAAAGGAGAAGATGTCTATATTGTGGCTCAATAGGCCACGCAAGTTTATTATCTCCCATGGGCGTGCCAAAAAGACAAGGATCTTGAGGGTTGGTACCTTGTGCACTTGGTATCGCCGCGTGGTAAAGCGCCTCTCCCAAATGATGATGACTACAACTATGACCCACAGGATAATAGCAGAGAGTTCTATCAACCTGAGGGGCTAGACGGCCATTTGGGGATAGACATTATTTTGCTGATGGGCATGGAAGGCGACAATGACGTCGATGAGGACGAGGGTGAAGTAGTGCAAGATGCTAAGGACTTAATAATGCTTGAGGAATGGAGGGCTCAACGCGATAGACATGTTGTTGAGGACGATGGAGTTGGTGTTGAAAATGGATATGTCGAGGACCTTAGAGAGCTCGACAATATTGACAGTGATGATGACTATAGTGACGATGAGCCAACCACTGTCGTTCATGGAGATAATTTCTAATTCATGTAATACTGTATTTTTATTGTTATTACTTTGCAATTATGTTTCGTTCATTTTGCATATCTTTGCAAATACTTCTTGTTTAATTGTACTAATTGGTTTAAGCTTTGTCATTGCAGGCATAGGACAAAATGCCGGGCGGAAGGCGACCGCGCCGAAAGGGGGTCGCCTCGACCTTCATGAGGCACGACGACACCGACGACACGGACCTTCAGCCTCAGTTGGAGTCGTCCACGAGCAGGGACCGTGGACGGGGCCAGGTCACGGCGTCTTCTAGCCCGATGGCCCAGCCCGAGGAGGAGCACTTCGAGGGCGACCATGTCGAGGACGAGGATGAGGAGCCAGTTGTCGAGGCGGAGAGTTCTTCTAGCTCGAGCAAGCTCTACGCACGGGGGATCACGCGCCTCCCTGATCGGGTGCCCACGCCACACGCCCGGGCGTTGATCACACCTTGCGGTGATAGGTAAGTAACCATTCATGTTTTTATGATTAATTCATATGACATGTTGAAAATCGAACTTCAGACTAACAATTTTTCGTAATGCCTCGTGCAAGAACTTTGTCAAAGTGGACGCGACGGAGTCACGTCATATCACTATCATACAGGGCCTCCTGATTAAGAAGCACTACCCCGGCTTGGTCGTGCACAAGGGGAAAGAGGAGCCGCCCTTTTACTGGCCACACTTCTCTAGCGTCGAGGCAAATGGCACCACTCTTGCGCAGGTCATCAAGGCCGAGTTCTGGGTAAGTCTTCAGTACTATGCATTCATTGGATGTTTTTGAAATAATGAAATGAAACATATATGATGTTTGTATGCAGGAGTGGTTCGTGTGCGAGGAGGGGAAAGAGGCCGAGGCGGCGAAAGTCCAGGACAAGGTCTGCAGAGAGCGGCTGAAGGACATGTACTCCGAGGCGCACATCTAGTGCGTCATCTCCTACCACCATGAGGTGCTTGGCCAGAAGGTGACAAAGAAACAGGCCAGAGAGATGATCATGTTGCCCGACACTGACATCACCAGGGAGCAGTACATGCAGGTAAGTAGGAAACATTTATTCTGTTTCCTTCCTCGAAAAAATAAGTATGAAACATTAATTCTCATTCATCTTCTGACATGTCAAATGCATGTTGTCATGCAGTTTCCTGCTGATTGGTGTAAATCGCACATGGACTGCTGGGCCCAGATTGTGGACTCGTGGCAGAGGCCGGAGGCGTACGTGGAGCGCAGAAAAAGACGGGAGAACCGCCTGGCCGCGATGAGAGGGGCGTCACACCACCAGGGGAGCGTGTCCCTCCCAGGGTACATGGACACATATGTACGTTTCTGTTTTTTTGTTTGTTTATTTATTTTTGCTAACGCTTTGTTCTCATTACATTTAATCAATCTTGTGTTTTCCTCGCAGCGCAAGACCCACGGCAACGTGCCCATCAGCAAGTTTGTTGGGTACGCCCTGGCTAACAAGGGGCGAGCATCGGATCCGAACAACGTCTACAACCCGCAGGATGGGCCCAACGCATACACCAACACTGCCGCCTACGAGAAGATGTCCGCGTACGCCACTGCAGCTCGCACGCGCCATGGGGACGACTTCGACCTTACCATCGAGCCACTGGACACGGACCTGCTCATGAGGATGAGAGGAGGGAAGCAGCACGGCCGGTACATGATTGCCCACAGCGCAATCAACCCGGCCACCGTACCCACGCTCCGCGAGGTTCGGCAGGGGAGCAGCACGACCTCCGACGTCCCCATACGGCCTCGTCAGCCGAGCTCCGTGCAGCAGATGGCTGCGATGCAGACGGCATTTCAAGTAACTACAGTTTTATCCGTCGTCCATTGGTTTTACATATGTACATCTCCTTTTGCATTGTTTAACCATCGCGGGTGTAATATTGCAGTCGCAGCTGGAGGAGTTGCGGGCCAGGCAGGACGAGCTGTAGGAGGCCCATCGGCGAGAGCTGGCGGCCAGAGACGAGGCCCATCGGCGCCACATGGAGGCACAGCAGCAGCACACGCAGTGTCAGATCTCGGACCTAGTCAGCTACTTCCAGTCCATTTAGAGCTCTGGAGCGCCTCCGCTGCCTGCCTCGCTCTTCGCTCCAGCCCCTGTTCCACCCCCTATTCCTGCCCCTGCAGGGAGTCCGGTGAGTATATATATGTTTGTCTATTGCTTTGACTTGTGCGGCCGTCCTGCAGGTACTAATGAGATCGCTTATATATTGTGCAGCATCAGTCGTGGGGTTCGAACCCGACCCCTTCACCAGGCAGCGGGTGGCAGGTTAGTCCTTATGGCCACCCAAGTACGTAGCACACGTGGCCTGGTGCCCATCCGCAGGACGGCCACCCTGGGTTGTCCGACAGCCCTCCTCCGCGCCCCGGGTACTCATACCCGTACCAGTCGGCGCCAGGGCAGGCCATGTGGGCGCCGTGGGCAGGTGGGAGCTCTCTGCACCCTGTGGGGCACTCACCCTGTTCGGCGTGGCCAGATGGGGGCTCGGGACACGACGGAGGCCACGGCGACGACGAGTCGGAGTCACAGCACTAGGGGTGAGGCGCTAGCGACTTCGAGCAGTGACATCCATGTGGATTTGTGGTTTATGTTATGAACTTATGGTTTATGTTGGACTTTATGTTAGATTTATCATATCTATGTGGATTTGTGATATCTGTGGACTTCGATATGTTTCATGTGTAATATATATGTGGAATTGTGATATAGACATGTGGATTTGTGATATATATATATATATATATATATATATATATAAACAGCAAAAAAAAAACAAAAAACAAAAAAAAATCCCAGCTTTGCCGAGAGTCAGGATGGCTGGCACTCGGCAAAGATGGAAAGCTGCTCACAAGAATTTTAGCTTTGCCGAGAGCCTGGCTCTCGGCAAAGGATGGCTTCGCCGAGAGCTGTCTAGGTAGGCTCTCGGCAAAGATTTTTTTTTAAAAAAAAAATTAAAAGTCTTTGCCGAGAGCCTGGATGGACGGCTCTCGGCAAAGATTTTTTAAAAATAAAAAATAAAAAGTCTTTGCCGGTTCTCGGGAAAAACGACGTCAACTTTGACGTTCCTCGACGGCGCCGTGGGCTTTGCCGAGGGCGCTTCTGGCCTTCGGTAAAGTCTTTGCCGAGATCTGCCGCGTGGCTCTCGGCAAAGAATTCTTTGCAAAGAGCTTCTTTGCCAATAGCTCTTTGCCGAGAGCCACGTGCCAGACTCTCGGCAAAGACTTTGCCGAGGGCTTTTAGACCTTTGCCGAGGGCTCCCGGCTCTCGGCAAAGAAGTCGGATGCAGTAGTGCAAGGTGGATGGGTTGCTAGAATGTCTGGTAGATGGGGTCGATCGCTTCGTATCCCACCATGGAAATGCAGGCGAATTGCGAAATCTTGAAGCTGTTTTTAGGGACCCACGGTTCTTGGACCTTGGTTTTGGTAGCACTATCCTCAGTATGCATGTGCTGACGGAGCAACTCCTGTGTAAGCCAGCCCAGCACCCGGACGTGGAGACAAATGCAGCAGCAGCTCATACTAGTAATATTAATCTTTTAATGGAGGAGTGCAGGAAACTGTCCCGCTACATGCTATACCTCATGGTTGCTGGCCCTTCCCTGCTGCCTCTAGAAGATAGCTCGGTAGCTATGCTACAACAGTGGCAACAACATCAGCTGCCTCTCGAGCAATTGGTGCGCCCCCTCCGGCTGGACAAGGAGACTCTAGAGCAGATCAAGGAGGTGTGGATACGGCTCATCATCTATGCCGCCAGCAAGTCACGGTCTGAGCAGCGCGCGGCGCAGCTGGCCAGAGGAGGAGAGCTCCTCACCTTCGTCTGGCTGCAGCTGCGCCTCAATTTATTTGGTTCAGCCTTCCTTCTTGTACAACACCATCTACGCCCTGCATTATTTATAGCCTCGGTCCTGACCGTTAGGACTATACTTCCAATACCTATTAGGAGTAATTCTGCATGCATGCACGCTTCTTAGTACTGTATGTTGACTTCACCTATATCAAGGTAATGTAAATCAAGAGTTTTTTTTTGTTATAACCAGTTACTCTATTCTAATTAATTAACATCCTATCTAGTGTCTAAGAGTTTGTTTCTGCCTCATGGCGCACAACAAATGGAGAGCGGGGCGCCGGGATCAGACTCCACGCAGCTTCATCTGACATGCATAACAGTCTGTGTGACATTCATCTGTTGTTGTGCCGGTGACATATCTGTGATCATGTAAAATACTATGAGCAAAATTTGCTATAGGATACTGAAAGTGACGTCATGTGACCGGTAGACACGGAATAAAGTTCAATTTGCTTGTAAACACTATGGTTTGTGACAAATTTACTAAAAGACATCGTACACATTATAATAATATTTTCCAAGAGTTGATAGACAATGACATTTTTGTCACTATCACTTTATTCTTTTGCCTCCCCTTTCTCTTGTTACTTTGTTCTGGCCGCGCGCATTCTCCTTGTCACCCTTTGTGCCTTGCACCGCCCAAGCTCGCCATGTCGTCCGAGCGAAGGGCCCATACCGAAGCCAACTCGCTGCGCTCACCTTACGGCCCTTCGTGCCTCACACTCGCCGCCACCCGGGCCAAGGGCCAGCACCTGACTCGCCACGCGCAATAGCCAACCCTTCGCGCCTCACGCCACTATAGTTGGAAACATATCATGGTAAAGAAAGTTGGTGGGCAGCAACTTTGAAAATTATAGTGGGCAGTGGGCAACATGCACAATGGGGTCGCCTTACCTCCTGCTGGTCAAGCATGGCAACCAGCGGCAGCCCCAACATCATGCGAGTGTGGCACACCCACGGTGGGAAGCATGCGTGGCAATGTCAAGCACGCGGACACGGTACGCAACACAGCCACGACGAGCTGCTAAGAGCAAGGATATTAGTTCCATCGGCAGGGGGCTGCAAGCCAGCTGCATACGAGTGCCAGTTAAACAATAAATACCAGCAACAAAAGAACTCACGTGATTGGGGGAGAGAGAAACAAAAGCAACTTTTTCTCGTTGCGTGCGCTTGCAGCCGGCGAAGAGAATAGTGTCTGCTCCATAATCTATCTCCTGACGTGGCTGTTTTCTGATGACGTGGACTCCCTCTCCGCCGGCTTGCAGTCCATTAATATACTTGCTCTAACGGCACCAGCTCAGCACCGAGGGCAGTGTGGGCCAACAGTGGCGCATGAACGCAAGCCCGGCCACAAGCGTCAAGCGACGAGTGGCGCTGGCACACAAGGCCAGCCAATGACGGGGGCTGCGCACACATGCCAAGGTGCAGCGATGTCTCGCTGTGGCAGTGCCATGCTTGAGTGCGGGCGTGTTTTTTTTGTTTAATTTTAATAGGTGCCTTTTGCATCCGCCCCTACATCGATTTCTAAGGCCGATTATAAATCCACGCATCTCTAAAAATCGATTTCTACAGAGACATGATCAACTGATGGAGCACCCGCCTATGAAGACCGATTTCAACCAATTGTGAAAACAATATATGTGGCGGTGTTAACTCTATATCTATAGGTAAATAAATTGAACTAGTGGGTTTTACTTGAAATCCATTGCAATGCATGAGCAACCAGCCAGTAGACATAGCCATCCACCATTCATGTACAACAGGAAATCCAATCGTTTAATAAAATCTTTTGAATGCAGTATTCAGTGTATTGGATGCTTCACTTGTACAATTGCATTCACTATTCAAGTTTGTACATAAACGGTTGTACTCAAAGCATTTCCTAACAATGTACCCCAGTCGTTTCTAAGCATATGACACCACTAATTGGTCTTTTGCTCAAACTTTGACCAATACAGTATATTAATTCAACTGCCAAGTTGAGTAAAGTGGGAAAAAAACCCAAATCTGTCAGTAAACGTACTCTCACGCTGAGCGTTCTGAAAACTTGGTTGTTGACTTGTCCACGGCATATGTGGAACTAGGCCCAGCAAGCGAAATATTTAAGAGGACTAGTAGTAACCCAAAAGGATGAAATGACTTGGTCCGGCCCATCCAGTAGAAGAGGGCACGACGGTGGGAAAGAGCGGAGCCGGTCCAAGAAGCCGGGCACGCCACCAGACGCGCCCATGGACCCCACCGGCGGCGACGGCGACTCCGCGGCGGCGAGGGGAAGCGCAGGCGGAGGGGGAACGGGGGCCGGCAGGTGGGCGGTGGGCGCGGTGTGCGGGGGGCTGGTCTACTACCACTGCGCGGTGCGGCGAGCCAGCGCGGTGTCCCTCGCCGCCGACGTGCTCCTCGTCCTCCTCTGCTCGCTCTCCATCCTCGGCCTCCTCTTCCGCCACCTTCACATCTCGTGAGCTCCCTTTCTTTATCGTCCGCTTCCTTCTGCTAGTTCCGCACTTCAATCGAAGCATTTCTGTATTTCTTGTGCTGTTGGTTCAGCTTGCTGGTTGTTTATGAACTTATGAAGATTGTTAGGCGTGATGGTTTGTTCCCGCTGGAATCTTTGATTTATCGGCTCACAGTAGCAGGCTAGTAGTAGATGATGCGGGTAATTGTGGCTGATGGCTAGTAGATGATGCTACAAAAGGGGAAAGGAGGTAGGCAAATAAAGAGGGGGCTATTCAACTATGTTTTCTCAATTTCAGGGATCTTTTGGGAAATGCTAATTGGTATGAAGTAGGACATACATGTATATAATATCGGTGACCATTTTCTTGGTGGTGGGAGTGGAATAAAATTGCATCGAGTTTTTGTTTTGTTATGTGTAGAAACCTGCAGCAGGTTGCTTGAGTAGAGAATACACAAACATAAAGCACATGAGAATAACTAAGAGAGCATGGGATTTAGATCTGGCTAGTTCGCTTGCACTTATCAGCTTGGCTTCTCAGCCATGGTACAGTGTTTTTCTCTCATAGCAAATCAGCGAACATAGGCGGAGCTCCCCATTAGGCAGGGTGGGGCAGCTGCCCCAGCTACCGCCAGTGGGAAGCCCCTAGTACCCCTCTATTCTTCCTCAGGCACGGCATGGTCACGAGAAGCAGAGGTGTGGCGTCCGGCCTCTGGCGGCGCGGCTGAAACTCATCAGGCACTCAGGCCATCACCACGCTGCGCATCACTGCATAAGGCTGCAGCGCGCCCAAGCCGCCCCTAGCGCGTCATCGTTGCTGCCGACCTAGCTGCAGTACGCCGGAGCTCCTTGCTGTCGCCCTCCAGTGACCCATGCCGCTCGCTGCCAGCCACCGGCGCCTCTTGGTGCCGACTGCCCAGTGTCGCCGCCCGCCGGTGCCCCTTGCTGGCTTGTTGCCGGCTGTGCCGCGCCAGCCTGCAGGGCGGGCTACTCCTCGCCGGCACCCTGTGCCTATTCGACCTGCTGGAGCTTGTGCTCTAGACCACAAGAGTCCTAGAAGAATCGAGGTGCTGCCACCGAACTCTATCACCCGACCTATGAAGAGCCAAATATTTTCGGAGTATGATCTGCCCCACCTAAATTTTTTGGCGAGCTCCGCCACTGTCAGCGAACAGTACTTTTCAGCCTGGCTTTTCAGTGAAGCGAACAGCCATTCGGCCATTCCTCGGTGTGGCTGCACCACTTCTAAAGGATACTACTATTGCTTCCGGTTGCTTTGGGATTGCAAACTGATTTGAATAGAATTCGTCAACTATCAACCACAACCGTCACCACTCATCTGATTCACTTTTTCAAGGTATTTTTACCATCTGAACACTTCAAATTGGTATATATTTATTCCTGTTAATAGTGCAGCATTACTGGCTGTTGGTTCTCTTTCCCTCCAGCACCAGTTTTATACTACTACTTATGATTTTACTGTATTCCCTGGGAAAAAATGGTCACTAATCAGTAAGCTCCTCAAAGGCAGCTTATAGCTAGTGTGTAATAAACAAACTCGTAATTCTAGAGCTGCTCTCTCTGGCCTCTAGGCACATCCATCTGCTAGATGGCATGTAGCTTGGCTAGGATTCTTGATTTCTTCGTCCACGTAGGAGTACGTAGGCTTGTGGGAGTATATACTGCTGGTGGCTAGTAGGCTGTTCAAAACTGGGGAAAAGGCTGAAAGGAGATAGGTAAGTAAATGGAGCAAATCAACTATGGATCCCCAATTATCAAAATATTTGGGCAGAAGTCCATAGGTATGAATATGAAAGGCCTTTACGAGTGTAAGATACTTGCAACCGGTTTGCTTGTTTACACTTTTGATCAAATATACCATTTTGCTTGTTGTATGGTAAACTTGGTGCTAGCGACCGACTTTGCTGTGCAGAAACCAACATCATGATACTTGTAATACAGAATGAATGTGCTAGAGCACATTAAAAGTACTAAAAAGGTTGAAGTGAAACACAGAAATTTGCAAATTAGAAAAAAAGGGTTCAAACTTAATCAGCCACTGGATTTGGTTGATTTGCCTTGAGTTTTGAAATAAGGAAGTTCCATAATTTCTTCATTGTGGTGATAATGCCAAAAACATCAGTGTGTATAAGGCAGCACTAGCTTGCTTACATTGTCATATTCTGGCAAGAATTTTACCAAATTTTGAGTATTGGAATACTTCTGCACCAGTTCTTAACTATTGTAAATAAATCACTTTTGATTTTTCTTACCAGGCTGATTAGAAAATTTGAATGTTGCAACTGCCCACCACTACCTGATCTGATTCACTTTCTTGGGGTGCTTCTACCAACAAAAAAATTTGCTGAACGCTAAGTTTAACTTAGATTAGATGTGTTCCTGTTAAATTTTGACGCTGTAGTACTGACTTTTGAAGTTTTGGTGCTTTCTTCCTGCTGGTACTAATTTTCTACTTCATAAGATTTATCCTCGAGTATTACTAGTAAAAAAAACAGTAGGCTTGTTTTCAAAAGAGGGCTATGTTGTACCATATAATATTGGATGGTATGTTATTGTTGTTTTCCTGAATAAAGTAGTTCTGATGTTGGCAACTGGCGAAGTCATTAGTATATTAAACAATGACAAGTGCCATCATTTCAGTTAGTCCTTTCTTACGAATTACATATGGTTTATGATTTGTACAAATGGAAATTGGTACTGTAGTGCCTTATTTTGTCTTTAATGATTTTGCATGCAGGGTGCCTGTAGATCCTCTTGAATGGCAGATCTCTCAGGAGATGGCAAATAGTATAGTTGCATCCTTGGCTAATACAATAGGAGCTGCGGAGTCTGTATTAAGGGTGGCTGCAACTGGACATGACAAGAAGCTGTTTTTCAAGGTAGGGTCCCAAAACTTGACATTTGAAGTATGTCGTTTTTAGTGCGGTTTTGATTGATCTGCTAATTCTATTATATTTATGTGTTACTAGCTCATGCTTGTTAAACCTACAACTTGTTGGCATTTGAAGTATGTTGTTAGCTAGTGAGTTCGCATTTTTTCCCAAGCTGTTCTGTGGCATGCAAATGGAGTAGAGAAAAGAAACAAAGCTCCTTATGTCGTTTTTAGTGCGGTTTTGATTGATCTGCTAATTACTAACTTCATGTTCTCTGGCTTGCACTGATCCACAACCATTCTGTACAAAAGCAAATATGTCCTGCTTACTGATTGTGCCTTACACTGATCTACAACCTTGCAGGTGGTTTTTACATTGTATTTTCTAGCAGCTTTGGGAAGGGTGGTATCAGGCGCTGCGGTTGCTTATGCTGGTAATAACACAGCAAACTAACCCTTCCCCTGCTGTCCTGCTCTCTGTTTGTTGTGTATATGCTTTGTTTAAAACTTTTTTCTATATGAGAAATTAAGCTCTAAAAACAATGATGACTAATGACTCCCTGTTTTGTTGCGTGCCCAGCCCTATGCATCTTCTGCCTCTACATGTTTGCACAAAGCACCGATCTGTTTGATCAGCTCCCTTCTTGGGTCCCTGTGGGAAGGGATTCTTTGGGCGGTAGTCAGGATACCGCGTGATTTTCCACATGTACATGGATTGCAGAGTTTTTCTTTTCTTCCACCTTCTGTATATGTTCCTGCAGGCTAAATAGCTTGAACTATAGCGTCTATGGCAGCCCTACGGTATCACAACTGTACTCGGTGTTTAGCTATGATGAAGTAATGATCTTTGTATATATGACACGTTTGCAACTTGCCAGATGCCAGTGATGCACCTTGTATGTTTTCGGAGCTCATTGCAGATCTCTCTGGCTTGACACGGTTGGTCGTGAATTGGTGTTGCCGGATGGTGTGTTTTGCCTGTTAACGGTTACTCCCTGTAGCTGAAACTGCAGTTGCAGAATGCAGGATGGGCTATGAGATTGCGTTGTTTGTGTAATCTAATAAAGATCCGACTTTCATGAATTTTGAGGCGTTATTATCCTATTTGCTTGACAGATTTAAGACCAGCTGGGTAGGGTTCCAGCTCCTTCTAAGGCTACTAGTGCTGTCTGTCTAGAAGCCTTACCAAAGGGGTCCAATACTTTACTAGAGTTATGCTACGGTGTTATTTTGAGCTTTTATTAGGCTTTACCAAAAAGTTCTTTAATGGAGTCATGCTTCCATGTGCCTTACCAAATTAGTCCTTAATATGTGTGGTGTTAGTGGAATAACAGAGTGGACTATAAAGGTATAGCTTTTTTCTAAGCAAGGACGGAACCGTCGAGTGAGGATCGGCTGAGCGTGCTTTTCGCTACTCGTGGTGGAGTACTCTTTTAATTATTCGCTCTATTATTGCCTTAGGACGTGATCGGGATTAAGCTACGTGTCAATAGGTGGGGGACTCATTCTTGTTCGCACGAATGGAGGACATGAATTCTGGGCAAACTATGTTATTTGGAGAGAGGAAAGTTAGAAAGAGAAAAAAGATTCAAATACTGTGTTTGATAATGGTTTTATCTATAAAAATTTATGATGAGTCTTGAAGGCTCATTTGTTAAAAATTATCTATGGGAAAACTGACTAAGTTGAAAGCAATTGCTTTGCCATATCTTTACTTTTGTTTAGTTCTTTTTGAAGGCACAGATTAAGAGACCTAAATCCGTTATGTCGATGGGTAAATTACTCATTTCCACTCACAATTCAAAGGGATTTATTGGACAATCCGTACCCTCTACCATGAGTATGTTATTATTGTCTAGCCTATGATTGAGGTTTTTTATTTGTATTTAACTAGTGGCATCTCCTATCTCTAAGAAATTATCGAGTAATCTCCAACAAAATTCAAAAGAATGCGAATAACCGGTCAAAAAAGGGCTTTGTTCAAACTATGTACAATATGGGTATTTTATTGTCCAACTAGCCATTTCTATCCAGCTTCCATTATGGGCTTTTTTAGAAGAGCTAGAGCTAGTTACTAATTGACCTAAAACTTAGCTTAAATTAGCTATAGTTGGCTAGTTAGTTAGAGCATCTCCAGCAGTTTGGCAAATTTTGTTTCCCAAATCTCGTTGTTTGCCAACTCCCAAAATAATATGGGGAGGGGAAAAAGATCTCATCTCCAACAGTTTGACAAATTTTATTTCCAAAAACTCAAAAACCCGCTAACGAAATGAAAAGACCCGCTAAGCGAACGAAGAGCCCCGTTAAGCGAACGAAGAGCCCCGCTAAGCACGAGGAAACTACGATGCGCGGCTGGTGCCGCGCGCGCATATATGCGCGCAATCGACCGAGATTTGCCAACTTGCCAAAGATGCCAAACCCAGATACCAAACTATTGGAGAAGTATTTTTCTCAATTTACCAAAAATTTTAGGATGCCAAACCTATATGTTAAACTCTTGGAAATGCTCTTAGCTAATAACTAGTTGAAGACATAAAAAATTAGCTCTCATCTTTGGATGCACTAGGGCTAATTTTAGCTATTTTTTAGCTAACTAACAATTAGCACCGGTATCCAAACATGCTCTAATTTATAGAGTATCACTGTAACTTATACCAAAGAAATGAGCCTGAAATGTATAGGGAAATTTGTTGACAAAATATATGGTCACTAGCTAGTGACAAAATGAAATGGCAAAAGCCAAGTGGAGTCCATAGCAAACCAAAACCAACAACCTGAAACGGAGTTCCCAAAGCAAAGCCCCCACAAAACCTCGGTCGCTCCCCTTGACCCTTCGCCATCCTCGTTTCTATCGCCATCTCTTCCTGCTCTGCTCGCCTCGCGCTCGCTTCCCCCGCGCATCGTGCCGTCCGCCACCGCACCGCGCCAATGGAGGCCGCCACCGTGCCCAGATCCGCCGCGGCCTGCCGCGCGGCGCCCCTGCTCCCGGCCGCCCGCACCGCCGCGCGCCACCTGGCCCTGCCCCGGCGCGCGTTCTTCGCGTCCGTCGCGGCGGCACCGGCGCCGGCGCCGCGCCGCCTCGCCGCTCGCCGCGCTGCGGATGGCGACAGCGTGGAGACGGCGCCGGAGGCGGTCCCCATCGAGAAAAGTCGGCCCCTTTCCTTTCCTCATGCCTCCACCCGTCTCGTCTCGTCTCGTCTGTGCATTCCTGCTGATTGGGTTTCTCTAAGCTTTCGCGCTGCTTCATGGTTGTGTGCTGCAGGGTTCCCTCCCTTCCCGAGTGTCATGGACATCAACCAGATCCGCGAGATCCTCCCCCACAGGTGAGTGCCGGTCGCTTGCTTCCTTGCTCTTGGGATTGCTCAAACATGTTCGGCACTGCAATCGCACGACACAGTTCTTAGGCTGGTGCAACACCTTGAAATAATTGAAACTTTGACCATACGTTGACCTACCAGAAGAGGTGGTCAATTCCTTTGCAAATATGAGCATACAGTGCTTTATCTCTGCTGCTGCACACCTCTAGATCTCTGCAGTTGTAGTTTTGTAGAGGACTCGGCCCGTGTGCATATAGCATAATTCTACACATTTTTAAGAGGTTATTCAAGGATTGGTGCTCAAGCATTGAGATAATGAGGATAGCTTAGCGGTTTGGTCTCCTTGTGAGCTGATGTAGAGTCAGTTTGTTTCTAAACAATGGAAAGGAAGAATCAGAAAATGTGATGACAGGCAAGGTGGATAGTTGATGCAAACCTGAAATGTAGTGCAATTTCAGCCAATTGCTTACTGGAAAGTGCAAAGTAGAATTTTGGCACAAAACACCAAGGGGCAAGGGCTGCTGCAACTTCACTACTGTTAGCTCTGGAGGCTGCTGTAGTCGCCACAACTCCATCTCCATATCGACCCCTGATACATAGTACTTTAGCTGCTGTTGTCGTACTATATGCAACTGTACCCTGGATCTCATGCATATCTGCAACAAGTTTTACTTGCTACTGAAAAGGATGTTGAAATGTTGAGTATCCAAAATGGAAATCGAGTACCATGGCCCTTTGATTTCATGACGTGTTGTGATTTAGAGATCTATAAGCATTATCATTGAAATAACTATGCACTTGTTTGGTGTGTATTGTTTTTGAACTATCTAATACCTATGCACGTGGGTATGCATGTTAGGTTCCCATTCCTTTTGGTTGATAGAGTAATTGAATACAAGGCTGGAGAATATGCAGTGGGGATCAAGAATGTTACGATAAATGATAACTTCTTCCCAGGACATTTTCCTGAACGCCCCATAATGCCTGGTGTCCTCATGGTCGAGGTATGCCCCGATTCACTGTGTATCTGATCATGTTTTGTATCTAGATCTTACTGATCACTGATAATAATTAAATTCTCCTTACAACATCACCAGAGGGGATAACCAATTCTCGGTCCACTGAAGGATGGTTGTAATTTATTGAGATTATGTTCACCTTGACTTCATTTTTGATATAGTTGGTGTCAAAGCATTTTGTTGGGATGTCCATGATCATAATTTTTGCAATCAACGTGCCTGAACCGTGACATCTTTTTGTCTTGTGCCATTTATGTCCCTTTATGTGTCTCCCTGTTTCTCGTCTCTTTTGGGTTTCATCTCTAGCCTACCCCAACTTGCTTGGGACAAAAGGCTATGTTGTTGTTGTTGTTGTTGTGTCCATGATCATAATTTGTCCATTCTTTTTTTTTCTACTGTCTTTTAAAAGTTCCATAAATCAACAATAATTTTAAGTTATACATTTTTTCATATGGGTGTGTGGTAAGTTTTTTTTCTTTATCTCAGTTATTGTATGCACATTATACACTGCCATATCTCCGTTAACAGCATGCCTTCTCTCTTTGAACCTTTTCTTCTTTGTCATTCTGCTGATAGGAATTGATTTCGTCATGAGTTTTCTGACATAAACTGACTACTGTGAGCCATAGCTACCCAGATATGGACATGTAGCAGTTGATAGGTTCAGCAGTGTAAACTTTCATTCTGGCCACACCATTTGATCTATACTACTGTTTTCTACTATGTAATGTGTCCTGAATCAGAATATTCTAGTAGATTACCCAAACCAATAGTCGCCTGCATTAACATGTAGTTTGTATATTGTTGACCGCATGCCTGCATTCAGTAACTCACATTAGAAACTATTTGTACCTTTATCCACAGGCTATGGCCCAGGTTGGGGGTCTGGTGATGCTGCAACCTGAAGTTGGTGGATCTCGAGACAACTTCTTTTTCGCCGGGATTGACAAAGTTAGGTTCAGGAAGCCAGTGATTGCTGGGGATACATTGATCATGAGGATGACACTGACAAAGTATCAGAAGAGGTTTGGACTCGCAAAGATGGAAGGAAAAGCTTATGTTGGTGGTGACCTAGTTTGTGAAGGGGAGTTTCTGCTGGTCAGCGCAACTGAGTAGTGCAAAGATACTTCATGGTTCTCTGGGAAGAATCATTGGTTAGAGTCAGATCTGGTTGGCTCTTTGAAAGAATCGAGTTTTGAGCTAATTATACAATCGGCAGTTGAGGCAATCATTTACCTGTTGTTAAGCATGTCGTTGAGTCCATGTGATTTTTATCGCCTGCCAGGGCTGAATCCAGCCCTGTTACTGCTGTAATAGAGAATTACAATATCTTGGGGTAGTTGTTTGATGGAATAAACAATTTGATTTTGTAGTTGCATTTTCTTCCCAGAACCTTGATATACCAGTTGATTGAAATTGTTTTCGCGGTTCCTAGCATTTTCTTTGTTCGTTCATAGTACATCTTACTATTGAAGACATGACGAGTTTTTTTTTTTTTGACTTGGTGCAGCCGTGTAGAAAGATATTGACTGCATCTGCATGTAGTCCTGGTCATGCATTTATTGGTTTTAGCCATCCTTTGTGCAGCTTTCAGAAATAAATAAATCACCGGTGAAGACTGACAAATGAAGTGGTTTTCTTTTTGGGGGGGCTGAGTAGCGTAGCACGTGGAAGGTTAATTTTTTTTTCCTAAAAAAAACTATGACATGTGACCAAAACGATACGGTCAAGTACAGAATCATCACTACTAGTGATTTTCTATGTTGTCCTTAGCAGCCCTTCAGCTAACTGAAAACATACAAATGACAACCAAAGGTAATAATAAAAAATAAATGCAACGAAGGTATGACCAACCAAAGGCAAGTATCACAGGTTCACAACAGGCAAAAAAAAAGTCAACTGCAGCCGGTTGACATCACAAAATCGTTAAATTACCTCCGAGTTTGCAAGGCACTAATCTCGTTCGGGTTTGCTGGTCAACTCTTGCCCGGTAGCTATTAAGTTGGTCCAAACGCCTCATTATATACCCAAATCAAGGTTATGAGAATGGCAGGTTGAGCTTGTCCTAAGAAGTTGAAACCAAGGGGATCTGATTAGTGTCATTTTGAGTTGTTAGTGTTTGGACTTCTTAGGGGATGGTTAATCTTGTGGCCATGAACATAAAGAGGAAGGACGCTGAGGTGGCCAGCCATGGATTCTCCATGTTCCTTGATCCCAAGAGGATCAAACTGCAGGTATGGCATATGGAACCGTTTGTGGGGGTGTGATTTTCGTTTCGTTGGTGAATTGAACTGTTTCTTGCGAAATTTTTTGAAAAAAAAATCATATGAAACGGCTCTGCATGCCATGGGATGGCGTTGATACTCTGTACTATATGCAGTATGCTAGTTGAGCAAGACGTTCAGTCTGATTACAGAGACACGCTTTCATATAGTAGGGTATACAAAAGGCATATAACAATCTAAACAAGCTCCTTATTTTGTCTTTGGATTCCATGTTCCTGCATCTATGTACAAGTACAACGCTTTAGCACGTTCGCATGCGGTTTCAGGATCCATATGGAATGTCATCCACACATGGCAAGATACCGAATTCAGTTAAGAATTCTCATTGTTGTGCTGTCAAACAGCGGATCATGATGACAGCAACATTGTGCACCTTAAACACTCAGATCACTTGCTTACGGTTTCATGTTTGCGACCCTTGCTTGGTGTCATCAGGATGAGGCAGAGATCCCGGAGATGATGGAAGAAGAGGAACCACTGGCAGATGCAGACGCCGGTGCAGCACCAGTTGTTGTGCAGGTGCAGCCAACCATGTTGATGCCGCCCTCACCGTTACCACTGCAGCCAACTCAGGGCCAAGAGGCTGCTGTCCTCCATGACAGCACCGTGAGCACTGAACCAGGGAGCAGATCTTCAGAACCACCATTGTGCGCCGAACAGGCGGCGCCCATGGCCATGGACATAGAGGAGGATAGCTGGCAATGCCAGCCGCGGCAGCCGCCGCCGCAGCCGCAGCCGCAGCCAGGCCAGCATCCTCACTTTTGGTCAGGTTAGTAAAGCCATTTTGACAGACTGAATAAATACGAGCTCTGCCCTTTCAGTGTCAAAAACTGGAAATGGTTTGTCAGGTGAAAGATTATGGTAACTGATGTTATCCCACCTACAAACTGCAGGTTTCTTCTGACGACAGGAACTCCTGTTTATGCAACAAGTGCCACTGTTCCAGTCAGCCTTTGTCACCTTCTAGTTGTGTACATGTTGGATTGAATGTGCCGTTGCTATAATGTGTAACTTCCTGCAATTGGTGCTGTTGCAGTAGTCTTCAGTTCTTCGGACATGTAGCTTCTCTGTCGAGGTATACGTACTGATGTAAGCATATGATGGTTTGAGTAGTTTTAACTGAACCAGGACCTTCTAAAGTTATTCTGTACATGATTATCTTTTGCATGCAAATATCAAAGCAGAATTTTGTTCAGCAAACGTTGTTTTGTTTCTGCGTAAGCTTCCCGTTTCGTTTCCCGACCTCAACATCCTAGAGATTCACCTTGTTCGCTTGTCTGAAAATAAGCGGCTAAAAGTACTGTTGACTAATTTATGTGAGAGAGAAACACCGCTGGCTGACTCAAAATAAGCGGCTGAAAGCTTAAACGAACAGGCTCAATGAGAGTTCACTGCCCCAAGACGTTCACTGCAACAACTGCAGATCCACGATTGTGCTGCCTGCCATCAGGTCCTTTCTGCGCAAGGATCTGCAGGGTACTTTCTGTGTTGCCAAGCATCTGCATGTACTTTCCAATTCCATTCTACTTACTACGTATGTAAAACAGGTTCGTATATGCAGAATCGCCCCATACATAATCACTTCCTCCGTCTCTTTATATCTATCGTTGTTGGTGTACGTGTCATAAGTTTGACTCGATTTATAGAAAATACGTGCAGCATTTGTATCTCCAAATATTTTTTAAAAAAACTAGATTTAAAGATCTTTTCCAATGGTACTAATTATATATTATAAATATTAATATTTTTTAATATACATTTAATCAAAGTTGTTTATTGGGAAACGCAAGTGATAGATATTTAGGGACAGAGGGGGTACACTGTTTAGGAGCACAGTCCAATTTTTCTGATCTCAACTTCTTTCTTTCGGTTATTTGGTGCATTTTCCTTTCGGTACTAAATCTACTCAATTTACATAATTTCTTTTTCCCTTCATGTCTTTACAATTGTTTTTGTCACTGGCATGATATGTTTGGGTTACTATTACAGTGCACACATCAAGAGTCAGTGTAAAGGGGTTCCAGTAATTGCCAGCTCGCCCTTTCTTCCTCGCCATGTAAATGTAATGGCTCAATAGAGGTCTGATATCAATACTTCAGTGTTGAACTTATCACCTTCTGCTTATTATTAGTGGGAAGCCACTTGTTGACTTTATAGTGTTTAGTGTCACAACTACATAGTTGTGCTTTTCATGGGTGCAGCATTCATTGATTGATTTGCAGTGAGCTAGTTCTCCATGCATGATCGTTCATCCCAGGAGGATCAAACTACAGGTAATGCAGATGGCAAGTCATGCATATGCCCTCCTAATTGTAAAATCAAGGGTAACTACAGGAGCAGCATGTGGATTGTGGAACAGGTAAGAGTCATAGCAATTCCCCTTGATTTGAATATGTGCTTTGGAAATGGAGTGTGATTCCATTCTGCTCTTGCCTTGCTGTCACCAGGATAGACGAGAAGACACTAGCAAGTTGCAACAGATGCACCCACCAGCTAATGTGCATCCAGCAATGTTCATGCTCATAGAGGTTCTGGGATTCGGCCCATTTCACCGAAATTCGTCCATTTCGGTCCGGCCCGAAATAAAAGTAAATCGGTCCAAATATTTCGGCCTCATTCAAATTTGCAACCTATTTTATGGTCCAGTAAAGAGCCCACAAACATTCCCCATCAAATCAAATCAAATCAATACAACGGCTGAAAACCTACGCACGGTCCCTATCCAGCGTCCGCGTGGGCGCTCCCGCCGCCAGCGAAGCCGTCGTCCCCATCCGCGTCGGCGCTCCCGCCGCCACCACGAGAGCCGCGTGGTGCTTCCCAACGTCTGAGCTCGCGCCTTGGATGCTCCTCGACGCCGCCCCCGTGTCATGGACGCTCCTCGACGCTCGCCGCCGCGCCGTCTTCCGCATCGTCGCTGCCATCTGCCCAACCTGCTGCCACCACTGCGTCGTCGCCGCCCTCCCCATCGCCTGTGCATTCTGTGCCAGCACCGTATGTACTCTCTCCATGCCCACTACCATGTTCGACTGTTTGGAGAAATTTGCTCAAATTTCATTCAAATTTTTAGTGGATACCGGTCCGAATTTTCCGAAATTCGTCTAATTCGGTGGGCTCCAAATTTTTTTGAGAAAAGAATCCCAGAACCTGCCTCACACAGTCACACTACTGCTACAAACCCAAGGTCAAGAGGCTGCAGGCCATGGTGGCACAGTAGGCACGGGCACAGCCCCCTGCTAGCAGATTTTCAGAATAACCATCGGGTGCAGAACGATGTTTTAAATAACGGGCTAAGGTGTTTAGCGGTATATCTCTAAAACAGCTAATAGCGGAGCTATATCGAGATATAGCAGGATATAGTGGCTAAATTGTATATGAACTTAAATAGCGACACATTGCCTCAAAAGGCTATATCGGGCTATAGCGGCAGCTATAACTGATGATTTAAAACTATGGTGCAGAAGCAGAGCAGGCGTCGCCAATAGACTTCAAAGGCATGCAAGGAATAGATGCTGCAGTAGTTTGCTTGCGCCCAGACAGGGATTCAGGGAATAAGTGCATAGCATTCAAGTGGTATATATTACGTATATATATTAATGATAAAGTATGGGGATGATCCGTTCCTTTGCAAGCACATGGAAGGAAGGTAATAAGACTAAAGGAACATGACTAGCTTTCACTCGTCGTTGATGCGTGTCTGATCCACGAAGTCACCTCTCCTATTTATTCCCTTTCTATCTATCGCTGCCTGCCCATATGCACTGTGCTCACACATCTTTCGAATCGCCCGGCGGCAGCAGCAGCAGCTTGTGGCTTGTGGGTTGCATAAAGTGTTGATTGTGAATTGTGATTGAGTTCTCATTGCTCCTTTAATTTCCCCTTGGGTGAGTGAGTGCACTTGCATTGCAGCATGCAGTACCCGTACCGGCAATGGCTAATAAGTTTCATTTCTATTGCCTGCGACATCTATTTGAGCATTTATTTTGGCTTTCGTCTTTCTCGCATGCAGCATTCTACATCGAGAAGGCGTGGTACGTGGAGGCATGGAGGCGGCCGCCGTCAACGCGGCGCTGTGGGTGGTGGGCAAGGCGCTGGACCCTGTCAAGGACGGCCTGCTGGAGGCATGGGCGGCCACCACCGGGCTCGCTCCCAACGTCCGCGAGCTCAAGCTGGAGCTGCTCTATGCGCAGGCGATGCCGGACAACGCTCGTGACAGGGAGCCCCGCAGCCCCGCGCTGGTGACGCTGCTGCATGAGCTCCGCCACCTGGCGTACAGCGCCGACGACGTGCTCGATGAGCTCGACTACTTCCGCATCCAGGACACGCTCGACGGCACCTACCATGCCGCCGACGTGCATCCTCGCGGTTGCATCCACGACCTCGTCCGTGATGCTTGCTACACGGCCAAAGCTGTCGGTAAACAACTCTCATGCTGCTCCTTTCCATGTGCTCGCAATCGCATCGACCATTCTCACTCTGCCCCATCAATGGAAAGGGAACCACCAAAATTAAAGTTTGATAGGGTGGAGATCTCTAAAAGGATGAAGGATATTACTGATAAGCTCAAGCCCCTCTGTGCCAGGGTCTTCCCTATGCTTACTATAGAGCTACAAGCCTCCAACAGTGCCACTATCCAACACAATGCTATGGATCGACCTAAGACAACTCCACACATCATAGAGCCCATATTATTTGGGAGGGACACCCAGAAAAAGAGTACTGTAGAATGCATTGTCAATGGTGAATACTCTGAAAATAAGCTCACAGTACTTCCTATTGTTGGCCCGGGGGGTATTGGAAAGACAACTTTCACACAACACATATACCAAGAGCTGAAGAGCCATTTTGATATCTTAGTTTGGATATGTGTCTCTCAAACCTTCAGTGCCGCTAGGCTAGCACAGGAAGCAGTAACAAAAATACCTAAAACTAAAGAAGAAAAGGAAAATAGCAGTGACCAAGAGCTAATTGAACAAAGAATAAAAGCTAAGCGTTTTTTACTTGTGTTGGATGATATGTGGACATATCACGAGGATGAGTGGAAAAAACTGCTAGGGCCTTTTAGAAAAGGGGAGGAAAAGGGCAATATGGTTATAGTGACAACTCGAAGCCTTAAGGTGGCAAACATGGTTAAGACAATTGATTATCCTATAGAAATGGGTCGATTGGAAGCTGCAGATTTTATGAAATTATTTGAAGTGTGTGTATTTGGTGATCATGAACAGCCATGGAAAAACCATCCTGAATTATTTGATGCTGGAAACAAAATAGTGACCAATCTGAAGGGGAACCCTCCTGCAGCAAAAACCGTTGGGAGATTACTGAGAAACGAACTTACTTTAGACCATTGGACAATAATTCTAGAAAGCAAAGAATGGAAGTGTTAGACACGTAACAATCTGGTACCGGAGATGCCAGGTTACGATGAGCCGCTGCCGGTCACTTCATCACCGATGACGCTAGATCAGTTGACCGCGGCCATCACTGATCTCGTCCGTTCCGTCGCCGTCATCCAGTCCTACATCGGCATACCGCCGCTGCAACCAGCCAGCTAGCCGCTGCCGCAATCAGCCGTGGTCTCTCTGCCACCGGTTTTTCCCTCCGGGATGCCAGGTTACGGCACGACGCTGCTGCCGGGCACGGCGTTGCTGCCGTTCCAGGACGTGCAGCCAACATTACAGTAGAACGAGCAGGCGATGGACATCACGACGGAGCCGGCAGGGGATGCTTACCTGCAAGGTGTCAGCGGCGGTGCGACTATAGGCTGCGGCGCGCGGTCTCCTAGCGCGTCAGCTGCTGCAGGAGATGCGCCAGCCTATGCATGAGGCGACCTTGGCGACAGTCGACCTCAGCTCAGCGAAGCGCGACCTTGCCCCATGGGACGGCCACTAGCAACCGCGCCGACCCACTGCTGTCTTTAGGCGTGAGCATGGTGTTTTTCCCACGCGCAACGACCTCCAACTCTGCAGCAGCGGCGGTAGGGGAGTCGCTCCCCTCCTTGCCAACGGCGGGGACGCACTGCCTAGCGCCACCGCATTCCGCCGCCGGCCGCCGCGAGGATGTCTCCGCTAGTCGCTATCGTGACTAATTTCAGGTGGCTATACCCGTGCACCCCTCTCGTTCCAGTGGGCTCCATGGGATCCAGGTATCTACACACGTGCAGGTCCATCACGCGGAGGGTGTCCGCCGTATCTTCAGGAGTCAAAAATAAAGAGTCGTAGTCTATTTTAGGTCAATAAAATAAGCCGAGATGTAAAAGGCTTGTTTTTAGGTGTTAGATTTGTGTCTAGCGGAGTCATCGTTGAAAGCCCAAGTTTGGTTTTGGTAATTAATGACACCAAGTTGCTAATGCCATGTGTTAAGTGTTTTGAGTTAGGCATAAGCAACACATGTGATGAAGGTGTATGTGGCAAGGAGTAGTGGCCATAAGATCACAAAGAGATGGTGCATGGACATGAAATGATGATCATGGTGGAGATGCATATAATATGATGGACATGATGATCAAGTAGAAGAGAAGGATCTAAGAGCGCAAGGCAAAGGTATAACCATAGGGTTTTTCTTTTACCGGTCTAAGATAAGTAGAGAAGTGATTGACCGGGTTTAGGATACATAGCCGACTATCAAGAGGGGCAATCACGGTTAGCTCGGGAATCAAGTGTCACTAGATCAATGTCTTGAGCATATGTATTAGGATCTAGTAAAGAGCTAACATAGAGCCTTGAAAATGATTGTGAAATGCTGACACACATGCACATGGTGGTGCACACTTGGTGGTGTTACCACAGTTTACGAAGGCGGTGGAGTTTTAGCGGTAGCGAGGGGTTTGGCGCTTTTTGGGGAAGTAGAATGCCTATTTTCTAGTGCGCCGGAAGTCGGAAAAGAAACGGAGGCGAACGGGGGTCACAGAGGTGACCGGACGCGGTCTCTGTATGACCGGACGCGTCCGATCAGCGTTCAGCGTCTGCGCGTGTTTCAGGTTGATGATCGGACGCGCAGCGCATCCGGTCTATCGACCGGACGCGTCTGGTCATCTAGGGAGCTTATTAGACTCCAATCGGACGCTGGCACTGTGGCGTCCGGTCAGTTCTACAGCGTGTCTGGTCGTTGTTTCGTTGTGCGCTACTCAGGCTTGACCAGCGCGTCCGGTCAGTTACGGGACCAACGCGTCCGGTCGCACCCAGCGCGTCCGGTCTGCGTGACCAGCGCGTCCGGTTGGTGTTTCGCAACTTAGCCGTTGCATGACCGGTGCGTCCGGTCAGTTTGACCAGTGCATCCGGTCAGCGCGACTTTGGCTATTTAAGTTCCTAACAGCTAGTTGCGTACCCCTTCGCTATAAATAGAAGATGTCCGGGGTTTGAGGGTAACTCTTGCACATTTTAAGACCTAGAGACATCCTTTGAGCTAGAGAACAACCCCTCCACTCATCTGTTTGCTTGGTTGCACATCTTGAGTGAGATTGAGTGAGATTCAAATGCATTGCTTGAGAGTTGCATTCTAGAGGCACTTGATCTTCGAGTTGCTGCGGATTTCTTGTTACTATTCTGTGTTTCCCGACACGGTAGACGGCTTGGAGCAGCGGAGGTGATTAAGCTCACAATTAGAGATTGTTGGAGCCCTCACCAAGTGTTGTAAGGGGTTCTTGATCCTTCCCCGCGGGAGTTCACGAATTGGATACTCTAGCGGAGCTCGTGGCTTGGAGGATCCTCATCTTGTGTGCGGTTGTACGGCGCCCGCCAAGGGCTCGACTCTCGATAGTCGATTAGCTCGTGAACCGACAAGTGGGTCTATCGCCACAACGGGAAGTAGCTTGTCAGGAAGCAAGTGAACCTCGGGATAAATTCTTGTGTCATTCTCTTTCCGATGATTTCTCTTGTGTGATTGATTGATTGGTACTTCTCATCTCTACACGGCGGTATAATCACTCGAAGCTCTTCTCTTGTATTACTTCTTGTTTCGAGCTTGTAGTTGTTGTTGTGTTTAGTGAATAGCCTTGTACTAGTTTTGTGTAGGTGGCTTGCTTAATTAGTTAGAGCTAGTGCTTTTGCTTCGCCACCTTTCGTACTAACTTGTGGTTAAGCAATTCTTGTAAAAGTTTTAATTAGGCTATTCACCCCCCCTCTAGCCTATTTGGACCTTACAAGTGGTATCGGAGCTGAGGCACCGTTTATTTTAGGCTTAACAACCTACGGTGAAAAAGAAATGGCTCAATTAAGCTTGCACATCAACAACACCAAGAAGGCACCTAACTTTGATGGCATAAATTATGCATATTGGAAGGTTAAGATGACCGCACACCTAAAGTCAATCAATAGAGAAGTGTGGAAGGTCACCGAAACAAAATTTGAGGTTGCTAATCCGGAAGCACCTACACCGGTGGAAGAGAAGAAGCTCCAATGCAATAACATTACCATTAGTGCTCTTCATGAGGCATTAGATGACAAGACATTTGAGCAAGTGAAGAACATAGAAGTTGCACATGATGCTTGGGCCAAGCTAGAAGAAACTTTTGAGAGCACCGAAGGCACAAAGACCGCTAAAGCATATATCTTGCAAGAAAAGTTTTCTAGCTTCAAGATGCAAGAAGATGAGAGTGTACCAGAAATGTTTCATCGATTGCAAGTCATTATGAATGAGCTCAAGGCACTTGGTGAGGAGGTCAAGGACAACCAATTCTCTATGAAGTTCTTAAGAAGCTTGCCCAAGAGATTTGATACATTGATCACCGTGCTAGTGAGGACTACATTGAAGGATTCAACTCCTCAACAAGTATTCTAAGAAGTGATGACCGATGATTCATATAGAGAAGATGATGAGAAAGAGGAGTTAGTCAAAAAGAAGAAGGATGATGAGAAGAAGAAGAGTGTGGCATTCAAAGCCACCACATCTAAGGGCAAATCCAATATTGAATCATCAAGTGATGAAGACTCAAGCCCTTATGATAGTGATGACATTGATAAGAAGATGGCTCTTTTTGTCAAGCAATTTGGCAAATTTATGAAGAAGAAAGGCTATCGTGCAAGAAGGAGGAAGAACTCATCCAAGAAGAGTGAGCATACCATGAGATGCTTTAGATGCCATAACAAGGACCATCTCATTGCAAAGTGTCCTTATGATAGTGATGATGAAGATGCTATCAAGAATGAAAGAAAGAAGTAAAAGAAGAAATAAGAAAAGAAGGAGAGCTCTTATAAGAAGAAGAATGATTCTCATGTTGCTACATGGGATAGTGATGATTCCTCAAGTGATGATGAGGATGACAACAAGAGCAAGAAGAAGGGACATGCTAGCATTGCCATCCAAGAGAAGGTCTCCCTCTTCGACACTCCATCGTACTTCATGGCTAAGGCCGCTAAGGTATCATCCGACGATGAGAGTGATCATGATAATACTAGTGATAGTGATAGTGATGAAGAAGAATTCACTAAAGATAAACTAATCACTATGCTAGAAGATTGCACTCAACATTTTAAAGAATCTAGAAAGGAGTGCAAGGGTTTGCTTAAGGATAAGAAAAACCTTATGCAAGAACTTGATGAGCTTAGGGCATCTTATAAGAGTCTAAAGGTAGACCATAAGAAGCTTCAAAAGTCTCACACTAAGCTTGAAGAAGCTCATTCCTCTCTAGTTGAAAAATGTGAAAACATGCCAACTAATATTAAGAAAGCTAAAACTTATAACATAGACATATCATGTGATATAATTGATGAATCCTTTCATAAGCCTATTGTTGTTGCTCCCACTAACCCTTCATGTAGCGTATCTACATCATCCTCATCTAGTAGTGATGGTTTCACTTGTGACTCCACACTTATAGTTGAGAATGAAAATATAACACCCCAGGTGTTTGCCACTAGTTAAGCAGTGGGTTTGAACTCAAACATGATAGATTAAGTGGAGATGGCGATGTCAAGGTCAACCTATGGAGATGAGCCTAACCTAAACTTGGATGTTGCACCCTTGCTTTACATATAGTCCATTTTTAAGATATATGCTTGGGTGGTGTTATTGCAATATCTTCATATGTCTCACCTTAGTACCTATTTATATTGGTCACTAGAAAAGTTTCATGACATTTGGAATCAAAAAGTCACATGAAATGATAAGTTATATCATTGTTGGAATGACTTTACTAAGTGTTGGAATTGCTTTATTAAGTGGATGGAAATATAGGTCATCAACCAAACCTTGCAACCTTGCCCAAATGACTCTAGATGGACTCTACAACAAAAGTCGTGAAAGGTTCATGTTGAGCAAATGCCAAGAAAATGACTTAATTGGCCTAAAACCTTAGTTTAGGCTTTATCGACTTGCTACTTTGACAAAAGTAAAAGTTTGACTTCTGTACTAGTTATGAGGTTTGACCTTAAAGAAAAGTTATAGTTCTTCTTATGTAGAACAAACTTTGTTTAATGATCAAGAGCTAGTTTGGCCTCTAACCTAGTCAAATAGTGCTCACAGGATTCAATGCAGTGCTGTCTTAGAGCCCAGAAATTTGGCTAAGTCCTGAGTGAGTTTCAGTTTCGGGTACCCTACTTTGGAACGATGTAGTTTTCTAACCAAGCCGATCTGGTTGATGATTCTTTAATAAGAGTTGTAGTTTAGTTTTAGTACAACAAACTTTGTTTTTGGATCATACCATGAATCAGCCCGGAAGGAAGTGAAACTGAGGCTTGAAGATTGAATCTGTAGCTGTTTTCAGACTTGGAAATAATTACGGCCGAGATTAGTAACAACTTGATTGGCATGCTGCGTTCTCATGTTTTTGTTAAGCAACTTGTTTTGACCCAAAAATAGAAGTTGAATATTATCTATTGGAGAAGAACATACAAAAAGTTGGAATTCATTTGACCAAGTTTGGCCTTCCAAGGCTAGCGAAAACCGAGCAAAGCTTAATCACCATTAAGCCGGTGATAGTGTCAAATTTAGAGCTGATTATCTCCTAATTTAGAGCCCTAATGGTCGAGCACCCTTAACCAAAATTGTAGAGCGTCTTGCGGGCTACAACTTTGCTTTTGGGACCGTGATCCAATTTGGCCTGTAGCCGACCCAAAACTGCACCCCACGCCGGCCACTTTAGTGAACGCCACGTGCTCGACTTTGTGTCACCGTGGCGACCATGCAGGAGTAGCACGCGCCGCGCCTCTGAGCCATGACGGCCACCTCCCCTGCACCCTTGCGTCGATAAGTAGGAGCACCTGAGCGACCTCGTTCACTCTCTACTCCTTCTAGCGCTCGCCCACACTCTTCCCCGCAGTGACGCCGCACGCGGTCGCGTCCGCCATAGCCGCCCGCCACGACCTCGAGAGCGCACGTGGCCGGGCCACCACGACCCGCCTCGGGCCGAGCAGAGCAGCCCCACGGGCGCGCCTTGACGTGTCCAAGCCGCCACGTCCCTTCCCCGCCGCCGACGAGCCCCCTGCCGGTCGGAAATCGTGACCTCGACGTCCTCCTCTGCTGCCTCTGTGGCCGACTGACCTCGGACCGTCGCGGAGCAAGACGAGGGCACCAGCGGGTGCGCAAGAGGCCCCTGGTGCTCCGCCGCCATTTCCCGGCTGCCGGCGTGGCCTCCTCCGGCCGGCACCGCAAGCTCCGGCGATCTCCCTGTTTGTTTTCGCGTCAGGGACCTCGGGCTTGAATTCGACTAAAGCCAGGGCATTATTTGAGGAGTCATAGACTCATGTAAATAGTACTCCAGGGACTGTTTTGTTGTAGTTTTTGCTTATTTTTGAAAATGCATAGTAAATCATAGAAAATTCGTAAAATAGCAAATGAAGACTTTTTGGAATCCTTGTGAAATTTCTATGCAGTGGATCTATAATATGTCATGTTTTAGTTTAATGTTTTTGCTGTAAAAATCGATTTTTCAGATTAGGTTTTCAATGTTAGTTGTATTTGTCATTTTCATAACTGCAAATATAGGGCTCCAAATGAAGTGAAATTTTTGTGGCATGCTACTCATATGATGATTGATGTATGGTAAAAATTTCATGAATTTTAGTTGCCATTTGTGTGAGTTATTAGTGTATCTTGCTCTCACATGAATTCTTGTAATAGCAATTTGTTTTTTTCACAGAGGTTGATATACATGTCCAAATGGCTTGAAATTTGTACAGTAGACTACTGTGTGTATGTAAGAGCTACTGTAATTTGTATAGATTTTATTATGGACTTTTGATATATGTTTATTATTTCACCTTGCTATTTAAATAAATTAAGAAATACATTAAAAGAAATTATTTAATGATGAGCACTATGCTTTTTGGTGATCATTTAACATGCACTTTATGATGGTTACATTGGTTGTGGCCAAATGTATGTTTGGAATGTAAGTTAATATTTATTCTTGCAATTGATGCTTTCCTGAACAGTTTCTGGGACTTTGGTAATTGCACCATGAAAATGATGTTTGCTGAGAAACATGCTTATAACAAAGCTGTAGATAACTCATTAATCTAGCTTGTGTTAAATTTTGGTGGCATTTGACCTTATATTTTGTGAGTAATGACTGTTCAAGTTGGGTTCCAGAAATAGTTATTCTCTGGAATCTCTGAACCAGATTCTGTAATTATGCAGGTTTGACTTGGTTAACTTAAGAATCATGCTAAGATGATTAAAGATGAATTATATACAATTTCATAAGCTTTCTAGAATGTCTTGTTTCATGGCTATTGGATTTGTATAACTCCAGTTATGATCCAAACATGTAGATGTTGTTTGCAGTCCAGAAATTATCAGATGCTAGTTATGGTTGTTTACTCCATATGTTGCTAACTGTGGCTTATACCCTTGATGATGGTCAAGTTAAGATACTTGTGATCTTGTCAAACTTGTGTTATGCTTAATGTGCTTGCCCTCTTTAATTGGTTGCGCGAGGTTAGCTAATTAGCTTTTGGTGTCTATGTCTTAATCGTGTGTTTACATGCATGATTATGTGATTCATCTCTTGTTACCATTCATCATATTCATACGCATGCATCTTGCATCTCATTTAGGTTCGCTAGATGCACCACGTGAAGGATGAGATGTTGAGGCCAAACCTGAAGACGGTGTTTGGTGGACCTATCCCGAAGATGAAAGGATTAAGCAAGTGTCGAGATGGGAGATGCTCGCCAAGCGAGTGTCATCTGTCAATCACTAACCCAGTGTTTGATCTCAGGCAAGCCCCAGAGCATTCTAAGCCTCCTACTTTACAAAAGCAATTGAGTATATATATGTTATATATGTATTGTTGCATTAAGTTATAAGAGTTGAGTGAAACTGTTGTTGCATTATTATCTTGGCCACCGGATTATCTTTCACCCTGTTAGGTCAGGATCGAGTGAATTGCTTAGCCATGCTTAGACCGGTAGAAGTCGGGTGATTTCCTGTCACCTGCGAGTTATAGGTGGATACCGGGTTATGGTTAGCTGTAATTGTGATCATAAAAAGTAACCAAGTGTTGATGGATAAATGAAGACCGGGCGGAGTCTTATATGGTTTTGGACTATAGTGATTCCGTCTGTGTCGATTAAGGACCGATCGTTGCTCGTCTCTCTTGTCATGTTGAACGCATGCCTCATATTTAGCTGGCCGAATAAAGTACCTTTCGACCGCGAAGCTAGTGACACTTTTTGAGCTGGGATAAACTCGGGTTGGCAGACTGGTGTTGAAGTGGGTGTAACGGGGACACGAAGAGTGAGCCCAAGGTGCGTCCTGGCAGTCGGGTGGTCCCTAGGTAGTGCGATCCATGATTGTTATCCCACGGCTTCTTGGAAAGTGTCATTGGTGATCTACGCGACCCTGATGGGGGAAGCAGGGTTTGTGTGAGGAATAAATCTCCAGCTGGATAGGAATTCGATTCGAATCGCCGTCGCTCCCGGTTAGTGAGCACTTGACTCGAGTTACGGCATCGTAGTAATAATGATGAAACACGGATGGTTATGTGGATAATGTTGGAAATGCTAAACCTGAGATGGTAACCTTTGATGTTAATGGTTAATCAAGTGATTGCTTTAGCATAGGTGCTTACCTAGATTGAATAGATTATAATAAATATGATGCAAAAGGACTTAAATTAGTTTATTCATGATAACTTATGCTTTTCGCAAATGAGTCAAGCTAGCCCACTGAAAGAAAGCCTTGCATACTCCTTGGTGTCATATTATTTCTGGTTTATGACGGGTAAGTCTAGCTGAGTACCTTCTCGTACTCAGGGTTTATTCCCACTTGTTGCAGGTTGTGGTATAACATAGCTACTGCAAGAATTGGAAGACTCCGGCTATAGTGGCGGAGTGTGATCATGGGCATGATCCTTCTGAGCTATCTTATCTCTCATGCTTTTATGGGAAATTGACCTTGGTACTGGCATGTATTTGAATTAAGGTGATATTAGTTCAAACTACTTTGCTTCCGCTACTTTTGAACTTGAGTTGTAATAACTCTACTGAACTCCGATATATGTTGAGTTAATTATGAAATGGATGTAACATATGACCTGTTATGTTGGACCACTACGATCTTAGCTTGTATGTTGGTTGGTTTGAAATCCCTCGTGATTTTATTGGACTACCGGAGTTATAGGAGCTTAAGTACGGGAATTTAATTGCTCCGGCGATTATTTTTGTACTTTTGTTCTTATAATTTGGGCGGTTCTGTGACAGCTGGTATCAGAGCAAGGTTCAACACTAAACATGTCATATGTGTATTGAAAACAAAGGTTTTTGTTTGCAAAACTCAGTTTTTGACAACTTATAGCTACTGCATATATAGGTTTGTTCAAATCTAAATTTTAAATCTAAGTATGCCAGTGGTCATTTCCTTTATGCCCAATTAAGGACCCTTAGGTGGCTTAATTAAGTACTAACTTGGGGGGTTTAATTTTGCATCTACGCTCAAGCCAAGGTATGTATGAGGGATAACTTGACCGCACTGTTACCCTGTGGTCGAATGGTAGAGGTAACCTTCGTATATGAAATAGCCATATATGTCGCTAGAGTTACATTCTTGTAACGTCGCACCTACGCCAAGGTAAGTGTGAGCTGGGAGAGCATGACCGTTCAACCATCGGTCTAGGGGAGAGTTAGCTATGGTTACTGGCATAATTACATGTTTAACCATGTATTTATGAAAGTACTTAATTGTGGGTACATTTATTGGGTAGCTATGATACCGAAGTATATGCATCAGGGGATGCATGTATGGAGAGTATTTAGTTTACTGCTTTCATTGTGTGCTATATTGGGAGTTGTTGGGCTGCAATGAAATTTTCTGCAGGTACGCTAACCACGAATGCGTAAGTTGAATGTAGCTGACGACTAGCTCTATATCGAGAGAATGCGTGTTATGCCACTGACATAGAACGTGATTGCCACCTTAGGCTGGCAATCTTGTGAGGATGAATAGGGCAAAGCATGCATCATCATGATTGTTGCTTTGTGCATATAACTATGCTCCTCCCATCTTTGTCCTAATAAATAAGTAACTTGTGATTGATGTGCTGCACTATCCTCCTGGTATGGGGTTAGTCAAGAATGCCTTGTTCCATGTTGCTTGATTAGGAAGTGCTTGAGGATAGAGTGTGCTTAGCCTTAATAGGTAATTGAGGTTACATGCTTGAACTTATAAATGTCCTCTAGTTTGGTCTAGTGGTGGATGTGTTGCTCCTGCAAGCTCTTGCAAATGCTTACTCAAGTAACTGTGATTCCTATGAATAAACTAAACTATTGATTAGTCTAAAGTAAGAATGTTTGGAGTTACTAGAATAATGTGATTGTGTGCTCTCGTGTTAACGCAACAAGGTTAAATATTGTTTTGCATGTAATAAACTTTGGCTGCTAGAACAGTTTATGTTGTAGTCATATTTTCATGGTCATAATAATGTAATCTGTGAATTATTCCTTAGTGTGAATAAGAAAGTTATAGATAACTTAGTAAGCTTTTCAATAAGTCTAGTACCACCTTAGTTTGATGCTTACAACTTATGTTTTGTTTAAAACACGTGTCTGTTGCGTTGCTGTCTAGGCTCTATGTATGTACTAAGTTGGTTACTTTAGCATGCTTTCGTTTTGGCTAAACTTGTAGTTAGTTCTTGTTGGATAATTCTTGTTAGGTGTGAGCCTTCTGCTTAGTATTGGATGCTTAAGCTAACCTGACTAATAATCTCAAGTGTCCACTTAAAACGGTGATGTTGTGTAGATGCTTGTTATATAGGTAGTGTCATAGTTGTCACCTCTTTTGTCCTCGGTGAGCATATGAGTGTTGAAGATGCTTTATCCTAGAACAACGCTCACGTTATGTAATCGCATGGTCGTCGTCTCTGATTAGATTCTCTCGTAGGAGCCAGAGCCTGTAGACGTGGTTGCTAGCCCTTGAATGTTTTTGTATCCATGCCTTGCTTGAACCGTAGGCCCTAGCGTAGTCCCCTTATATGGTTGCTTAGGCCTTGGACATCCGCTACCTTTTGGAGAATGCCCTTGTCAATTGACCAACCAAGTTAAGTCCTAGCGAACGTCAATTTTGGCCACGATTGTTGCCTACCAAGTTTTGGAGACCATACCAAATTCCATGTTGGACCTCCCGATTGTCTCTCCTACAGATGATCCAAGCAACGCTAATCTCTCGTTGTCTGATCTAGAAATCTTTGCTTACGAAATCAGGTGGCTATCTTATCAACCAAATCTCCGATCGATGTATCATTTTGTTTGAAAGTTTGTTAAGTCCATCTCAACTTCTGACATCTCTCAACATTATTAATCTTGATCTCATGTTATTGTCCGACGTGACCGGAACCTTTCGTCTGGTAATCACCTTGGTGGACGCAAGACGTGCGTGGAAATGACCAAGAACCCTTGCTCAGTTGGCTTCGACAATTAAGCTATGTTCTCTTGCGCTGTGTTTCAATCTTTGAATCGCCTCCTCGTTGACTCTAAACCTTGTAACTACCCTTGCTTGCTACTCCTCCCTTGTCTGGTACTTGTTCTTACCACCCAATCGGTGCCACTTGAAATTCCACTTTGTTTGTGCGTTTAATAATGGTGTTACGATTAGCATTCTATGGTGCCGCGACGAAACCGAGAGCCTCCTGTGGGCGCGCACACAAGGTTATGTTGCTCGGCACGCGCTGGTATTAGGTTGCTAGTCATGATCCATTATGAAACGACAGCCGATGTGTTATTTCTCATGACCGTTTTCCTTGGTTATCTCCCTACATCTTATCTAAAGATTCATATCTCAGACCATATGTAGTAGAGCTTCCTCCTAAAGTTGCTAAGAGGATAACCTTTGAAGGATAGTCACTGGCATGAACATTAACAGACTGCAAGAGGTGGTAGACAAGTGACTCTTCCCAAGTGTTCTGGTACGACGTCGGTCATCGATTGAGCAACGTATGTCATCCCCGTTGGATAAAAAAGGGCAAATAACACTTAATATTGGATAAGTTATCTATGGGATAAGAATTTATCATCACATTGTGCATTTGACCTAGTTATCAAAGTCTTGATCCGTGTGTGTATGATGGCCATACAGTCAAAATCAACCATCTCTGGTGTTTATCTGTGAACTTCGATGGCGACCATCCATTTGTGCTTTGACTGCAATCATTGTGGTGGTCAAGAGTAAAGGTTGGAACTTTGAGAATTGAGAGACAACTGATTAGTTACCAGTAAGAAGGTTATTCTCTAGCCAAGTAACGATTCTTTGATAGCTGTGATGGTTATGTCTCAACGAACAATAGTAAGCGAAGAGGCCATGAAGTCGGTCAGCAATGCAGGTGTTGCATCTTCTCCAAATGTGCTATCAAGTCAATTCCATCTTGGACAATCACGTACATAGTGCAACATATTGTATTAGCCAAGTGAAGGACTAGAGAAAGGCTTCTGCTACGATGAGAAAGAGCAGAGAGTGCAAAACACACACACCCCAACATGTGAAGCGAAAGAAAAAGAAGAATACGAAGTCTGTCTAGAATTTTGTGGCACTACCCCGATTATCTTCAAGCCAAAGGCTAGTGACTCAAACGAAGTTGGATTGACCCTAAACATGGTAACCTCATCCCTTGCTTAGGACTCTTCAATGTCTTAAGTGGGTATGAGTATTGGTTGAGTAAAACATAGGATTTGAGAGATGTCTTTTCAGCTTGTTTGGCTGCCATTTCAGAACAGAGCTATTTTGGTAGATGGACTGTTTGGATAGTCCAACGGTGTGCGTTTGGGCTAAATTTTGGGTGAAGTAGTTCGAAGACCCATGGATCTACATGTCCACCAATATTTGTGCATATTGGAGACGTAGTTATGTTATATGAACAGAAAACAAAAGGGTACAGAATTGGTGATTTCTCTGTTAACTGCGATCATCCTTTCCATTGGAAGGTTATGTTTGTAATGCATGCCAAGAACTTGCAGTTGATAGGTATCTTGCTGTTAGACAACTCTCCGTACCCTTGGAAAGACTAATTGCACCCCGATGTGCCTTGTTTTTGCCCTCTTAGATTGGCAATGCGTGAGAAATCAAGGTGTTCTACAAGTCAAATTGTGCCATTACGAGTTGAAAGCAATTGGGAAGGTGCCAAACCACAGATTTTTGGATTATGGTTTTGAGGTTTTGATTGGCATTAGAATGGAAGCCTCAATGTCAAATATAGATCAAGAAGGCTAGTTTTGCCATAGTGCAAGTCAACCCAACTTGTTACACAACTGCACCACGAAGGAAAATTGTGCTCAACCTGCTTAGTGGTGAACTAGTTCCCTAGTTTGGTGGATACTTGCAACTTTTGTTGTCTTTCAGACCTAGCTATCATCCTTTTGCAGTAATGGTTCTCTAGTGCTGACATGCCTATGGTACTTTATATGTGTCTTTATTCAAGAGATTGTTTCTGATTCAACCCAGATAACTGTTGCTTTTGTATAAGAGAATCTTCTTAGGTAACATTTGGCAGAAATCCAGTACCGACAGAGTCAGCTATCACTTTCACAGTTCCCTCAATAGACTCAGATAATATAGTGTTGGCATCAGAGAAAGAGAACTGCATACGTGGAGCAATATGTAGTTTTCCATCAGTTGGCATCTGAGTGAGTGAATAGTCTATGACCGGTATAGACATTGTCTATTGGTTAGACGGTTTCAGATAGCCTCAAAGAACGATTACCTCGTATATGGATACAACCCTTATTGGAAGTTGTACATGCTATGCCACTAGAAAAGTAAATGCTACGAGTAATTAGCCCATGCTCGTAGTACTCTCTGTGCACCGTGAACGAAGTACCGTATTGTCTTGGATTCCTCCTAAAGTAACAATTCTATATGGAAGTCAGTGAAGAAAATTCTTCAAATAAAAGTTTCTGCATAGAGCGAGTATTAGAAAGTGTATTGCCCAATTAGCCTCTCTGATGCCTAAAGCAAAGTAGCCTAATGCGCTTGTAGATGTTGGAATTGGATAACATGCTTCTCTTCCCTTGGAAAGTTCTTCACACCGAATCTCGGGACGTGATTCTTTTAAGGGGGGAGGGCTGTAACACCCCAGGTGTTTGCCACTAGTTAAGCAGTGGGTTTGAGATCAAACATGATAGATTAAGTGGAGATGGCGATGTCAAGGTCAACCTATGGAGATGAGCCTAACCTAAACTTGGATGTTGCACCCTTGCTTTACATATAGTCCATTTTTAAGATATATGCTTGGGTGGTGTTATTGCAATATCTTCATATGTCTCACCTTAGTACCTATTTATATTGGTCACTGGAAAAGTTTCATGACATTTGGAATCAAAAAGTCACATGAAATGATAAGTTATATCATTATTGGAATGACTTTACTAAGTGTTGGAATTGCTTTATTAAGTGGATGGAAATATAGGTCATCAACCAAACCTTGCAACCTTGCCCAAATGACTCTAGATGGACTCTACAACAAAAGTCGTGAAAGGTTCATGTTGAGCAAATGCCAAGAAAATGACTTAATTGGCCTAAAACCTTAGTTTAGGCTTTATCGACTTGCTACTTTGACAAAAGTAAAAGTTTGACTTCTGTACTAGTTATGAGGTTTGACCTTAAAGAAAAGTTGTAGTTCTTCTTATGTAGAACAAACTTTGTTTAATGGTCAAGAGCTAGTTTGGCCTCTAACCTAGTCAAATAGTGCTCACAAGATTCAATGCAGTGCTGTCTTGGAGCCCAGAAATTTGGCTAAGTCCTGAGTGAGTTTCAGTTTCGGGTACCCTACTTTGGAGCGATGTAGTTTTCTAACCAAGCCGATCTGGTTGATGATTCTTTAATAAGAGTTGTAGTTTAGTTTTAGTACAACAAACTTTGTTTTTTGATCATACCATGAATTAGCCCGGAAGGAAGTGAAACTGAGGCTTGAAGATTGAATCTGTAGCTGTTTTTAGACTTGGAAATAATTACGGCCGAGATTAGTAACAACTTGATTGGCATGCCGCGTTCTCATGTTTTTGTTAAGCAACTTGTTTTGACACAAAAATAGAAGTTGAATATTATCTATTGGAGAAGAACATACAAAAAGTTGGAATTCGTTTGACCAAGTTTGGCCTTCCAAGGCTAGCGAAAACCGAGCAAAGCTTAATCACCATTAAGCCGGTGACAGTGTCAAATTTAGAGTTGATTATCTCCTAATCTAGAGCCCTAATGGTCGAGCACCCTTAACCAAAATTGTAGAGCGTCTTGCGGGCTACAACTTTGCTTTTGGGACCGTGATCCAATTTGGCCTGTAGCCGACCCAAAACTGCACCCCACGCCGGCCACTTTGGTGAACGCCACGTGCTCGACTTTGTGTCACCGTGGCGACCATGCAGGAGTAGCACGCGCCGCGCCTCTGAGCCATGACGGCCACCTCCCCTGCACCCTTGCGTCGATAAGTAGGAGCACCTGAGCGACCTCGTTCACTCTCTACTCCTTCTAGCGCTCGCCCACACTCTTCCCCGCAGTGACGCCGCACGCGGTCGCGTCCGCCATAGCCGCCCGCCATGACCTCGAGAGCGCACGTGGCCGGGCCACCACGACCTGCCTCGGGCCGAGCAGAGCAGCCCCACGGGTGCGCCTTGACGTGTCCAAGCCGCCACGTCCCTTCCCCGCCGCTGACGAGCCCCCTGCCGGTCGGAAATCGTGACCCCGACGTCCTCCTCTGCTGCCTCCGTGGCCGGCTGACCTCGGACCGTCGCGGAGCAAGACGAGGGCACCAGCGGGTGCGCAAGAGGCCCCTGGTGCTCCGCCGCCATTTCCCGGCTGCCGGCGTGGCCTCCTCCGGCCGGCACCGCAAGCTCCGGCGATCTCCCTGTTTGTTTTCGCGTCAGGGACCTCGGGCTTGAATTCGACTAAAGCCAGGGGGTTATTTGAGGAGTCATAGACTCATGTGAATAGTACTCTAGGGACTGTTTTGGTGTAGTTTTTGCTGATTTTTGAAAATGCATAGTAAATCATAGAAAATTCGTAAAATAGCAAATGAAGACTTTTTGGAATCCTTGTGAAATTCTCTATGCAGTGGATCTATAATATGTCATGTTTTAGTTTAATTTGTTTGCTGTAAAAATCGATTTTTCAGATTAGGTTTTCAATGTTAGTTGTATTTGTCAATTTCATAACTGCAAATATAGGGCTCCAAATGAAGTGAAATTTTTGTGGCATGCTACTCATATGATGATTGATGTATGGTAAAAATTTCATGAATTTTAGTTGCCATTTGAGTGAGTTATTAGTGTATCTTTCTCTCACATGAATTCTTGTAATAGCAATTTGTCTTTTTCACAGAGGTTGATATATATGTCCAAATGGCTTGAAATATGTACAGTAGACTATTGGGTGTATGTAAGCGCTACTGTAATTTTTATAGATTTTATTATGGACTTTTGATATATGTTTATTATTTCACCTTGCTATTTAAATAAATTAAGAAATACATTAAAAGCAATTATTTAATGATGAGCACTATGCTTTTTGGTGATCATTTAACATGCACTTTATGATGGTTACATTGGTTGTGGCCAAATGTATGTTTGGAATGTAAGTTAATATTTATTCTTGTAATTGATGCTTTCCTGGATAGTTTCTGGGACTTTGGTAATTGCACCATGAAAATGATATTTGCTGAGAAACATGCTTATAACAAAGTTGTAGATAACTCATTAATCTAGCTTGTGTTAAATTTTGGTGGCATTTGACCTTATATTTTGTGAGTAATGACTGTTCAAGTTGGGTTCTAGAAATAGTTGTTCTCTGGAATCTCTGAACCAGATTCTGTAATTATGCATGTTGGACTTGGTTAACTTAAGAATCATGCTAAGATGATTAAAGATGAATTATAGACAATTTCATAAGCTTTCTAGAATGTCTTGTTGCATGGCTATTGGATTTGTATAACTCCAGTTATGATCCAAACATGTAGATGTTGTTTGGAGTCCAGAAATTGTCAGATGCTAGTTATGGTTGTTTACTCCATGTGTTGCTAACTGTGGCTTATACCCTTGATGATGGTCAAGTTAAGATACTTATGATCTTGTCAAACTTGTGTTATGCTTAATGTGCTTGCCCTCTTTAATTGGTTGCGCGAGGTTAGCTAATTAGCTTTTGGTGTCTATGTCTTAATCGTGTGTTTACATGCATGATTATGTGATGCATCTCTTGTTACCATTCATCATATTCATACGTAGCCCTGGGCGTTCGGTCTGACCGAACCGATCGGTCTCGGTCTTCGGTCATTTCGAAAGTTCGGTTATCTAAAAACGGAGACCGATCGGTTAGTTTTAAAACTCAGGACCGAGCAAGTTCGGTCTCGGTTAGTTCGGTTCGGTCTCGGTCATGACCGAACTAACCGAACTTCAGAAAACAACTACTAAATATTATAATTTGTAGCAAATTTTACCAATATTTTTTCTATTTCAAGGCAAAAATACAATACAAAATATAGATTAAACATAGTGATAAGAGTGATGGTTGATATAAACCCACTAGAATAAATATTATATCACTAATAATAGTCTAAATTACATATTATGTCAACAAAATTCAAATGTTCGGTTAATTCGGTTAGTTCGGTTACCCGAGGGTAATGACCGAACTAAGTCCGGTTAGTTCGGTTACTTCAAACTGAAGACCGAACTTGTGACCGAAATTTTCGGTCTCGGTCACTTCGGTCTCGGTCTCGGCTATTCATACGCATGCATCTTGCATCTCATTTAGGTTCGCTAGATGCACCATGTGAAGGATGAGATGTTGAGGCCAAACCTGAAGACGGTGTTTGGTGGACCTATCCTGAAGATGAAAGGATTAAGCAAGTGTCGGGATGGGAGATGCTCGCCAAGCGAGTGTCATCTGTCAATCACTAACCCAGTGTTCGATCTCAGGCAAGCCCCGGAGCATTCTAAGCCTCCTACTTTACAAAAGCAATTGAGTATATATATGTTATATATGTATTGTTGCATTAAGTTATAAGAGTTGAGTGAAACCGTTGTTGCATTATTATCTTGGCCACCGGATTATCTTTCACCCTGTTAGGTCAGGATCGAGTGAATTGCTTAGCCATGCTTAGACCGGTAGAAGTCGGGTGATTTCCTGTCACCTGCGAGTTATAGGTGGATACCGGGTTATGGTTAGCTGTAATTGTGATCATAAAAAGTAACCAAGTGTTGATGGATAAATGAAGACCGGGCGGAGTCTTATAGGGTTTTGGACTATAGTGATTCCGTCTGTGTCGATTAAGGACCGATCGTTGCTCGTCCCTCTTGTCATGTTGAAGGCATGCCTCACATTTAGCTGGCCGAATAAAGTACCTTTCGACCGCGAAGCTAGTAACACTTTTCGAGCTAGGATAAACTCGGGTTGGCAGACTGGTGTTGAAGTGGGTGTAACGGGGACACGAAGAGTGAGCCCAAGGTGCGTCCTGGCAGTCGGGTGGTCCCTAGGTAGTACGATCTATGATTGTTATCCCGCGGCTTCTTGGAAAGTGTCATTGGTGATCTACGCGACCCTGACGAGGGAAGTAGGGTTTGTGTGAGGAATAAATCTCCAGCTGGATAGGAATTCGATTCGAATCGCCGTCGCTCCCGGTCAGTGAGCACTTGACTCGAGTTACGGCATCGTAGTAATAATGATGAAACACGGATGGTTATGTGGATAATGTTGGAAATGCTAAACCTGAGATGGTAACCTTTGATGTTAATGGTTAATCAAGTGATTGCTTTAGCATAGGTGCTTACCTAGATTGAATAGGTTATAATAAATATGATGCAAAAGGAATTAAATTAGTTTATTCATGATAACTTATGCTTTTCGCAAATGAGTCAAGCTAGCCCACTGAAAGAAAGCCTTGCATACTCCTTGGTGTCATATTATTTCTGGTTTATGACGGGTAAGTCTAGCTGAGTACCTTCTCGTACTCAGGGTTTATTCCCACTTGTTGCAGGTTGTGGTATAACATAGCTACTGCAAGAATTGGAAGACTCCGACTATAGTGGCGGAGTGTGATCATGGGCATGATCCTTCTGAGCTATCTTATCTCTCATGCTTTTATGGGAAATTGACCTTGGTACTGGCATGTATTTGAATTAAGGTGATATTAGTTCAAACTACTTTGCTTCCGCTACTTTTGAACTTGAGTTGTAATAACTTTACTGAACTCCGATATATGTTGAGTTAATTATGAAATGGATGTAACATATGACCTGTTATGTTGGACCACTACGATCTTAGCTTGTATGTTGGTTGGTTTGAAATCCCTCGTGATTTTATTGGACTACAGGAGTTATAGGAGCTTAAGTACGGGAATTTAATTGCTCCAGCGATTATTTTTGTACTTTTGTTCTTATAATTTGGGCGGTTCTGTGACAGAAAATCTCAAGAAGGAGATAAAAGAGCTCAATCACACATTAGCTAAGGCTTATGGTGATGAGGACCGCTTGCTTATGTGCTTGGGTAGCTAAAGAGCTTCTCTCTACAAAGAGGGATTGGGCTATAACCCCAAGAAAGGCAAGGCCGCTTTTGCTCCTCACAAGACTCGTTTTGTGAAGAACAATGGTAGCTATTGCAAAAGTTGCAAGCAAGTTGGTCACATAGAGCAACAACGCATGAACAAGAAATCCAATGCTAATGTATCCTCAATTAAGTTTGATTCTTTCTATATGCTTACCAAGGGTATAAATGGTGTTCATGCTAATTTCATTGGTACACCATGGATGGGCTCAAAGAAGAAAGTCATTTGGGTACCAAAGAGCTTGGTCACTAACCTTGGAGGACCCAAACAAGTTTGGGTACCTAAAAAGAATTGATCTTGTCTTGTAGGTCAATTACAAAGCCGGAGGAAGGCATTGGGTGCTTGATAGTAGGTGCACTCAACATATGACCGGGGATTCTTGTATGTTCAAATCAATTGATACAAGTTAAAATGGTGATTTTGATGCTATCACTTTCGGCAACAATAAGAAAGGCAAGGTCAAGGGGCTTGGTAAAATTACTATCTCAAATGACATGAGAATATCTAATGTGTTACTAGTTGAGAGCTTGGATTTCAATCTTTTATCGGTGGCACAACTTTGTGATCTTGGCTTCAAGTGCATATTTGGTAGTGATGATGTTAAAGTCATAAGTGTTGATGGATCAAATTTGATATTCAAAGGATTTAGACATGGTAGCTTATACTTGGTTGACTTCAATGACAGTGAGACACAATTGACATCATGCTTGCTTAGTAAATCTAGTATGGGATGGTTGTGGCATAGAAGGCTTGGTCATATTGAAATGAAACAATTGAACAAACTTTTGAAGCATGACTTAGTTAGAGGCTTAAAGGATGTCACTTTTGAGAAGGATAAACCTTGTAGTGCTTATCAAGCCGGCAAACAAGTTGGAAATGTACATCCTAGTAAACGTGAAATGACCACATCAAAGGCATTTGAGCTATTACACATGGACTTGTTTGGGCCAACAACATACACTAGCATTGGTGGTAACAAGTATGGTTTTGTGATTGTTGATGACTACACTAGATACACTTGGGTGTTCTTTCTCTATGACAAGAGTGATGTTTATAATCTATTCAAGTCTTTTGTCAAGAGGGTGCAAAATGAGTTTGAGACTACCATCAAGAAGATTAGAAGTGACAATGGTAGTGAGTTCAAGAACACAAGAATTGAAGTTTTATGTGATGATCTTGGTATTGGACATCAATTCTCTCCAACATACACTCCTCAATCCAATGGTGTAGTTGAAAGGAAAAATAGAACTTTGATTGATATGGCTAGATCAATGCTTAGTGAATACAATATGAGTCATTCATTTTGGAGTGAAGCTATCAACACGGCTTGCTATTGTAGCAACCGTCTCTATTGCCATGGGAAGCTTGGAAAGACACCATATGAGCTATTGAATGGAAGAAAGCCTAACATTGCATACTTTAGAGTGTTTGGTTGCAAATGCTATATTCTCAAGAAAGGCACTAGATTGAGCAAGTTTGAAAAGAAATGTGATGAAGGGTTCTTACTTGGTTATTCTACCACAAGCAAGGCATATAGAGTTTGGAATCTCACTAATGGCACCTTGGAAGAAGTTCATGATGTTGAGTTTGATGAAACCCAAGGGTCTCAAAATGAAGCTCAAAACCTTGATAATGTGAGAGGAGATCAATTGGCAAATGCAATGAGAAACATGGACATTAGTGATGTTAGGCCAAGGCAAGTTGATGATGATGATGATACTCATGTGATCAACCAAAATGTGCAAATTGATACAAATATAGTAAGCTCTAGTGGTACTCATAATGAAGCTCAAGTTCAAGGTCAAACAAGTGGAAGGAATCAACTCCCAATACTCCAACCGACTAGTATTGCAAGAGATCATTCATTGGACCAAATCATTGGTGGAATTCAAAGTGGTGTTCAAACTAGATCAAGGCTAGCATCCTTTTGTGAGCATTACTCATTTGTGTCACTTAAAGAACCTAAGAAATTAGAAGATGCTTTGAAGGATTCTGATTGGATAAATACCATGCATGAAGAACTAAACAACTTTGCTAGAAATCAAGTTTGGAAACTTGTTGAGAGGCCAAAGAGCTACAATGTGATTGATACTAAATGGGTCTTTAGAAACAAGCAAGATCAAGATGGCATGGTTGTGAGGAACAAAGCAAGATTAGTAGCACAACGATACACTCAAGTTGAGGGTCTTGACTTTGGAGAGACATATGCACCCATTGCAAGATTGGAGGCTATTAGAATCTTATTAGCATATGCTTGTGCACACAACATCAAGCTCTATCAAATGGATGTCAAGAGTGTATTTCTCAATGGCTACATCAATAAAGAAGTTTATATTGAGCAACCTCCCGGTTTTGAAGATGACAAGAAGCCCGACCATGTTTTCAAGCTAAAGAAGGCATTGTATGGTTTGAAGCAAGCACATAGAGCATGGTATGAGAGATTGAGAGACTTTCTTCTCTCTAAAGGGTTCAAGATGGGAAAGGTTGACACCACTCTCTTCACCAAGAAGATAGGCATTGACTTGTTTGTGTTGCAAATCTATGTTGATGACATTATCTTTAGATCAACTAACCAAGACTTTTGTGAAGAGTTTGGAAATATAATGGCTAATGAGTTTGAGATGTCTATGATTGGAGAGCTTAGTTACTTCCTTGGACTTCAAATCAAGCAAATGAAGAATGACACTTTTGTAAGTCAAGGTAAGTACATCAAGGACATGATCAAGAAGTTTGGATTGCAAGATGCTAAGCAAATGAGTACACCAATGGGCACTAATGATCAATTGGGTATTGATGATAGTGGAAATATGACAGATCAAAAGCTATACCGGTCTATGATTGGAAGTTTGCTCTATGTCACCGCTTCTAGGCCGGATGTGATGTTTAGTGTGTGCAAGTGTGCAAGATATCAAGCTTCACCTAGAGAAAGTCACTTGAAAGCAACCAAGAGAATATTGAGATATCTTAAGGGCACTCATGATGTTGGACTATGGTATCCCAAGGGATCTAATTTTGAGTTGATTGGATATTCGGACTCCGACTATGGTGGATGCAAGATTGATAGAATGAGCACAAGTGACACTTGTCAATTGCTTGGAAGGTCTCTTGTTTCATGGTCATCAAAGAAACAAAATAGTGTTGCACTATCTACCGTCGAGGCCGAATACATTAGCGCCGGTAGTTGTTGTGCACAATTGCTTTGGATGAAAGCCACCTTGAATGATTTTGGAATCAAGTTCAAAAATATGTCTTTGTTTTGTGATAATGAGAGTGCTATCAAGATGACACAAAATCCGGTTCAACATTTAAGAACGAAGCACATTGATATAAGGCATCACTTCATAAGAGACCATCAACAAAAGGGTGATATTAACATTGAGAGCATTGGCACCGAAGATCAACTAGCCGACATATTCACAAAGCCACTTGATGAAAAGAGATTTTACAAGTTGAAGAATGAATTGAACATACTTGACTTCTCCAACTTGAAATGAGTGCACCCCCACATTCTTATATGACATGCCTCTCCTCCAACATAGCAAGGTAAAGTTATTTGACATATCATTCATACTTTGCTAAGGACATGTTTAGAACATATAGACATATTTGCATGACAAATAGACTCATTCATGAAAATCAAATAATTTTGAAGTATATATGGTACCACTATTTCTTCTATGTTTGTTTGATCTAGTGGTAGCATATGACATGTTTGTGAGCTTGCAAACCTAGTGTTGAATCTAGTAAACAAGCTCATGATGTGTAATTCAACATGGTCAAGATAACCCTTATATTTTATGAGGTGTGAAGAAGCTTGTCCTTGGATCAAACCGAATTACATATTCTAGGCAAGTGATCTAGATTGAACCATAATTTGGACTCCCTCATATTGATTGACTTATCTCTCACTAAAATTGGCACCTTTTTGGTGATTGTTGACAAAGGGGGAGAGAAAAGTCACAAAGATATTGCAAAGAGGAAAAAAGATATAATAAGGGGGAGAGAAAAGTCACAAAGATAAAAATTAAGTTACCAAGGGGGAGAAAGGGATCAATTAAAATTGAGCACACAAATAGGGGGAGCAAGCTCATGAATTATTTGTTGCATTTGTATGTGCATTAACATGATGAATTGTTGCATTGCAAAGCTTAAATTCATATTCATGATTGTATGGTGTTTGCTAGAAATAGAACTTGAATGATGATTTGTTAAGAGTAGCTTTACAAGTGGTATCTAGACACCTTTTGCTTATAATGTTGATCTCACAGGGTACTTTAGTGTTTGTGATCTTTACAAGTGATGTATTACAAGTGGTGTCTAGCTACATCGATGCTAAGGATGGTATATAAAGGCAACTCCGATTGGTATCACGCTTCAAAGGTCTATTCTATATACCTTAGCATTAATTTGATAGTAGTAACTCTCCCAAAATTCAAATCCATACATATGTGCACAATTGAACCAAACTCATGAAAACACATATGTAAGGGGAGCTAATACTATTGAAATTGAAAATTGATTTCATTTCATATCTTTGTGATGGTTGTCATCAATTACCAAAAAAGGGGAGATTGAAAGCCTAAGTTTGGTTTTGGTAATTAATGGCACCAAGTTTCTAATGCCATGTGTTAAGTGTTTTGAGTTAGGCATAAGCAACACATGTGATGAAGGTGTATGTGACAAGGAGTGGTGGCCACAAGATCACAAAGAGATGGTGCATGGACATGAAATGATGATCATGGTGGAGATGCACATAATATGATGGACATGGTGATCAAGTAGAAGAGAATGATCTAAGAGCGCAAGGCAAAGGTATAACCATAGGGTTTTCCTTTTGCCGGTCTAAGATGAGTAGAGAAGTGATTGACCGGGTTTAGGATACATAGCCGACTATCAAGAGGGGCAATCACAGTTAGCTCGAGAATCAAGTGCCACTAGATTAATGTCTTGAGCATATGTATTAAGATCTAGTAAAGAGCTAACATAACGCCTTGAAAATAATTGTGAAATGCTAACCCACATGCACATGGTGGTGCACACTTGGTGGTGTTACCACAGTTTACGAAGGCGGTGGAGTTTTAGCGGTAGAGAGGGGTTCAACGCTTTTTGGGGAAGTAGAATGCCTATTTTCTAGTGCGCCGGAAGTCGAAAAAGAAACGGAGGCGAACGGGGGTCACAGAGGTGACCGGACGCGGTCTCTGTATGACCGGACGCGTCCGGTCAGCGTTCAGCGTCTGCACGTGTTTTAGGTTGATGATCGGACGCGCAGCGTGTCCGGTCACTGTCGACCGGACGCGTCCGGTCGTCCAGGGAGCTTACTGGACTCTAATCGGACGCTGGCACTGTGGCGTCCGGTCAGTTCTACAGCGCGTCCGGTCGTTGTTTCGTTGTGCGCTACTCAGGCTTGACCAGCGCGTCCGGTCAGTTACGGGACCAGCGTGTCCGGTTGCACCAAGCGCGTCCGGTCTGCGCGACCAGCACGTCCGATCGGTGTTTCGCAACTTAGCCGTTGCATGACCGGCGTGTCCAGTCAGTTTGACCAGCGCGTCCGGTCTACGCGACTTCGGTTGTTTAAGTTTCTAACGGCTAGCTGCGTACCCCTTCGCTAAAAATAGAAGATGTCCGGGGTTTGAGGGTAACTCTTGCACATTTTGAGACCTAGAGACATCCTTTGAGCTAGAGAACAACCCCTCCACTCATCTCTTTGCTTGGTTGCACATCTTGAGTGAGATTAAGTGAGATTCAAGTACATTGCTTGAGAGTTGCATTCTAGAGGCACTTGATCTTCGAGTTGCTGCGGATTTCTTGTTACTCTTCCGTGTTTCCCGACACGGTAGACGGCTTGAAGCAGCGGAGGTGATTGAGCTCACAATTGGAGATTGTTGGAGCCCTCACCAAGTGTTGTAAGGGGTTCTTGATCCTTCCCCGCGGGAGTTCGCGAATTGGATACTCTAGTGGAGCTCGTGGCTTGGAGGATCCCCATCTTGTGTGTGGTTGTGCGGCGCCCGCCGAGGGCTCGACTCTTGATAGTCGATTAGCTCGCGAACCGACAAGTGGGTGTATCGCCACAACGGGGAGTAGCTTGTCGGGAAGCAAGTGAACCTTGGGATAAATTCCTGTGTCATTCTCTTTCCGAGGATTTCTCTTGTGTGATTGATTGATTGGTACTTCTTATCTCTACACGGCGGTATAATCACTCGAAGCTCTTTTCTCGTATTACTTCTTGTTTCGAGCTTGTAGTTGTTGTTGTGTTTAGTGAATAGCCTTGTACTAGTTTTGTGTAGGTGGCTTGCTTAATTAGTTAGAGCTAGTGCTTTTGCTTCGCCACTTTTCGTACTAACTTGTGGTTAAGCAATTCTTGTAGAAGTTTTAATTAGGCTATTCACCCCCCCCTCTAGCCTATTTGGACCTTACAATTGTTAGTGTCATCGTTAAGTTGCAGCTCGAGGACGAGATGCATGTCTAGTTGGGGTGTAGTGTTAGAAGAGTCAAGGGTCTATTGGGCCTTAGCCCGTTAGGGTTAATTAGTCGCTTGCTTAGGGATCAAGTAAGACCTCTTCTCTATATAAGGAGAGAAGATGTATCAATCTAATCAAGCAAGAGATTAGAAAGAAATACCTTCTCTCTTGCCGGCCGTGGGCGAAGCCCTACGACCGGCGTTCCCAGCGTCCCTCACAGCCCTAGCCGCCGGTCCTCTGCCTCTCTCACGTGAACAGTACCCGTGGGGTACTGTAGCTCCCCGCCGCTCCTCCCTTCCTCCTCAATCATCTCGATCCCAACGGCCCACATAACAGGAAGCTACAAACCAATGACAATGACATTATGCCAGCTCTAAAGCTTAGCTATGATTATCTTCCTTTTTATCTGAAGCAATGTTTCTCATATTGTGCTTTGTTTCCTGATGATCATGAATTTGGCAGCAGTGAGTTAATTCACTTCTGGATAGGACTAGGTATATTACAGTCATCAGATCATAACAAACGAATTGAAGATATTGGGCTGAGCTATTTAAATGATTTGGTTAACCATGGATTTCTTAAAAAGAATGAGAAAGATGACCGTTGTCCTTATTATATTGTCCATGACCTACTACATGAGTTGGCAGTAAAGGTTTCATCGTATGAATGCCTGAGCATACGTAGTTCAAATGTGAGGTCCATACAAATATCCCCTAATGTACGTCACTTGTCTATCATTATAGATGACATAGCGATTGGTGATAGAATGACTTTTGAAGATTTTAAAAGGGATACTGCTGCATTAGGTAAAAGGCTGAAAGTTGAAAACATACATACTCTTATATTGTTTGGAACATACCATGGTAGCTTTACCAAGACTTTTGGTGACTTATTAAGGGAAGCTAGAGCCCTTCGCGCTATTTATTTGTCTGGAGTGTCATATAATGTGGACAAGGATATGTTGCACAACTTTTCAAAGCTTGTTCATCTTCGCTACCTAAGGATGAAGTCACCTTTTCGCTACTTATCCTTACCTGCTGCTTTGGTTAGACTTTATCATTTAGAGGTCCTAGATCTACAAGGATGGATGGGTTCCTTTGATTTGAAAGGGCATATAAGCAACCTTGTAAAACTGCGTCATTTTCTTGTGCCAGTTGATGAGCGTCACACTGGTATATTTGAGGTGGGAAAACTAGAGTTCCTTCAGGAGCTAAGGAAATTTAATGTGACAAATGAAAAAGGTTTTGAGCTGAGTCAACTCGGTAAGTTGACAGAGCTTGGAGGATCACTTGAAATTAGTGATCTTGAAAAGGTGCAAACAAAAGAGGAAGCTGTTGGAGCCAAACTGATGCACAAAAGCCGCTTACATGAACTAAAATTAGAATGGAATACTGATGATTGGCGCAAGGAGGACCTTATACATGAACAGGATGTTCTGGAAAGTCTCAGACCACATAGCAACCTTCGTCACCTATGCATGAGAGGGCATGGAGGTATTAGTTGCCCAACATGGCTAGGTGCAAACCTCTGTGTTAAAAACTTGGAATCTCTTAAGCTTGATAATGTACCTTGGAAAGAGCTTCCACCATTGGGAGAGTTGTTTTTGGTTGATGAGTCTGGTATAGAGCACATGGGTTGCCAAAGTCAAATATTTCACAACTTGAAAAGGCTAGAACTTACTGAGGTGAGAAGATTAAGAAAGTGGGTTGTGAGCTGTCCGCACAGTGTGAGCTATCCCGCATCAAAGGTGGAAAGTAGTTGTGTTAGAACTGTGCCTTGCAATTTGTTCGTTCATTTGGAGGTGCTCATTATCCAGTATTGTCCTGAACTGTATGTGGTCACAGTTTTTCACCCTACTTGCTGCCTACAAGAAGCACCGACCATGGCTTGGTTTCCTAGACTCAGGGAACTTACCATTAGGGATTGTCCACACCTTTTGTCCTTCCCTCCTATTCCTTGGACTTGTGGCCCGTGTTGTGTTACTATGGAAGGTGTGGGCTCAGGTAATTTGGTCGGTTTGGAGTCGTTACGTTACGAAAATGATGAATCGGATGTGAGCTTGTCAATTGAGGGTAGAGGTGCTTCAGATAGGGCATTCTGGAAGGTGCTGGATTTTAATAACCTAAAAGGACTAAGAACAATCGAAGTTAATGACTGCTCGCCTCTACCTTTGTATCACCTCAGGATGTTATCGTCCCTGAAGGAACTGACCATTAGGAGTGGCTATAATTTATTGCCGGTAGGCGAGAGCCACGTCGGATGTCAGTTTCCAGTTGAAGTTCTCTGGGTCGACAACCATGGTTGCAGTGGGAAGGAGCTGACAAGCAGTGGCGGACGTAGGTACCACCTGTGGGGCCACTCGGCCCCACAGGTTTTGACGAATCTAGTGTAATTTTACTGTAGCATATATGGTTTGGTCCCATAGCTTCTGCTGGCTGGCCCCATAGGTTTTGATTCCTGGATCCGCCACTGCTGACAAGGCTACTGTCTTGCTTTCCCAGGCTCACAAAACTAGATTTGCTTCACTGTTGGAAACTGACAGGGTTGGGTGTGTTGGAGCAAAACACCGCAGGAATATCCACATCAACATCTTTGGACGAGAAGATGAATCTCGCAGGGAATGAACAACTGCAAAGGGAGGTGGAACTGCAACTCTCAACAACAGAGGAAGGACTAGTGCTCTTGCCACCCCAACTGCAGGAGCTGGGAATCTCTCAGTGCCAAGGTCTGAGGCTCCACGCCTCCACCCCAACACAGTAGAGGAAGCTGGAGGATGGCTCCAAGGTCTGCGCTCCCTCCGTTCATTGGTGATAATGCATTCTGACGAGTTCCTCTCCTATTATTCGTCTTCCTCCTCTCCTGGTGGTTTCCCTTTCCCAGCCTCCCTGCGAAATCTCAACCTTAATGGCGTGGAGACACCAGTGCCTCTCTCAAACCTCACCTCCCTTGAGAGTTTATACGTCTATGGATATAGCCGAGGTTCAAGAGCTGAAAAAATCAGCTTGTGGCCTCTCCTCACCCAAGGTTGCCTTACCAAGCTATCACTCTATGGAACACCCATTTTCTTCGTCGGCCCGGACCCTGAGGCCTCGTGGTCTCATCATGGACAAGGGCTTCCACCAAGACTGGGGGAGATTGAGACGAATGATGGTCGCTGCCCATGGAGGCCCTCCCAAGCTCGCTGCAACAACTAACCATCGGCCGCTGTCCAGCCATCATCCAGTCACTGCATGAGGACAGCATCCCAAGCTCACTGAGAGTATTGGATGTCCGTCGCACCTACGGGTGGGGGGCAGATCGAATGCAGCTCCAGCGCAGGTTAACAGGAACCATTCCAATATTGAGAATATGAAGGTACCAAACACTCTCCTGCTTCACTCTGTGTGGGCTGTGGGCTGTGGCTCGTGGCTGTGCTTCCCCTGGTTCCTGCACTTGTCTGCGCACCAAATTTACCCATGATTTTTGAACCTCGTAAGTAAAACGTCAGATCAATTATCTTTTTCACTTGTGGTTCGCAAATTACTGTTGCATAGGAGTAATCGGTCCACTTTATTTTTATCAACTGTGCAGGTCTCTCTCTCCTTGGAATTACATGTACATTCTTCTGGCGTCACAGGATGCTCTCTGCATCCATGCATGGTTCTGAGTTGGCAAGCTTCTACATGTACCTTAACACGTATGTAAAACATGGTTCGTATATGCAGAATCGCCCCATACTATCTTTTTTTTTGGTTATTTGGTGCCTTTTCCTTTCGGTAGCAAGTTCCAAAACTTCTCGGTAGAGACTTGGTGCACCTAGCTGTGTTAACCGAAAGAAATTTGCTCAATTTACATAATCTTATTTCCTTCATGTATTTATAATTGTTTTAGCCACTGGCATGATATGTTTGGGTTACTATAGTAGCCATATCAAGAGTCAGTGTAAAGGATCAGTAGAGACCTTAGTGTATTTATAATCTTGGTGCACCTAGCTGGGGCACCGCGCCAATGGAGGCCGCCACCGTGCCCAGATCCGCCGCGGCCTGCCGCGCGGCGCCCCTGCTCCCGGCCGCCCGCACCGCCGCGCGCCACCTGGCCCTGCCCCGGCACGCGTTCTCCGTATCCGTCGCGGCGGCACCGGCACCGGCGCCGGCGCCGCGCTGCCTCCTCGCCGCTCGCCGCGCTGCGGATGGCGACAGCGTGGAGACGGCGCCGGAGGCGGTCCCCATCGAGAAAAGTCGGCCCCTTTTCTTTCTTCATGCCTCCACCCGTCTCGTCTCGTCTGTGCATTCCTGCTGATTGGGTTTCTCTAAGCTTTCGCGCTGCTTCATGGTTGTGTGCTGCAGGGTTCCCTCCCTTCCCGAGCGTCATGGACATCAACCAGATCCGCGAGATCCTCCCCCACAGGTGAATGCCGGTCGCTTGCTTCCTTGCTCTTGGGGTTGCTCAAACATGTTTGGCATTGCAATCGCACGACACGACTCTTAAGCTGATGCAACACCTTGAAATAATTGAAATTTTGACCATGCATTGACTTACCAGAAGAGGTGGTCCATTCCTTTGCAAATATGAGCATACAGTGCTTTAACTCTGCTGTTTCACACCTCTAGATCTCTGCAGTTATAGTCTTGTAGAGGACTAGAGGCCCATGTGCGTAGAGCTTAGCTGTACACATTGTTAAGGGCTATCCAAGATTTGGAGTTGAAGCATTGAGATATGAGGATAGATTAGCAGTTTGGTCTCCTTGTGAGCTGGCGTAAAGTCAGGTTGTTTCTAAACAATGGAAAGAAACAATCAGAAAATGTGTTTACAGGCAAGGTGGATAGTTGGTGTAAACCTGAAATGTAGTGCAATTTCAGCTGATTGTTTACTGAGAAGTCCAAAGTATAATTTTGGCACCAAAACACCAAGGGCTGCTGCAACTTCACTACTGTCTTAGCTGTAGAGGCTGCTGTAGTCGCCACAATTCCATCTCCATATTGACTCCTGATACATAGTACTTTAGCTGCATTTCTTTATGGATTCCAGATATTTGATCTGTGTTATCGTACTATATGCAACTGTACCCTGGATCTCATGCATATCTGCAACAAGTTTTACTTGCTACTGAAAAGGGTGTTGAAATGTTGAATATCCAAAATGGAAATCAAGTACCATGGCCTTTTGATTTCATGATGTGTTGTGCTGTAGAGATCGATAAGCATCATCATTGAAATAACTATGCACTTGTTTGGTTTGTAATGTTTTTAAACTATCTAATACCTAAGCATGTGGGTATGCATGTTAGGTTCCCATTCCTTTTGGTTGATAGAGTAATTGAATACAAGGCTGGAGAATATGCAGTGGGGATCAAGAATGTTACGATAAATGATAACTTCTTCCCAGGACATTTTCCTGAACGTCCCATAATGCCTGGTGTCCTCATGGTCGAGGTATGCACCAATTCACCTCTGTTGCTGATCATGTTTAGGGTCTGGATCTTACTGATAACTTTGATATAATTTAATTCTCCTTACAACATAACCAGAGGGGATAACCAATTCTGGGTCCACTGAAGGATGGTTGTAATATTTCATCCTGAGATTATGTTCACCATGACTTCATATGATGTTGGGATGGCCATGATCATAATTTGCCTATTTTCTTTTTTCTACAGTCTTTTAGAAGTTGCATAAATAAACAATAATTTTAAGTTATGCAATTGTTTCATATGAGTATGGTTTACATCGAGTTCAATGGAAGTTTTTCTTTGTCACAGTTATTATATGCACATAATACACTGCCTTATGGCACATATATCTCCATTAATAGTATGTCTCTTTTTTTTTCCTTTAGCCTTTTCTTATTTGCCATTCTGCTGATAGTAATTGATTTCCTCACAAGTTTTCTGGCATAAACTGACTATTGTGAACCATAGCTACCCAATATATCGACATGTAGCAGTTGCTAGGTTCAGCAGTGTAAACTTTCATACAGGCTACGCCATTAGATTTATGATTGTTGTCTACTGTGTAATGTAGTCTGAATCAGAATATTCTATTAGATTTACCCAAACCAGCTGATATGCTTATAGTTGCCAGCATTAACGCGTAGTTTGTATCTTGTTGACTGCATGCCTGGATTCAGTAACTCACATTTAGAAACTATTTGTACCTTTATCCACAGGCTATGGCCCAGGTTGGGGGTCTGGTGATGCTGCAACCCGAAGTTGGTGGATCTCGAGACAACTTCTTTTTCGCCGGGATTGACAAAGTTAGGTTCAGGAAGCCAGTGATTGCTGGGGATACACTGATCATGAGGATGACACTGACAAAGTATCAGAAGAGGTTTGGACTCGCAAAGATGGAAGGAAAAGCTTATGTTGGTGGTGATCTAGTTTGTGAAGGGGAGTTCCTGCTGGTCAGCGCAACTGAGTAGTGCAAAGATACTTCATGGTTCTCTGGGAAGAATCATTGGTTTGAGTCAGATCTGGATGGCTCTTTGAAAGAATCAAGTTTTGAGCTAATTATACAACCGGCAGTTGAGGCAATCCTTTACCTGTTGTTAAGCATGTCGTTGGGTCCATGTGGTGTTTTTTATCGCCTGCCAGGGCTGAATCCAGCCCTGTTACTGCTGTAATAGAGAATTACAATATCTTGGGGTAGTTGTTTGATGGAATAAACGATATTGATGTTGTAGTTGCATTTTCTTCCCAGAACCTTATGATATACCAGTTGATTGAAATTGTTTTCGTGGTTCCTTGTATTTTCTTTGTTCGTTCATAGTACATTACTAGACATGACGAGTTTGTATGACTTGGTGCAGCCGTGTAAAAAGATATGACTGCATCTGTGTCCTGGTCATGCATTCATGGTTTTAACCATCCTTTGTGCAGCTTTCAGAAATAATCACCGGTGAAGACTGACAAATAAAGTGTTTCTTTCTTTTGACTGAGTAACGTAGCACGTGGAAGGCTATTTTTTTTTTCCTAAAAAACACTATGACATGTGACCAAAACGATACGGTCAAGTGCAGAATCATCACTACTAGTGGTTTTCTATGCTGTCCTTAGCAGCCCTTCAGCTAAGTGAGCTAACTGAAAACATGCATATGACAGCCACACCATAAGCAGTCTCTTTGGTTTTTTTTTTCCTTATCACAAACAATGGCAGAGAACACAGATAAAAGTAAAAGCAACGATGGTATGACCAACCAAAGGCAAGTATCACAGGTTCACAACAGGCAAACAAAAAGTCAACTACAAACTGGTCGACATCACAAAATCGTTAAATTTGCAAGGCACTAATCCAGATCCAAGTCGTTTGGGTTTGCTGGTCAACTCTTGCCCGGTAGCTATTAAGTTGGCCCAAACGCCTCAGTATATACCCAAATCAAAGGTTACGAGAATGGCAGCTTGAGCTTGTCCAAGTCGTTTTGAGTTGTTAGTGTTTGGACTTCTTGGGGGCATGGCTAATCTTGTGGTCGTGAACATAAAGAGGAAGGATGCTGAAGTGGCCAGCCATGGATTCTCCCTGTTCCTTGATCCCAAGAGGATCAAACTGCAGGTATGGCATATGGAACAGTTTGGGGGTGTGATTTTCTTTTCGTTGGTGAATTGAACTTTCTTGCGAATTTTTTTTTAAAAAAAATCATATGAAACGGGTCTGCCATAAAACGGCGTTGATATTCTTCTGTACTATATACTCCTATATGCTAGTTGAGCAAGATGTTCACAGTCTGATTACAGAGACACGCTTTTATATAGTTGGGTATATAAAACTCATAACAATCTAAACAAGCTCCTTATTTTCTCTTTGGATTCCAAGTTCCTGCATCTATGTACAAGTACAACGGTTTAGCATGTTCGCATGTGGTTTCAGGATCCTTATGTAATGGCATCCACATGGCAAGATACCGAATTCGGTTAAGAATTCTCATTGTTCCTGCTATCAAACGGATCATGATGCCATCAACATTGTGAACCTTAAACACTCAGATCACTTGCTTACTGTTTCATGTTTGCGACCCTTGCTGTCATCAGGATGAGGCAGAGATCCCGGAGATGATGGAAGAAGAGGAACCACTTGCAGATGCAGACGCCGGTGCAGCACCAGTTGTTGTGCAGCCAACCATGTTGATGCCACCCTCACCGTCACCACTGCAACGAACTCAGGGCCAAGAGGCTGCTGTCCTCCATGACAGCACCGTGAGCACTGAATCAGGGAGCAGATCTTCAGAACCAGCATTGGCCGTCGAACAGGCGGCGCCCATGGCCATGGACATCGAGGAGGATAGCTGGCAGTCCCAGCCGCAGCCGCAGCCGCAGCCAGGCCAGCATCCTCACTTTTTGTCAGGTTAGTAAACCCATTTTGACATTCAAGCATTTGACTGAATAAATATGAGCTCTGCTCTGCCCTTTCAGTGTCAAAAATTGGAAATGCTGACCCTCAAAAAAAATGGAAATGGTTTGTCAGGTGAAAGATTATGGCGACTGATGCTGTTATCCTACCTACAAACTGCAGGTTTCTTCTGACGACAGGAACTCCTGTTTATGCAACAAGTGCCGTGCCACTGTTCCATTTAGCTTTTGTCCCTTTGTCACCTGCTAGTTGTGTACATGTTGGATTGAATGTGCCGTTGCTGTAATGTGTGGCTTCCTGCAATTTGTGCTGTTTCAGAAGTCTTCAGTTCTTCAGACATGTAGCTTCTCTGTCAAGGTATACTGATGTAGTAAGCTGTAAGCATATGATGGTTTGAATAGTTTTAACTGAACCAGGACCTTCTAAAGTTATTCTGTACATGATTATATTTTGCATGGAAATATCAAAGCAGAATTTTGTTCAGCAAACGTTGTTTTGTTTCTGCGTGCGCTTCCCGTTTCGTTTCCCGACCTCAACATCCTAGAGATTGTTGATTGCAAACGTACATATCCAGTCGCTGCCCCCAAAGATGTAAGTTCACTGCAACAACTGCAGATCCACGATTGTGCTGCCTGCCATCAGGTTCTTTCTGTCCAAGGATCTGCAAGGGGGTTCTGTGTTGCCAATCGTCTGCATGTACCTTCCACTTCCATTCCACCACGTACAGTGGCAGATCTAGGATGAAGACAAAGGGAGGGCTAAATAGTGACAATTTAGGACTAAAGCTAGAGATTAATGGAGATTTAAGACTAATGAACACATATTTAATGAAGAAATCAGGATTATAGGGGGGCTGGAGCCCACCCAGCCCCCCCCCCCCCCTTTGGATCCGCCCCTGACCACGTATGTAAAACAGGTTTGTATATGCAGAATCGCCCCATACATATAATCACTTACACTATTTAGGAGCACAGTCCATTTTTTCTGATCTCAACTTCTTTTCTTTCGGTTCGGTGCATTTTCCTTTCGGTACTAAATCTACTTAATTTACATAATTTCTTTTTCCCTTCATGTCTTTACAATTGTTTTTGTCACTGGCATGATATGTTTGGGTTACTATTACAGTGCACACATCAAGAGTCAGTGTAAAGGGGATCCAGTAATTGCCAGCTCGCCCTTTCTTCCTCGCCATGTAAATGTAATGGATCAATAGAGATCTGATATCAATACTTCAGTGTTGAACTTATCACCTTCTGCTTATTATTAGTGGGAAGCCACTTGTTGACTTCATAGTGTTTAGTGTCACAACTACATAGTTGTGCTTTTCATGGGTGAAGCATTCATTGATTGATTTGCAGTGAGCTAGTTCTCCATGCATGATCGTTCATCCCAGGAGGATCAAACTACAGGTAATGCAGATGGCAAGTCATGCATGCCCTCCTAATTGTAAAAAATCAAGGGTAACTACAGGAGCATCATGTGGATTGTGGAACAGGTAAGAGTCATAGCAATTCCCCTTGATTTGAATAGGTGCTTTGGAAATGGAGTGTGATTCCATTCTGCTCTTGCCTTGCTGTCACCAGGATAGAGATGATGCAAGAAGAGAAGACACTAGCAAGTTGCAACAGATGCACCCACCAGCTAATGTGCATCCAGCAATGTTCATGCTCACAGAGGTTCTGGGATTCGGCCCATTTCACCGAAATTCGTCCATTTGGGTCCGGCCCGAGATAAAAGTAAATCGGTCCAAATATTTCGGCCTCATTCAAATTTGCAACCTATTTTATGGTCCAGTAAAGAGCACACAAACATTCCCCATCAAATCAAATCAATACAACGGCTGAAAACCTACGCACAGTCCCTATCCAGCGTCCGCGTGGGCGCTCCCGCCGCCAGCGAAGCCGTCGTCCCCATCCGCGTCGGCGCTCCCGCCGCCACCGCGAGAGCCACGTGGTGCTTCCCGACGTCTGAGCTCGCGCCCTGGATGCTCCTTGACGCCGCCCCCGTGTCATGGACGCTCCTCGACGCTCGCGGCCGTGCCATGACTGCCTCTTCCGCATCGTCGCTGCCATCTGCCCAACCTGCTGCCACCACTGCGTCGTCGCCGCCCTCCCGTCGCCTGTGCATTCTGTGCCCACACCGTATGCACCCTCTCCATGCCCACTACCATGTTCGACTGTTTGGAGAGGCCATGATGGCACAGTGGGCACTGGGCACTGCCCCCCTGCTAGCAATTTTTCAGAATAACCATTGGGTGCAGAGGCAGAGCAGGCGTCGCCAATAGGCTTCAAAGGCAGGCAAGGAATAGATGCTGCAGTAGTTTGCTTGCGCCCGGACAGGGATTCAGGGAATACGTGCATAGCATTCAATATGGGGATGATCCGTTCCTTTGCAAGCACAAGGAAGGAAGGAAGGTAAGACTAAAGGAACATGACTAGCTTTCACTCGTCGTTGATGCGTGTCTGATCCACGAAGTCACCTCTCCTATTTATACCCTCTCTATCTGTCGCTGCCTGTCCATATGCACTGTGCTCACACATCTTTCGAATCGGCCGGCGGCGGCAGCAGCAGCAGCAGCTTGTGGCTTGTGGGTTGCATAAAGTGTTGATTGTGAATTGTGATCGAGTTCTCATTGCTCCTTTAATTTCCCCTTGGGTGAGTGCGCTTGCATTGCAGCATGCAGTACCCGTACCGGCAATGGCTAATAAGTTTCATTTCTATTGCCTGCGAGGCTGCGACATCTATTTGAGCATTTATTTTGGCTTTTGTCTTCCTCGCATGCAGCATTCTACATTTAGAAGGCGTGGTACGTGGAGGCGTGGAGGCGGCCGCCGTCAACGCGGCGCTGTGGGTGGTGGGCAAGGCGCTGGACCCTGTCAAGGACGGCCTGCTGGAGGCATGGGCGGCCACCACCGGGCTCGCTCCCAACGTCCGCGAGCTCAAGCTGGAGCTGCTCTATGCGCAGGCGATGCTGGACGACGCCCGTGACAGGGAGCCCCGCAGCCCCGCGCTGGTGACGCTGCTGCATGAGCTCCGCCACCTGGCGTACAGCGCCGACGACGTGCTCGGTGACTTGGAGTCTGAGCACCGCTCATTATCCTCGGATATCCTAGATCGAGTCGATCGGGGATCTGAGTCTCTTCCGTTCCCCAATCCCAGTTCAGGGTCCTCCAATTCGCAATCCCTAGCCAAATTCGTTAAGCATTTCTGGAGCGGAGCTCAACCTAGATCCTTCGTGTCAGCTGTGAGAGCAGAACCGGCTCCCATCATTCGCGTGGCTATGCAGCCACGGGGTGGTGGACACCGTGGTGGTCCTAGCTACGACGGATTCGGTGGAGGAAGACAGGGCCGCGGTCGTGGTGGCCGTGAAGGTTTTGGTCCGTGAAGGTTTTGGTGGAGGCCGTGAAGGTTTTGCTGGTGGTAGAGGCCGTGGCATTACCTGGAAGCGCAAAGATGAGGGCGGGGGCTCTACCACCAATCTAGCCGCAGCCGATGGCGATGAGGGAGTGGAAAAGCAGATCCAAGAGCAAGAAGATGATAATTCCAAGTGGGAAGGAAAAGAGTCCAAGAAAAGCAACCCAACTCAATGGGGGAAAGATGATGGTGAACCGTCTGCTAAAGGTGCTGCTCCCCGTGGGGGAGGTAATGATCATGCTCATACCTCTCATGACCCTGGCTCTGGGCAGAATGTTCCTTGTGAGAACTGTGGGATGTTCAATCACACAACTAGAGAGTGTAGGAGGAATGCTTGTGAAATTTGTGGGTTCAACAATCATGCTACCTATGACTGTAGAAGATGCTTGCCATGGAACTTGGGTCCTGAGCTTTGTGCAACTCAAGTGGAAGATCAAAGCTTCTTTTTCATTGATGAGTGTATTGATTCAAGAGTTGTAAAGGAAAAGGCTAGCACTGCATTGATATCTGTGAAGCAGGGGGCTGTTAATGCAAAGCAAGTTGAGTTAGAATTTATGAATCTCATAGGAGCTGATGCTTGGAAATGGAAAGCTAGACCAGTTGCTGATGGTAAATTTCTGATGAGGTTCCCTACAATTAAAATGGTGACTGAATGGTGTAGACTGAAGCATCTGACAATGAGAAGTGGTGCTCAAATTCAGATAGACCGATGGTCTCCTGCTGCTGCTGAGGCAAAATGTGTGTTGCAAACAGCTTGGTTTAGAGTAAGCCGCATCCCTACTGATCAGAGATCTCCGAGGACTCTTGCCAAGGTTGGGGGACTAGTTGGGAAAGTGCTTGAAGTAGATGAGGGAACCAGATACAAGTATGACTATGTTGGACTGAAGATCGCATGTCGAGATGTGTTCGGGGTACCAAAAACTGCAGAAGGGACACTGGGGTTATATATCATTGATTTTGTCTTTGAAAGAGAAGTACCTGAAGAAAAGAGTGAAAGAACTCTCAAGAGTGGCATCGGAATCACTGAAGATGCTTCACCACCTCCTAAGAAGACTAAAGCTGATCCTCCATCAGAGAAACCTGCTCAAGCCAAAGAAAGTGAAGAAGTGGGAGGTAAGCAGACATCTGACATCAATACTGGTAAAGGAGTTCAATGCTACTGGTCTGCCCCACCTAATATTAATTTCAAGAGAAAGAGTCAGACTAAGCTAATGAGTGATGCACAGAAGGCCTACTTGAATGAAGATGGAGGTGATATGGGTGAGAAAGTGCATATACCTGATACTTTGGAAGACTATGATACTGACAGTGACTCTTTCACTATCAAAGTTTAGAAGTTGACAGGAGTTGGCGAACCTAGTAACTCAAAGGCAAATGAAGCTGACAGCTCGGCTGAACATGTATGGTTTATGGAAAGCAGGAATGATGATATCAATTACAAGGCTATGTTTTCTAAGTCCTCAACTGATGTATTATGTCCCCAGTATGCTGCAGAAAGTAATGTGAACTAGGCTGAGATCAATCAGACTCCTGAAGAGTTTGTTACTGATGATAATATTATACACACAAAGTTCGGCTAGGCGCTAGTCGGAATCTAGGCGCTGACCCATTGCCTAGCGCCTAGTCGGGAGTACTCGGTCCTAGGCGCTCCTAGGCGTTTTCCTAGGCGTTTTGGCAATATAGCCATAAATTATATATATATTATGTATATAATTATATATATGTATATAACTACTATATATGAGTCACAACAAGTATAAAAAGAGGGCTAGTAGACATACCTGATTCCTAGCTGGCGTACTCTTGCATGTTCCTAGCTCCTGCAACACATTTTGACAGCTAGTAGTTAGTAAATTAGTCAATAGACAGCTAGCTGTTCATAAAAAAAAATAGAAAACACTAAGTTGTGACTTATCTAGATGATTTCAGCAGCCTCTCATCCATGAGCACACCATATCAGCAGCTGGTAATTACAATACAAGTTGATAGGATAATAATACAAGTGCACAACACAATTTATAAATAAAGGACAACACAAGCACATAGTTCTTAGTTCAGGTTTCACAAATCACAAAAGAAGACACACAGACACAAAGTGACACAACTGCAGTTCAAATTCATAAGACCAGGGCATCACAAAAGGCTTCACTACTAGATGAAGATGGTCCAGATCATATTTCTTCTTCACTGTAGCATACATGCCTGGTTTCAGAGTTCAGTGAGCAAGCTGCAAGTTACATTCAGTAAACCACAGTGAGCAGTTCAGTAATCACAGTGAGCAATTCAGTAATCACAGTAAATCGATAACATTCAAATATTCAATAATCAGAGTTCAGTTAGCAAGCCTGCAACCTTCCAGATTTCAGTAATCACAGGAAATCGATAACATTCAGTCAACCACAAAATATATTCAGGCAATTAGAATTAGTCAATTAGGTTTAGGTAATTGAAACTTGAAAGAATGAAAGAACAGAGTATGCTAATCATCTACAGAATCAAACAGATGCATACATGAACATGATACATAGGAGGAGCATTCAGATTCAGTAATACGATACATACATGTGCAGGGGAGGAGCTGCCGGCAGGAGAAAGTAGAGGAGCATGGGAGGGAAGGGAACTCACCTTGGGGACTTGGGATGGCCGGCGGGGAGGGGTTCCAAACGAGGAGGAGCAGGACCGGCGGCGGCGAGTCGAGGACGAGCAGGACCGGCGGCTGCAAGTCGAGGAGCAGGGAGGAGCAGGGGAGGAGTAGGGAGGAGCAGGGGAGGAGCAGGGGAGGAGCAGGACCGGCAGGTACAAGCTCGTCCGGCGGGGAGAAGCTCGTCTGCGGCTGCAGACCGGCGACGGGGACGAGGAAATGAGCCGCGGGGATGAGGAAATGGCGCCGCGCTCGCCTCTAATGCTCCCGCCCAGGTTTCGCGACGCGCGCGCGCGCGTGGCCGCGCGGGAAATCTTCGCGCGCTTAATTGCCACGCCAAAATCGGCGGACTCGCGCTCGCGCGCCTACGCGCCGCCTCTGCGCCCGCCTAGCGTGCCTCCTCGCCGCCTAGCACCGCCTACTCGCCGCCTAGCGCCGCCTAGCGCCGCGATGCGCGCCTACAGCCCTAGTCGCGGCGACGGGCCTCGCCCAGCGACTAGTCGCGCGTAGTCGCCGCCTAGCGGAACTTTGTATACACATATAGGAAAGTACTGACTTAGATATGACTTCACAAGAAAGAGTGGAGGAAGATCAGATTGTAATGGATAAGGAAGCAATCACAGTAGTGCCACCTATGGGCATGGCTTGTCATGGAGAAACAACTATTGAATAGACAAGGATTGATAATGGTGTTACAGGAGTTAATCTGGATATGGTTATGGGGACCCAGGAACTGTTGCTGGTATACAAGATCAGATTGCAGCTAACCAAATCCTGAATGCTGGTGACAACACTGGGGTGGTACACATCTCATCTGATGATGATATCATAGCTAATGATGATGACAAGAACGTGAAGGAAAGAAGAAGGAGCGAAAGGCTTAAGAAAGACACTAATATTCATACCATGAACAAGGTGACAAAGATGACTCAGAAACAAAATCTTGAAGGTAACTCAAAAAACAAAAACTCCTTCTCCTTACTTCCTATTGAGGAAATTGTTACTATTTCTGCTGATATGGGTGTTATTATTAACCATGATGATTTTGACACTTTTAATCTGTTAAAGGATTTAGAACAAGCTAGGGGTGATTTGTATTCCAAACAATGTAAGCTTAAAAAAAGTTCTCAAACTGAATCAGTTGAGAATGAGTCCAATAATGTTGCTCCATTGGAACTGGAATGGTTGCAAGACGAAAATTCTGAGATTGAGGATTTTATTCTAGTTGAATCTAGAAAGAAAAAAGAGATAAGAGGAAAATTCTTAAGATCTCTCCGCTAAGGAGAGATCAACAGCAAGATTAGAAAGTTCCTGCTTGCAAAAAGAAACGAGAAGGCCTTGTAAAGCTACCTCGTCAAAAGAAACCAAGAACAAAAAGAAAAAATGATGACAATACAAGGGCTAATTTGGAACTGTAGGGTCTAAGGAAAAAAGGTGTTGCTTCTTTCTTGAAAAATCTCATTTCTCAATATCAATTCCACTTCATTAGATTACAGGAAACTTTGATCCAAAATTGTGATGATAAGATTCTTAAAATATTTGATTATCATCAGGCTTACCTTTGGCTCAATAACCCAACTAAAGGTAAGATCAGGAGGCATTTTGGTAGGGGTTAAAAAAGAGCGATATGATGTGGGTGCCTTCTCTCAAGGAGACTTCATGTTGCAGTTAAATTTATGGGATAAATTTAACAAAGTCAAGTGGAATTTGCTCATTGTGTATGGTGCTGCACATGAGGAACAGAAAATGAATTTTTTGTCTGAGCTCTCTGCCTTTTGCTCCAAAAATCAAGAACCTATCTTAGTGGGTGGTGATTTCAATATCATAAGATATGCTTTTGAAAAAAACAAACCAGGTCATGTACAGAGATTCTCTGACATGTTTAACACTTTGATAAATTTTCATGAACTCAGAGAGATTGTTATGACAGGAGGTGTGTATACCTGGTCTAACAATCAAGATGATCCCACTTTGGAAAAGCTTGATAGAATTTTAGTGTCCAGAGATTGGGAAAACATCTTTCCCAACTCTATGGTTAAGCGGTTACTGAGAGAGATCTCAGATCATAACCCTCTAGTCCTGTCATCAGGTTCTAATCATGTTATCAAGCATCTTGAATTTAGGTTTGAGTTGAGTTGGCTCACCAACCCTGATTTTTTATCATCTGTAGAAAAAATCTGGAAAAAACAGTGCAATGCCAAGACAACTCTAGACAAAATCCAACAAAAGTTGAAGTTACTGAAACAGTACTTTAAAGGTTGGGGATTCAATTTGTAAAGAAGAAAAGAAAGATTATTGGTGATGAACTAACTGAACTAGAAAATGAAGAAGAGTTGTCTGGTCTTAGTTATGCAAAATTCTTAAGAAAAAAGAATCTGATTAAAGAAAATCTGCAATTGCTAGAGCAAGAGAAAACATATTGGCGCAGCAGATGTCATGGACAATGGCTGCTACAAGGGGATAATAACATGAGCTATTTCCATAGAATTGCTAGTGGTAGAAAAAGAAAAAACACGGTGCTATCCCTGGAAAAAGATGGTGAAATGATTGAGGGAGATAAAAACTTATAAGTCATGCTACTAAATACTACTCTGACTTATTTGACCCTGGGGTAGATCATAACATACATATGGACCAAAGCTTGTGGGCCACCTTAGAGACTGTCTCTGAGTCTGACAATGAGGATCTGTGTAAACCTTTCTCTGAATCAGAGATTAAGGAGGCACTGTTTCAAATGGATCGTAACAAAGCAGCTGGGCCAGACAAAATACCAATTGAATTCTATCAGATATGCTGGCATATTGTAAAAGAGGATATCATCTAGCTCTTTGCTGATTTCTATAGTAATCAAGTAAACATTAGTAGACTGAATTATGGTATTATTACTTTACTCCCTAAAGTGTCTGATGCTTCGAGGATTCAACAGTTTTGGCCTATCTATTTACTGAACTGTTTATACAAGCTGATAACCAAAACTCTCACTTTGATGATAGAAAAATTGCTGATAAACTGATACACCCAAATCAAACAGCATTCATGAAAGGCAGGAATATCATGAGTGGTATCTTGATTTTACATGAGATGCTTCATGAAACTAAGAGGAAAAAATAGCTGGGGATAATTTTGAAACTTGATTTCAAAAAAGCATATGATAAGGTTAACTGGAACTTTCTCTTTGAGTGCTTAGTCGCCAGGGGGTTTTGTACTAAATGGTGCAATTGGATAAAACAAGTGGTCACTAGTGTAAGTGTCAAGTTGAACAATTGCATAGGTCCTTATATCAAAAGTCACAAGGGAGTGAGACAAGGTGACCCATGGTCTCCCATCCTTTTTAATTTCGTGGCTGATGGTTTGACCAGAATGATTCTGAAAGCATAGTCAAATGGTCTTTTTGTGGTCTTATAGAACATATTATAAAAAAGGGCATGGCTGTACTGCAATATGCTGACGATACTATCATTTGTTTAAAGCATAATACTGAGGGTGCCAGAAACTTGAAAATGCTATTATATATGTATGAGCTGATGGCCGGCCTTAAGATTAACTTTCTGAAAAGTGAAATTATGACGATCAATGATGAAGGAAATTGGGCAGCCAGGTATGCGGAGATTTTTAACTGACAGATGGGTTCTTTCCCCATAAAATACTTAGGAGTATCTGTTAGCCCTAGCAGACTTTATGTTGTTGATTGGCTTCCCTTGATCGAAAAAACCAACAAAAAGTTGGATGTTTGGAAGGGTGGTTGTTAGAGTATGGCAAGAGCCTATTGGGCCTGGGCTGGTGGTACAACCCATTAGTGTTAGGGTTAATTAGAGATAAGGGTCGCTTGCTTAGGAGTCAAGTTAACCTCTCTATATAAGGAGAGAAGACGTATCAATCTAATCAAGCAAGAGATTAGAAGGAAAAATCTTCTCTCTTGCCGGCCGAGGGCGAAGCCCCGCGGCCGGCGTTCCCAGCGCCCCTCACAGCCCTAGCCGCGGCTCCTCCGCCTCTCTGCCTCTCTAGTTCTTGAACAGTACCCGCACGGTACTGTAGCACGCGGGTACTGTAGCTGAAAGGTCCTTGTTTGGTTTTGGTAATTGAGTGACAACTTAGGTGGACTAATATGTGGTTATGTGAGATACACAGGAGATTAGTCCACAGGTGATGGTGTCATGAAGGAGCTCATTGCATATGAGACATGACATGGAGTCATGTGACCAAGGTGGAGAAGATCAAGATGAGGCTTGACTCGATGTACCGGTTGCAAGTGTGAAGGGCAAGTTAGAGGCTTTGAAGTGAGGGACCGCGTGTGACGGTGAAGCTTGAGCATGACTTGGCGCCGATGGACCGACGCAGCGGTGAAGAGCAAGTGAGGTCAAGATCGATGGACCAAGGTCACATGATGATATAAAGTGGATCATATCATTTGTGATATGGTTGGTGCATGTGTTGCATCAACGTCGAAGGAGATGGAGTGAAATGCGCAAGGCAAAGGTATAACCTAGGGCATTTCCATTTCACCGGTCATAGGTGTGTATAGAAGTTTATGACCGGGTTTAGGATAGATGGCCGTACTATTAAGAGGGGCAAACTTGTTTGCATATCGGTCATCTAGTGCCACTTGAGCGATCTAACTTTGCATACGTGTTAGGATCGAGTGGCGAGGCAAGTTGAGTGGTTAACTCCTTCGATAAAATGATTATGAAAAAGCTAACACACGTGCACAAGGTTGTGATCACTTGTTGGTGTTGGCACATTTGCGAAGGCGGTGGAGTTTGAGCGGTAGAGAGGGTTTGGGTTCCTCTCTCCCTCCCGCCGAGCTTGCGAGCGCGGGATTCAGGCGTTTTCGAGAAGTTGAAATGATTATTTTCCACTATGCCAGAAGTCCGGAAAAGAAACGGAGGCGAACGGAGGTCACAGAGGTGACCGGACGCTGAACCGGACGCGGTCCTTGCATGACCGGACGCGTCCGGTCAGTGTTCAGTGTCTGCGTGTTTTTCAGTTCGATGATCGGACGCGAGGCGCGTCCGGTCACTGATGATCGGACGCGTCCGGTCGTTCAGGGAGCTTACTGGACTCTAACCGGACGCTGGCTCTGTCGCGTCCGGTCATGTTTCTTCAGCGCGTCCGATCGTTGTTTCGTTGAGCGCTGCTCAGGCGACCAGCGCGTCCGGTCATTCTCGGGACCAGCGCGTCCGGTCGTCAGCAGCGCGTCCGGTCGTTGCCAGGGGCGCGTCCGGTCGTTGCTTCGTAGTTAGCCGTTGTTCGATCGGCGCGTCCGGTCAGTTGGACTAGCGCGTCCGGTCAGTGCTTCATGACTTAGCCGTTGTGCGACCAGCGCGTCCGGTCAGTTTGAACGGCGCGTCCGGTCGTTTGACCGGCGCGTCCGGTCGTTTTGAGAAGCGCGTCCGGTCGTTGTTTTGACCGTTGGGGTCAGTGATCGTTGGAGGATCGGACGCGGCTGAGCGCGTCCGGTCAGTTACGACCGGCGCGTCCGGTCGTCCCGAAATCTGCCCAGTGAAGGGGTAACGGCTCTATTTGACCGTGGGGTTATAAATAGATGCCTTGGCCGGCCGTGGCCGGCAGCTGAGCACACTATAGTCTTTGTAACTTGTGTGGTAGTGCTTGGGAGCCATCTAACTCACTCATGCTTGATAGTGTTCATCGGATCGAGTGAGAGAGCGATTCTAGTGCGTTGCTTTGAGAGATTGCATCGTGTGGCACTAGGTGATCGTGTTGCAAGCCGGTGGTGCTTGTTACTCTTGGAGGTTGCCACCTCCTAGATGGCTTGGTGGCTTGTGGCTCCGTCGAAGCTCGCAAGAAGATTGTGCGAGGCTCCGGAGAAGCTTTGTGAGGGGGATTGTGCTCACCCCGCGGGGATCGCGAAGAGCAACTCTAGTTGAGCGTGTCATTGAGCTACCACACTTTATGGTGGGTTCTTGCGGTGCCTTTTGATAGGCTCGGTGTGTGACCGATTAGCCGCCGAACCACGAAGTGTTGGTCGACACAACGGGGACGTAGCTTGGTGGCAACCAAGTGAACCTCGGGAGAAAATCACCGTGTCAACATTGTCTACTCTTCTCGGTGGTTTGCTTTCGTACAACACAAGCTTGTATTTACTTTCATATATACTTGTGCTTGTGTAGTTGCTCTTGTTCTAGTTGTGCTTGTGTAGCTTGCTAGTTGTCTTCTTGCTTGTATAGCTAGAAGCTTCCCTTTGCGTGACTAATTTGGTTTGTGTAACCTTGTTAGTCACATTGCTTAGTTTGTGTAGCTAAGTGTTTTGCGCTCTCAAATTTGGCATTAGTTGCCTTGTTATTGAGCTTTGCTAGCGAGCTTAAGCTTTGTGCTTTTGCTTCACTAGTTGTGTAGGAGCTCCCTCGTTTGGCAAAGTACTAGTGTATAGGTTTATGTGACCTTGCTCTAGAATTGATTAGGTGAGCTCTTGATAAGCTTAACACCTTAGTTGCTTAATTAGGATCTTTGCAAGGTGCTAGAGAACTTAGATAGAGGGGTATAGTCTTGGCTAGACCGATAAGTTTAATTCCGCATTTGTTTTGGTTAGCCAACGTGTTTAAGTTTTAGAAAGGACTATTCACCCCCCCTCTAGTCCGCCATCTCGACCCTTCAGTAGCTCCACCGCCGCTCTCCTTGACTCAATCCTCCCAATCCCAACGACGTCCATAACATCTGGTATCGGAGATGCCAGGTTCCGATGAGCCGCTGTGGGATCAGTTCGCCAAGGCGATGGCCGACACCAATGCGCAGCAGGCGCACCTCAACTCACGGCTGGCCACCATGGAGATCCATCAGGCGTCATCCTCGACGGGCGCCGTGCCCCAGAGTTTCCCCTACTGGATGCCTAGGTACGGCACGACAGCGCTGCCAGGTTTCGATCAGTCGCTGTGGGATCAGCTCGCCAAGTCGCTGGCCGACATCAACGCATGGGTGACCACCATAGAGAGCCATCAGGCGGCGTTTGCGCGCCAAGTGTCGGCTGTGGTGCGGCTGCAGGCTGCTGCGCGCGGTCTCCAAGCACGGCAGCGGCTGCAGGAGATGCGCTAGAAAATGCGGGAGGCGGTCCTGGCGGCGGTGCAGTTACAGGCTGCCGCACGCGGACTCTTGGCGCGACGGCAGGCGCGGAAGATGCGTGGGTTGCAGCTGGTGCCTGTGCCCCGTGCCTCTTTGCTTCGCCACCAGGCTGCGCTTCGCCACATAGAGGGCCCTGATCTCATCCGCTGCGCCATGGAGATCGGGCGTGGCATCGCCACCTCGGGTGGCGAACTCGGTGTCTACAGCACCGACGTTTGGGGACGCGGGTGGTTGGCCACCCATAGGCGGACCTTAATTAGCGCTGCCGTGCTCCGCCACCGGCCGCCGCGAGGACGCCTCCGCTGGTCGCTATCGCGACTAATTCCTGGTGGCTATACCCGTGCACCTCTCTCGTTCCGGTGGGCTCCATGGGATCCAGGTGGCTACACACGTGTAGGTTCATCACGCGGAGGGTGTCCGCCGTATCTTCAGGAGTCAAAAAATAAAGAGTCGTAGTCTATTTTAGGTCAATAAAATAAGCCGAGATGTAAAAGGCTTGTTTTTAGGTGTTAGGTTTGTGTCTAGCAAAGTCGAGCTAGGTTGCAGCTCGAGGACGAGCTGCATGTCCAGATGGGGTGTAGTGTTAGAGTATGGCAAGAGCCTATTGGGCCTGGGCTGGTGGTACAGCCCATTAGTGTTAGGGTTAATTAGAGATAAGGATCGCTTGCTTAGGAGTCAAGTTAACCTCTCTATATAAGGAGAGAAGACGTATCAATCTAATCAAGCAAGAGATTAGAAGGAAAAACTTTCTCTCTTGCCGGCCGTGGGCGAAGCCCCACGACCGGCGTTCCCAGCGCCCCTCACAGCCCTAGCCGCGGCTCCTCCGCCTCTCTGCCTCTCTAGTTCGTGAACAGTACCCGCACGGGTACTGTTCACGACTGGAGAGAGGCAGAGGAGCCACTGCTAGGGCTGTGAGGGGCGCTGGGAACGCCGGCCGCGGGGCTTTGCCCACGGCCGGCAAGAGAGAAGGTTTTTCCTTCTAATTTCTTGCTTCCTTAGATTGATACATCTCCTCTCATTATATAGAGAGGTCTTACTTGACTCCTAAGCAAGCGACCCTTATCTCTAATTAACCCTAACACTAATGGGTTGTACCACCAGCCCAGGCCCAATAGGCTCTTGCCATACTTTAACACTACACCCCACCTAGACATGCAGCTCGTCCTCGAGCTGCAACCTAACTCGACTCTGCTAGACACAAATGTAACACCTAAAAACAAGTCTTTTACATCTCGACTTATTTTATTGACCTGAAATAGACTACGACTCTTTATTTTTGATTCCTGAAGATACGACGGACACCCTCCGCGTGATGAACCTGCACGTGTGTAGCCACCTGGATCCCATGGAGCCCACCGAAACGAGAGGGTGCATGGGTATAGCCACCAGGAATTAGTCGCGATAGCGACCAACGGAGACGTCCTCGCGGCGGCCGGTGTCGGAGCACGACAACGCTAATTAAGGTCCGCCTATGGGTGGCCACACACCCGCGTCCCCAAACGTCGGCGCTGTAGACACCGAGTTCGCCACCCGAGGTGGCGATGCCACGCCCGATCTCCATGACGCAGCGGACGAGATCGGGGCCCTCCATGTGGCGAAGCGCAGCCTGGTGGCGAAGCAAAGAGGCACGGGGCACAGGCACCAGCTGCAACCCACGCATCTCCCGCGCCTGCCGTCGCGCCAGGAGTCCGCGTGCTGCAGCCTGTAACCGCACCGCTGCCAACACCTGGTGGGTATGCATCTTCGTCTCCTGCTCCATCGTCTTCTTGAACTATAGCAGTTGCAGCAACTCATCCGCCTTGGCTTGCATCTGGGCTATTGTGCTGCTCATGTAGGCGTACAGATCCTTGGGTGATGGGACAATCGCCGCAGGAGACACTCTCGCCTTTGGGAGTCGCAGGGCCATGTCTTCCCGTAGCACAGCTGCTGCTACAGAGTGTCGATCTGCAGGGGTGACATGGCGCTGGCGCTTGAAGAGGGGGCGTTGCCCACGCCGGAGGAAGGATCGACAGCAGCAAAAGCAGTGCCGTCGACATGAAGCAGGTGATCGATGTTGGAACGAATCGGCAGTGGAACCTGGCATTAGGGTGGTGGTGGTGTAGGTCGGCAGCGCTGTCGTGCCGTACCCAGGCATCCAGTAAGGGAAACTCTGGGGCACGGCGCCCACCGAGGATGACGCCTGATGGATCTCCATGGTGGGCAGCCGTGAGTTGAGGTGCGCCTGCTGCGCGTTGATGTCGGCCAGCGCCTTGGCGAACTGATCCCACAGCGGCTCATCGGAACCTGGCATCTCCGATACCAGATGTTATGGACGTCGTTAGGATTGGGAGGATCGAGTCGAGAGGAGCGGCGGTGGCGCTACAGTACCCGCGCGCTACAGTACCCGCGCAGGTACTGTTCACGACTAGAGAGGCAGAGAGGCGGAGGAGCCGCGGCTAGGGCTGTGAGGGGCGCTGGGAACGCCGGCCGCAGGGCTTCGCCCACGGCCGGCAAGAGAGAAGGTTTTTCCTTCTAATCTCTTGCTTGATTAGATTGATACGTTTTCTCTCCTTATATAGAGAGGTTAACTTGACTCCTAAGCAAGCGACCCTTATCTCTAATTAACCCTAACACTAATGGGCTGTACCACCAGCCCAGGCCCAATAGGCTCTCGCCATACTCTAACAGTGGTTCTATGTCCATTGCTGGACGAAAAACGTTGATTGACTCTAGTCTTAGCAATGCACCTCTTTATCAGATGTCAATTTATCTGCTCCCCAAAACAATAGTTCATAAGATGTATAGAATCTGAAGGACTTTTTTCTGGCAAGGGGTGGCACAAAAAAGAAATATCATCTTGTCAGGTGGACAAAAATTTGTAAGAGCAAGAAGAAAGGAGGTTTAAGGATTAAAGATATTAGAAAGATGAATGCTAGTTTACTTTGTAAATGGTTATAGAGACTTGAAACTGAATCTGGGATTTGGCAGCAAATAATTAACTTCAAATACCTTAAACATGATTCTGTTTGTACTGTGAAGCATAGGCAATCAGACTCAGCTATTTGGTATGACCTGTTAAAAGTTCGAGATGTTTACCTTCAAGGTAGAAAAATGAAGAGTAAAGTCCATGGCCAGTCCCAACTTATCAAGTTACGTTATCCCGGTCCACGATCTTACAAGACGGTCATCCCCGTCCCTAATCTGTGTTTGGGTCGCAATCTCATCCTTGTAGGCAACGACGTTGGTGCAAAAATGAAAAAGGGCCCTTCTGAGGCTCACGTCCATCATTTGTTACGACTCTGCTTGTTCTGTTCGTCTCCGTCGTCTCCGGCGGCGGCGGCGAGGGCGGACGAGCGGCGGCCGGCTGCTGCTGGTCCGCGCAAGGAGAGGAAGACTTCGCTGACGCGCAGCGGACCCTGGAGCGCTCTGCCACGAAGACAGAAGGGCAAGAACGATGGTGGCACAACTGCGAAGGAAAGGGGATCCCCCGCCAGTTCAAAGTGAGTCCATCTATCCAATCCTCCACACGTAGAATGGATTCCTCCATGGAATGTCAATTTTGGTTCTTACAGTTGTCGATTTTGTTCAAAATGTTAGGTTTTAGGGTTTAGGTATGATTTGTATTTTGATTTTGTCGCTGTAGGTACTGTTGGAGATGTGTTCACGTCAGAGGTTCATCATGGTGGCTTTTTTATGGGTTCTGGTAATCTCAAATCGTATGTGGACGAGAAAATTGATTGGTTTGATGGGATTGAGACAGACACTTGGTCGCCTGATTGGTTTGGAGATTTTGCACAGAAGCTAGGATATATGGAGAACACTAACTTGAGGATTCAGTGGCTGTTACCTGGGAAGACAATTGCAGATGGCTTGAGGATTATTGTTTCTGACCATGATACCAATGTAATGTCATCTGTTGTTAAAAAGTTCTCTACTTTGGTATGCTATTTTGATTATGATGACACTATTGGAGGGGTAGACTGGGATGATGTTGTTACCAATCCTGTACGTGACTTGCCCAAGGTGATCTGCCCCATGAAAGTGCCAGAATCTAGATTCATGAATTCTGGACAGAAGTTGCCTGTTTTCTATACCAATTTGGACAACGATAAGGTCGAGCAATTGATTGAAGTGGAAGATATGGGTCCAGAAGTAGGCAATGACACTGAATCTGATGATGATGATTTTGTGGATAGTGACAATGACATACAAGTAGGAGATGAGGACCTTTTAGAGGACAATGTGGAAACCAATGTAGGCAGGGTGAAAGGAAACAAGAAAGCTAAAGGAAGCAAGCTAAAGGCAATCCAAACAATAGTAGCCCAAACATGCTGTGATGATGAGGAGACAGATGATGAAGGTCTTGAGCTTCCTGACTCTGATGGTGAGGGTGAAGGGAGACTTAGGTTCTCCTCTTTTAGGGAAGAAGATTTGAATAATCCAACTTTCTCTGTTGGTCTTGTCTTTCCCAATGTGGAGAAGCTTAGAGAAGCCATTACTGAGTATAGCGTAAGAAACAGGGTTGAGATAAAGCTACCCAGGAATGACAAAACCAGGGTGAGAGCTCACTGTGCCGAGGGCTGTCCATGGAATTTGTATGCTTCCTAGGACAGCAGAGCTAAGTCGTTTGTGGTCAAGACATACTTTGGGCACCACAACTGCCAGAAGGAATGGGTTCTGAAGAGATGCACTGCTAAGTACCTGGCTGCTAAGTACCTTGACTCCTTTAGAGCTAATGATAAGATGAGTATAACAAGCTTTGGAAGGACAGTTCAAAAAGATTGGAACTTGACTCCATCCAGGAGCAAGTTGGCAAGGGCTAGAAGGCTTATTTTGAAGATAATATATGGAGATGAGGTTCAACAGTACAACAATTTGTGGGATTATGGTCATGAGCTTAGGAGGAGTAATCCTGGGAGCTCCTTCTACCTTAATCTTGCTGGCAGTCTATTCAGTACATGCTACATGTCTCTTGATGCATGCAAGAGGGGGTTCTTGGCTGCTTGTAGGCCCATAATATGTCTTGATGGGTGCCATATCAAAACAAAGTTTGGAGGCCAGCTTCTAACAACAGTTGGTATGGATCCCAATGATTGTATCTATCCTATTGCGATGGCTGTAGTTGAAGTAGAGTCTCTTTCTTCCTGGAAATGGTTTCTTGAAACCCTTAAGAATGATCTGCAGATAGAGAACACCTACCCCTGGACATTCATGACTGATAAACAAAAGGTAAGAAATTCACTACCTCATTACTATTAGGATATGTATATATCCGGTCTAATTAGAGATTGATTGTAATCCCCTACATAGGCTAGTTGCCATATATAGCCTAGGATTGCTTCTATGTATAGCCTAGGATTGTTTCCTTGTACAGGGAATAACTTCCCTTTATGTAACTTCCATGTATGCCTATTGGCTATATATATGAAAGGCTCCCCACCCACATAGGGTGTGCGGTGATTCTCCCCATTCTATTCCATTCTACATGGTATCAGCTTAATCGATCCTCCTCTCTCCCACCGCATCACCTGCTGTGCTGCCCCCTCCCACCCAGGTCGCCATGTCGACCGCTTCTGCCACAAGCTCCACCTCCTCCAGCACCTCGAACAACATGGGCGCCTCTGCTCCTGCTCTCTTCGTCGCTCCCCTATGCAACGATCAACGTCAAAAACCACGTCCCGGTGACCCTCGAACTGATTAAGCCCAACTTCAATCAGTGGGAACCGTTCTTTACCTCTCTGTGCGGGAAATTCGGTCTCCTCCCTCACATCACGGAGGAGGTTGGCACCGCTGATCCTGCCTGGGGCATCGCCGACGCTTGCGTCCGCAGCTGGCTTCTCGGCTCTGTCGGGCCGGATGTCATCGGCCTGGCGGCGGCGCCGAATCAGACTGCGCGCGAGCTCTGGGTCGCCATCAGGCGCCTCTTCGAGGCCAACAAGGCCCCGCGTGCCATCTTCCTGGGTCACGAGTTCTACTCCATGACCCAGGGCGACTCCTCCGTCAACGACTACGCCTAGAGGATGAAGGCCACTGCCGACTCGCTCCGCGATGTCGGCCGTGTCATCTCCGACTCGGAGCTCGTCCTCAACTTCCTACGCGGCCTCAATCCCCACTTCGCCAGCACCGCCGACAACATCGCCGATTCGCACCCGCTGCCGGACTTCGCCACCACCCGCGAGAAGCTCGTTCTGAAGGAACTCCGCCTCGCCAACGAGGGCACGGTGGCGGCCCAGACGGCGTTCCACGCCGTGTGCGGCACTGGCTGTCGCACTGTCTCCAACACCACCGGCGGCGGCTTCATCGCCGGTCATCAGGGCGGTCATCACGGCGGCTCCGGAGGCGGTTCTAGCAGCGGCGGCGGCGGGAAGGGCGGCGGCAATGGCCGCTGGAACAAGGGCAAGGGCGGCGCCCCCAAGTCTGCTGCACCACCGGCGACTCCCTGGTTCTGCTACCCCCCTGGGACCGCCGGGGCACACCAGCAGCCGTGGCGTCCACCAGCGTGGGCCGTCCCTGGCGTCCTTGGGGCTCCACCCCCCGGCCTAGGCTCACACTGCCTTCGCCCCCTCCCAGTTCTCCGGTGCTCCGACCCCCGCTCCACCTCCTCAGCAGCAGGGTGGCTGGGATCAGGCCGGCCTCATCGCCGCTCTGAACCAGATGTCGCTTCAGGGGTCTTCCCCCTGGGTCCTCGACACCGGTGCCACTGCCCACATGTCATCCTCAGATGGTATACTTCTGTCCCGTCTTCCTCCCCCTCCTTCTGGAATCACGGTCGGCAATGGCAACACCATTCACATCACCTGCCGTGGCCCATCCAGATTATCCTCTCAGCACTCTACTTTTCATCTTAACGATGTTTTGGTTGCCCCTGCTCTTGTACGCAACCTTCTTTCTGTTCGTCAATTCACCCGTGACAATGCTTGTTCCGTTGAATTTGACTCTTGTGGCTTTTCTGTCAAGGATCCGCAGACGGGGCGCGTGACTTTTCGCTGCAATAGTGGTGGCGACCTCTACACCTTCCCCTCCACACCACCTCCCTCCTGCAGCCTCGCCACCACGTCGTCCCTATGGCATCACCGCCTCGGCCACCCCGGTCCATCCAGCCTCGCCACTCTACGGAGCATGTCGGCCATTTCCTACAATAAGCGTTCGCCTTGCCTCTGCCATGCCTGTCAACTTGGCAAGCACGTGCGACTCCCGTTTACTCATTCCACCTCTGTAACGACTGCTCCATTTGCTTTATTGCATTGTGATGTGTGGACATCTCCCGTGCTTAGCAACTCCGGGTTTAAATATTATCTTGTTTTACTCGATGATTTTTCCCATTACTGCTGGACTTTTCCGCTTCGCCACAAATCTGAGGTGCACCGCCACATTGTCGAGTTCATTGCATACGCTCAAACACAATTTGGCACCACACCCAAATCCCTCCAAGCAGATAATGGCACCGAGTTCGTTAACCACGCCACCACCACTTTCCTCGCCAGCCAGGGCACTACACTCCGCCTCTCCTGCCCTTATACCTCCCCACAAAATGGCAAGGCCGAACGCATACTCCGCACAATCAACAACACCATCCGCACCATGCTCCTCCATGCGTCCATGCCTCCTCCCTACTGGGCTAGGCCCTCACCACAACCACCCTCTGTTATGGCGCCGGCGGTGAGGTGAGCGGAGAGGAGAGTGGAGGAGAAGACTGGATTGAGAATTGGAACGCAGAGGATAACGAGGAACCTCGGCAGCGGGAGCTTCTCCGGTGTCGACGGCTGAATCGCCCGTCGCCACCGTCGAAGGTAAAACCCCACCCCGATACACAGGGAGGTTTATTCCTTCTTCAATGCCTATTACAATCTCCTAAGGTGCCCCTTTATAGTCCAGGTGCACTTTCATAACCAAACCAATCTACTAATAGAAACCAAACTACTAAAGCTCCTCCCTGCCTTATCTAAACAACCAATAGCCTATTAGAGTCCTTGTTTGGGGCGACGCCTATACTGGCGGCCCACAAACGAGTCCACAACACTTCCCTCCTCCCGGACAAACAGCTCGTCCGCGAGCTGAAACTCTGGATAACGGTCTTTGAAGTCTTGTACAGCTTCCCAAGTAGCATCAGCAGGAGTGCGGCAATCCCAATGAACCAGAAGCTGCCAGCGTCCGCGGTTAAGGCGAGTACGGATCACAGCGGCTGGAGTAGGAACCACCCGACCATGAAGAATTGAAGGCAATGGAACCAACGCAGTTGGCGGCTCCCCTACAAACTTCTTCAAAAGAGCAACATGGAAGACGTCATGAATGCGTGCCTTGGGAAGAAGATGCAGACGATATGCCACTAAGCCAATGCGCTCAACCACCTGATATGGTCCAAAGAAGCGAGGCCCAAGCTTAGATGATGGAGCAGTAGTAATGCCCACAGCTGTACGGTGATGGAGTCGCAACCAGACCCAATCGCCCACCGCAAATTCCACTAGCCGACGCTTCTGATCTTGACGATCTTTCATCACATCCTGAGCCAATTTCAGCCTATCACGAATCTCAGCCAAGAACACATCCCGATCACGAAGCTGCTGATCCACCGCAGCTACCTTGGCTGACCCAGGACTATATGACACTAGAGGCGGTGGTGGTCTGCCATAGACCACTTCAAAGGGAGTAGCACGGAGAGCAGACTGGAATGAAGTATTATAACAAAATTCTGCCCACGGTAACCACTGAAGCCAAGAACGCGGTTGATCACCAGCTAAACACCGCAAGTACATTACTATGATGCGATTAGTCACCTCAGACTGTCCATCAGTTTGTGGATGAAACGCAGAGCTGCGGAGTAAACGGACATTGGCCAATTTGAAAAGTTCTTCCCAAAAACTGCTGGTAAACACTGTATCATGGTCACTCACAATGGAACAAGGAAACCCATGAAGGCGCACAATATTGTCGAAAAAAACACGGGCCACAGAACTTGCTGAATATGGATGACTCAAGGCGATGAAATGAGCCATCTTGGAAAAACGATCGACCACAGTAAGGATTACCGACTTGCCACCAACCCGGGGAAAGCCTTCAACAAAATCCATGGCAATGTCAGTCCACACATGTGCCGGAATAGGCAAGGGCTGCAGCAACCCAGCTGGATGTAGATGCTCTGTCTTGTGCCTTTGACAAATAGCACAGCCACGGACATAGTCTCGGACCAACCGATGAGCATGAGCATTGAAGAAGGATGCCCGAAACCGATAAAGAGTTTTCTGGGCGCCCTCATGGCTGCCATGCGCCTCCTGCAGCAGACGCTGCCAAAGCAAAGAAGCGTCTGGGACAAAAATACGGCCCCTGAACAGTAGCATATCGTCCACCAATATCCACCCATCTGGCGCTGTACCTGCTGCCAATTGCGCCCGCAGCTCCTGGGCCTGTGGATTACTCAATTGCTCCATCCGCAGATCATCATATAGGGCGAAAGTCGGGCCTGAGACTGCACGGACAGCAGTCATGTCGGAGTCACGACGGGACAGAGCATCCGCCACGGTGTTAAGCTTCCCTGCACGGTACTCAACTGTGAGATCATAACCAAAGAGCTTAGTTACCCAGGTGTGTTGCGGAATCGTCGTGAGGCGTTGATCGAGGATGTACTTGAGACTCCAATGATCTGTATGGACTGTGAAGGAACGACCCCATAAATATGGCCGCCAATGACGTACGGCTTTGACCAAGCCGATAAGCTCCCTCTCATATGCTGGTAGCTTGGCATGATGAGCTGCCACTGCTCTACTGAAATAAGCCACTGCGCCATCTCCCTGATGAAGCACTGCACCAAATCCAGCCCCAGAAGCATCACAGTCAACAATAAAACGCTTGCTGAAATCAGGAAGCTGCAGCAATGGAGCAGACACCAGTGCCGCCTTGAGCTGGAGAAAGGCCGCCTCAGCTTCATCGGTCCAAGAGAAAGCCTCCCGCTTGAGGAGAGCTGTCAGTGGTGCAGCCACACCACCATAACCAGCAATGAATTTGCGGTAGTAACCGGTAAGCCCCAGAAATCCACGAAGGGCCCGCGCCGAACAGGGCCGCGGCCAAGCCTCTACCGCAGCCACCTTGTCGCTGTCCATGGAGACCCCATCAGCCGATATAATATGGCCAAGGTACGCGACCGACGGCTCACCGAAGAAACACTTGGAACGCTTGGCGAAGAGATGGTGATCACGAAGTTGCTGCAGCACCGTTCGTACATGTTGTAAATGTTCAACCCATGTGGAACTGAAGATTAGTATATCATAAAAAAAACAAGTATGAAACGCCTGAGGAAGGGCTTCAGAACATCATTCATCAAGGCTTGAAACGTTGCTGGCGCATTGGTTAAGCTGAACGGCATGACCAAGAACTCAAAGTGACCACGATGCGTCCGGAACGCGGTCTTGGCGACGTCCTCTGGGTGCATGCGCACCTGATGATACCCGCTGCGGAGATCAATCTTGGTGAAGAAGCGGGCACCTTTGAGCTCGTCGAGAAGCTCGTCGACGACTGGAATAGGAAACTTGTCTTTGATAGTGCAATCGTTGAGCGCCCGGTAATCGACACAAAAACGCCAAGTGTCATCCTGCTTGCGAACCAAGAGCACTGGAGAGGAAAAAGGCGATGTCGACTCCTGGATAATCCCCTGAGCCAACATATTGTCGCACTGGCGCTCAATTTCATCTTTGAGCAGCTGTGGATACCGGTACGGCCGCACCGCCACTGGAGGAGAACCCGACAACAAGTGGATGCGGTGATCATGGCGGCGAACCGATGGCAGGCCGTGGGGCTCGTCGAAGATGTCCTTGTAGGATAGTAGCAACTCTTCCAGGACTCTGCGAGGATCAGCAATGGCGTATGCAGCCATGCCACGACTACCCAAGCCGCGCCAGTGATGGGAGCGACCATTGAACCAAAAGGTCATCGAGAGGGCGTCGAAGTCCCAGACGATGGGCCCCAAGGTTCGTAGCCACTGAACGCCGAGGACGAGGTCGAACCCGCCTAAGTCGAGAGTGAAGCAGTCGATGGAGAAGCGCAGATCGTGTATGAGGATGTCCGTAGCGAGACATACTCCGGGGCTGCACAACCGATCGCCGTTGGCCACCAACACAGAGAGGCCAGCACGCTCAGTGACCATCAATCCCAAACGAGCAGCCACATCAGAGTGGATGAAACTGTGTGTGGAGCCCGTGTCAACCAAAGCCTTGAGCTGAACACCACCGATCACCACCTGCAACATCATGGAATTAGCAAGCCCAAGGCCGGTAAGGGCGTATAAGGATATCTCCAGATTGGTGACGTCGTCGCCGAGCGGGTCTTCCTCGCCCTCAGCAAGCTCCATGAGGAAGACGCCCTTCGCGGCGCACTTGTGGTCCTTGGAATAAGGCTCTAGGCAAAAATAGCACTGCCCGTTTTGTCGCTTCTCTTGCATCTCCGTTGGCGTCAGACGGCGAAAACGAGAGCGCGTCCCTTCCTGCTTGCTGTCCTGCGCACCAAGACCAGAAGCGCCAGTCGAAACAGTGGCGCGGCGGGTAGAGGATTTTGGCGCCGTCGAACTGTTAACAGCGGAGGCCTCGACCTGTCGCTGCTCATATGCCCGCGCCAAACTCATTGCCTGCTGCAGATCGACAGGGTGCTGCATCTCCACATCAGAGGCCAGTGGCTGACCAAGGCCACCCGTATACAGATCGATCGCCGTCTGCGTGGAGAGGTTGTCACAGCGGGAGAGCAGGGCTAGATAACGCCGCGAGTACTCCTCCACTGTGCTCGTGCGGACCAGGGCCTTGATCTCGGCAACAGAATTAGTACGAATCGGCGGCCCAAAGCGAAGGTTGACGAATTCGACGAAGCGCGGCCAAGAGATCATCCCAAAATCGCGCTCCATCTGGTAGTACCACTCAGCCGCGGTGCCATCCAGGTGTAACGACACCATCCAAACCTTCTCGTCCTCCGGCACACGGTGTCCACGAAAATAGTTGTCACATTTATTGAGCCACGTGAGTGGATCAGACTCCCCATCGAAGCTTGGAAACTGAATCTTCGGTGGCCTGTGGGGTTCACGACGGCCGGCGACGTCGTCACGGTAGCGCCCTCCGTGGCCAAAGGCGCGACTGTCGTAGTCGTATCCGTAATCGCGATCGCCCCTGTCAAAACGGCGACCGCCGTGGTCAAAATCGCGACCCCTGCGCGCGTCAAAGTCACGGTCGCCCCGCGCATCGAAGTCTCGCCCGCCCCGCGCATCGAAGTCGCGGTCAAAATCGCGGCCCCCGCGCGCGTCAAAGTCGCGCCCGCCTCGACCGTAGAAGGCACGACCGAAGCGCTCTGGTTCGCGATGATCTCCGAAGAAGCGCTCGCGGTCCCGCAGTGCACGGGCGCGGAAGTCCTCCCAGGCGCGATCCTGGCCAGAGGCGCGCTCGTCGTAGACCTCGCGGTCCGCACGATGAGCGCCCCCGTCGTCACGGTGGCCGTCCTTGCCGCCTGCCGCGTCCTCCCCGCCCTTGCCCGAATCGGGCTTGCCCGTCTCGACGCGGGCGAGTCGGGCATCGTGGGAGTTGAGGCGGTTTGTGATGGTGGTGAGCTGACCGAATATGCGATCAAGCTTCGTCTCCAAGGCCGCAGAATCGAAGAGAGCGCCGGACATGTTCGTCGATGCGCTCGTGGAGGTCTCTGATACCAAATTGTTATGGCGCCGGCGGTGAGGTGAGCGGAGAGGAGAGTGGAGGAGAAGACTGGATTGAGAATTGGAACGCAGAGGATAACGAGGAACCTCGGCAGCGGGAGCTTCTCCGGTGTCGACGGCTGAATCGCCCGTCGCCACCGTCGAAGGTAAAACCCCACCCCGATACACAGGGAGGTTTATTCCTTCTTCAATGCCTATTACAATCTCCTAAGGTGCCCCTTTATAGTCCAGGTGCACTTCCATAACCAAACCAATCTACTAATAGAAACCAAACTACTAAAGCTCCTCCCTGCCTTATCTAAACAGCCAATAGCCTATTAGAGTCCTTGTTTGGGGCGACGCCTATACTGGCGGCCCACAAACGAGTCCACAACTCCCTCCTAAATCGGCGTCCCTCCTCTTCCATCCACCACCATATACCCCACCAACTCCTCCACGGCACCCTCCCAGATTACTCCTCCCTACGTGTCTTCGGGTGCCTTTGCTACCCAAACCTTACCGCCACCTCCCCGCACAAACTCGCTCCTCGCTCCGCCCCTTGTGTTTTCCACGGATATCCATCCTCCCACAAGGGCTACCGCTGTCTCGACATGCACACTCGCTGGATTATCATCTCCCGCCATGTCATTTTCGACGAGTCAGTGTTCCCATTCGCGGCAGCACCATCGGCAGCCTCCGTGCCGTCCTCACTTGAATTTCTGATGCAGGGACTTTCTTCCTCACCGACGACAGTGAGCACTCCGTTGCTCCCTGACACCAGCGAGGACCCCCCCCCGGCGCTCCTGGACCCAGCTATCATCCAGCTGGGCCCTCTGGCTGCCTCTACGGGCGGGCACACTCCGGCTGCTCCACCTGCGGGCGGGCAACAGCCGCCAGCCGCTCCTCCAGCCGGCGGACCACAGCCGGGGAGCCAGCGCTTCGGCATTGTCTTCACTCGCCGCGCCCGGTCTCTTGCAGCGCCGGAGGCGGCTCCTGCGGCTGCTGCACCGGCCACCGAGGTCGTGGCCCCTGCGGCTGCTTCAGTGGCTCCCCTGGCGCCACCAGTGACCTCTGCACCGCCACCTGCAGCCCCAGTGGTCCAGCCCCCTGCTGCTCCAGCGACCCGGCCTGTGACGCGATCACAGACCGGATCCCTGCGCACCGTCCAGCGCTACGGCTTCTCCGCCTCTGTCGCCTCACCTGTCCCGGCGAACTATCGCAGTGCCCTCGCCGACCCCAATTGGCGCGCTGCGATGGCCAACGAGTACAAGGCGCTGATCGACAACGACACTTGGCGTCTTGTCCCTCGGCCCCTGGTGCTAACATTGTCACTGGGAAGTGGCTGTTCAAACACAAACTTCACTCCGACGGCTCCCTCGCCCGACACAAGGCGCGCTGGGTCGTCCGCGGCTTCTCCCAGGAGGCCGGCGTTGACTACGACGAGACCTTCAGCCCGGTTGTCAAGCTGGCCACGATCCGCACCGTCCTTAGCATTGCTGCGTCTCGAGATTGGCCCATACGCCAACTCGACGTGAAGAATGCCTTCCTCCACGGCAACCTCGAGGAGACGGTCTACTGCGAGCAGCCAAAAGGCTTCGTCGACCCTGCTGCCCCTAACTCTGTATGTTTGCTGCAGAAGTCCCTGTATGGACTTAAACAGGCGCCGCGAGCTTGGAACCAGCGCTTCTCTGCCTTTATCAGCAGCATCGGCTTCACCACATCCAAGTCAGATGCCTCCCTGTTCGTCTACAAGGCTGGAGATGACATGGCCTATCTCCTCCTCTACGTTGATGACATCATCGTCACCGCGTCGTCACCGGCTCTTCTCCAGCTCGTCGCCTCCCGACTCTCCTCGGAGTTCGCCATGACGGACCTCGGTGACCTCCAACACTTCCTCGGCATCTCGGTGACGCGGGACAGCAGTGGCATGTTCCTGTCCCAACGGCAGTACGCCGTTGAGCTTCTCCAGCGCGCTGGCATGTCTGAATGCCACCCGACAGCTACTCCGGTGGATGCCCGGACCAAGCTGTCCTCCGAGGGCGCTCCCGTCGCCAACCCCTCGGAGTACCGGAGCCTCGCTGGAGCCCTCCAGTACCTCACTCTGACGAGGCCGGACCTGGCCTATGCTGTGCAGCAGGTCTGCCTCTTCATGCACGACCCTCGCGAGCCGCATCTTGCGCTGATCAAGCGCATCCTGTGCTACGTCAAGGGCTCTCTGTCTGCAGGTCTTCACTTGGGCTCCGGTGCCGTCGATAAGCTCACGGCCTACTCTGATGCCGACTGGGCTGGCTGCCCAGACACACGACGCTCCACCTCCGGCTTCTGCGTGTACCTCGGCGACAACCTGGTATCTTGGTCTTCCAAGCGTCAGACCACTGTGTCTCGCTCCAGTGCCGAAGCTGAGTACCGTGCAGTGGCCCATGTGGTTGCTGAGTGCTGCTAGCTGCGTCAGCTACTCCAGGAGCTCCACATCTCCATCCCGCTCGCGACGGTTGTCTACTGTGACAACGTGAGCGCCGTCTACATGGCTGCCAACCCTGTCCACCACCGCCGCACGAAGCACATCGAGATCGACATCCACTTCGTTCGCGAGAAGGTCGCTCTGGGACAGTTCCGAGTTCTCCATGTTCCTTCCGAGCATCAGTTTGCCGATATCATGACCAAGGGTCTGCCCGTCCAGCTCTTCACTGACTTCCGAACCAGTTTGTGCGTTCGTGATGCTTCCGCTACGACTGCGGGCGGGTATTAGGATATGTATATATCCGGTCTAATTAGAGATTGATTGTAATCCCCTACATAGGCTAGTTGTCATATATAGCCTGGGATTGCTTCTATGTATAGCCTAGGATTGTTTCCTTGTACAGGAACTTCCCATGTATTTAACTTCCATGTATGCCTATTGGCTATATATATGAAAGGCTCCCCACCCACATAGGGTGTGCGGTGATTCTCCCCATTCTATTCCATTCTACAATCTACAATTACTAAGACAATATGTTGTGTATCTGGTTGCTAATTATTTATGTTTCATTTATTTTTTGCATAGGGGCTGATCCCAGCTGTGAAACAGGTGTTTCCTGAATCTGAGCACAGATTTTGTGTCAGACACTTTTATAGTAATTTTAAAGAAAAGTTCAAAGGTGAGACCCTTAAAAAACAGCTATGGGCATGTGCAAGATCATCAGAAATTCAGTTCAACATAATGATGGGGAGGATGAAAGAATTAAATCTTGATGCATGGAAGTGGCTGGATAAGATGGAACCCAACACTTGGGTGAGGGCTTATTTCTCAGAATTCCCCAAAAGTGATATTTTGTTGAATAACAATTGTGAGGTTTTCAACAAGTACATCTTAGAGGCTAGAGAGTTACCCATTTTGAGCATGTTTGAGAGGATTAAAACCCAGATCATGACCAGGCACTACAACAAGCAAAAAGAGTTGGAGTCTGAGCTGCCAGGTGCTTTTTGCCCAAAGATCAGGAAAAAGGTTGCAAAAAATGCCGAATGGGCAAACATGTGTTATGCACTGCCATCAGGACAGGGCGTTTTTCAAGTGCAAGTTAGAGACTACCAACACATTGTAGATATAGCTGCCCAAAAATGTGACTGTAGGAGGTGGCAGTTGACAGGGATACCTTGCTCTCATGCTATAGCTTGTTTAAGGCATGAGAGGATACCTCCTGAGTAGGGCTGGATATCGAGCCAACCGTAGTTTTTTTCGAGCTTTTTTAGAAATTGGTATAATCTTATTCATCATTATTTTATGCATTGTTTAAGACCCAACTTCACGACGAGCCTAACGAGCCGAGCCTAACGAGCCGAGCCGAAGTTGAAAGTCGTTCCAAATCAAGTCATTTTCATTTTAAAAGATAAATGAGTCCAATCGGAACACTTTTGTACCGAGCCACCGAGCCAGCTTAACGAGCTTTTTGTCCAGCCCTACTCCTGAGAGTGTCCTGCCTACTTGCTACTTAGTTGACACATTCAAAAGAGCATATGCCTCTAACATTTGGCCTTGCAAAGATAAAAGCCAATGGGAGTCAGTTGAGGGGACTGAAGTACTACCACCTTATGAAAAAAAATAGGAAGGCCTCCTAAGTCAAGGAAGAAGCACCCTCAAGAAATTCAAGGTAAACATGGCCCAAAGTTGTCCAAACATGGAGTCAGCATACATTGCAGCCATAGTTCATAAGGTGGACATAACTCTGCTGGATGCAAGCTGAAGAAGATGGGTTTTAATTCTGAAGATGCAAAGAAGCTGGTAGCAAATACACGTGCTCAGTTACAGCAAGAGGCTGAACAATCTGCTATGGCTGCTGCTGCTTCTCACACAGGATTTGAACAAGCTGCTACTGAACAAGGTGCACAGGATCTGAGACATGAAGATGTGATTCAAACAACTCAAGCAAGCTCCACAATGATGACAGTGATGATGGAAGAGGTATTTTACTCACCTGCAATCATGGCTGCATTTACTCATAATGTTATTTGTACACAATGTACTTGCAGGAAACTCAACAATCTAAGCTTTCACAGCCTCAAGGTCCACTGCCAGAATGTGGATTTATTTTGTCCAACATCCCAGTTCCAAGAAGTGTCCCCTTAACTACAAACACCAAGGCTGGCAAGGCTGCAGCGTCAAGGAAGAGAAGTTCATCCACAACAAGCTCCAAGCCTGGTAGGGCAGCAGCAGCTAAGGAGAACAAAAAGACCAAGGTGGCAAGTGAAGAAGCAACATGAAACTCTAAGGATGAAGCCAAGTGATTTTAGATGCAACATAAGTAGTTGGTCACACTTCTGGACAGTGAATTACACTATATAGCTTTTGAGCAAGGCATTGAGTAGTTCTGTCTTGCCTTTTTGTGCATATCAGCAGCTTTTGTATAGTTAGAAGCATCAAAACAATATAGATGCTATGCTGTGCTTATCAGGTTTGAGGCATCAAAAACTCTGGATGGAATCCTGTTGGACTGTAATACATCCAGATAATATGGATGGGTTAAACTAAGTGGGTACAATTTAAGATGCAATAAATTCTCTTGTGCCATTTCTGTTTGAGTGCACTTGCAATTACATTCATTGCTCTCAACATGCCTGAACACTAAGCTGATGGGACAAATCACATGTTCTAATTTGTTCTCCAATTCCTGCTAACACATTAAGCTGATGGGACAAATCACAGGTTCTAATTTCTTCGGTGTCGTTAGCCTCCTTCCCCTTAATTCTTGTCCAGCCTCTCTTGCTTCTGTTGCTCTTACTTCTTTGCTTCTTTCACCAAAAAAAAAATCTTCAGTCTCCCTCCCAAAAAAAGAAGGGCATCGATTTTCATCTCCCTGCAAAAGTTATAGACTTTGGGCTTACTTCAGTTTGCAAGCAAACACAAAGTAAAAAAAAAACGGCCAAATGCAAGCAGGTAACGAGAGGCAAATATGGCCTTTTGCACCTACTGTACCCAGAACAGGAGCTTGGATGGACGGCCATGGCAGGCGACATCAAGTGATTTGGAGAGGGAGAAGGGGAAGACGACCTGGAGCCTGGAATGCGATGGGGAAGATCACGACAGGTCCGCTGCTGCTCTTCTTCTCCTTGAGCCGACTAGTAGCAGCCGGCCGCCGCTCGTCCGCCCTCGCTGCCCTCGCCGCCGTCGCCAGAGACGACGGAAACGAACAGAACCGAGCAGAGCCGTAACAAATGACGGACGTTAGCTTCTCAAGGGCCCTTTTGCAATTTTGCACGAACGACGTTGCCCATTCAGACGAGAATGCCACCCAAACACAGATTAGGGACCCGGATGATCGTTTTGTAAGATCGTGGACCGAAATAAATGTTGGAAACGGTCGAAAAACTTTGTTTTGGAAAGATAAATGGTTATATGACAAGTCTTTGGAAGTGCTCTTTCCAGATCTATTTGTTATGTGTCTTAAACAAAACATTACTGTTGAGCAGGTGAAAAATGATCCTACTGCTGTTTTATTCACTAGAAGGTTGGTGGACAAATGGAGAGAGGACTGGGTGAAAATTTTACATGATACTTCTTTGTTTAACCTCAATTTGTGTGATAACGGGGTGTCCTGGAAATTTGGTTTAAAAGGTATCTTTTCTGTCAAATCTGTATATAATGCTCTTACTATTAATGAGACTGGTAGATATCATAAGCGAATTTGAAAAGGGAAAATCCCTGAAAAATTAAAATTTTTCCTATGGTTAGCTTTGAATAATGCAATCTTAACAAAGGATAATATGATTAAGCGAAAATGGTCTGGAGATCCTACATGTTACTTCTGTTCACAATCTGAGACAGTTGATCACTTGGTGTTCCAGTGTAGCACTGCTAAGGTGGTTTGGGCCACGGTGGCTGTCTGCTTTGGGGCTACTGATGTGCCCAGGTCTCTGAGTCCGTGTTGGGAGTGGTGTGAAAAATGGCTGCCGTTTGGCAAGAAATTCCATACACTGGGAATAGCAGCCATCTGTTGGGCAATCTGGAAAGCCAGAAACAAATTGTGTTTCGAAGGCAAACTAATTTTAAATCCAATTTCCATTGTGTGTCATGCTTGCGCTCTTATGAACAACTGGGCAGGACTATATGCAGGGTTGGACCGAGAAGCTCTGGAGGATGGGGTCAATACCATGTTGAGGATTGCGACCAATCTGCTGAACAAGAAGCCCCGAAGTGATGATCATCTTCTACTGCAGGACACGGATGATAACCATCAGTATTGACTGACAAGCTTCGATCCAATTTTGTTTCTGGGAAGCTGTGGCTTAAGGCTGAAGCGGCTGTGTGACCGATAAATTTTTGTAATAGGCTCTTTTGTGTCTTGCCTGCTTGCTCTCATATAAACCTGTTACGTTGGTTGTGGAGTCTGTGGTTTGGCTCCCGTTTGATGAAACTTCTTGAAACTTAGCGATCAGATAATTCAGGTTTAGTAAGTATCAGGTTCTGGTCTTAGATGTCTTGTCATTCTATCTTCTTGATGCCTGTTGCTATTCTCGACAAACTGTATTTCCGTTATCATGTTAATGGAAATGGGGTTGAACCCTCGGTTCAAAAAAAGAAAAAGGGGACACGATCGACAGCACCTACCATGCCGCCGACGTGCATCCTCGCGGCTGCATCCACAACCTCGTCCGTGATGCTTGCTACACGGCCAAAGCTGTCGGTAAATGACTCTCATGCTGCTCCTTTCCATGTGCTCGCAACGACCATTCTCACTCTGCCGCATCCATGGAAAGGGAACCACCAAAATTAAAGTTTGATAGATCTCTAAAAGGATGAAGGATATTACTGATAAGCTCAAGCCCCTCTGTCCAACACAATGCCACTATCCAACACAATGCTATGGATCGACCTAAAACAACTCCATACATCATAGAGCCCATATTATTTGGGAGGGACACCCAGAAAAAGAGCACTGTAGAATGCATTGTCAATGGTGAATACTCTGAAAATAAGCTCACAGTGCTTCCTATTGTTGGCCCGGGGGTATTGGAAAGACAACTTTCACACAACACATATACCAAGAGCTGAAGAGCCATTTTGATATCTTAGTTTGGATATGTGTCTCTCAAGCCTTCAGTGCCGCTAGGCTAGCACAGGAAGCTGTAACAAAAATACCTAAAACTAAAGACGAAAAGGAAAATAGCAGTGACCAAGAGCTAATTGAACAAAGAATAAAAGCTAAGCGTTTTTTACTTGTGTTGGATGATATGTGGACATATCACGAGGATGAGTGGAAAAAACTGCTAGCGCCTTTTAGAAAAGGGGAGGAAAAGGGCAATATGGTTATAGTGACAACTCGAAGCCTTAAGGTGGCAAACATGGTTAAGATAATTGATTATCCTATAGAAATGGGTCGATTGGAAGCTGCAGATTTTATGAAATTATTTGAAGTGTGTGTATTTGGTGATCATAGCCATGGAAAAACCATCCTGAATTATTTGATGCTGGAAACAAAATAGTGACCAATCTGAAGGGGAACCCTCTTGCAGCAAAAACCGTTGGGAGATTACTGAGAAACGAACTTACTTTAGACCATTGGACAATAATTCTACAAAGCAAAGAATGGAAGCTACAAACCAATGACAATGACATTATGCCAGCTCTAAAGCTTAGCTACGATTATCTTCCTTTTCATCTGAAGCAATGTTTCTCATATTGTGCTTTGTTTCCTGATGATCATGAATTTGGCAGCAGTGAGTTAATTCACTTCTGGATAGGACTAGGTATATTACAGTCATCAGATCATAACAAACGAATTGAAGATATTGGGCTGAGCTATTTAAATGACTTGGTTAACCATGGATTTCTTAAAAAGAATGAGAAAGATGACGGTTGTCCTTATTATATTGTCCATGACCTACTACATGAGTTGGCAGTAAAGGTTTCATCGTATGAATGCCTGAGCATACGTAGTTCAAATGTGAGGTCCATACAAATATCCCCTAATGTACGTCACTTGTCTATCATTATAGATGACATAGCGATTGGTGATAGAATGACTTTTGAAGATTTTAAAAGGGATACTGCTGCATTAGGTAAAAGGCTGAAAGTTGAAAACATACATACTCTTATATTGTTTGGAACATACCATTGTAGCTTTACCAAGACTTTTGGTGACTTATTAAGGGAAGCTAGAGCCCTTCGCGCTATTTATTTGTCTGGAGTGTCATATAATGTGGACAAGGATACGTTGCACAACTTTTCAAAGCTTGTTCATCTTCGCTACCTAAGGATGAAGTCACCTTTTCGCTACTTATCCTTACCTGCTGCTTTGGTTAGACTTTATCATTTAGAGGTCCTAGATCTACAAGGATGGATGGGTTCCTTTGATTTGAAAGGGCATATAAGCAACCTTGTAAAACTGCGTCATTTTCTTGTGCCAGTTGATGAGCGTCACACTGGTATATTTGAGGTGGGAAAACTAGAGTTCCTTCAGGAGCTAAGGAAATTTAATGTGACAAATGAAAAAGGTTTTGAGCTGAGTCAACTCGGTAAGTTGACAGAGCTTGGAGGATCACTTGGAATTAGTGATCTTGAAAAGGTGCAAACAAAAGAGGAAGCTGTTGGAGCCAAACTGATGCACAAAAGCCGCTTACATGAACTAAAATTAGAATGGAATACTGATGATTGGCGCAAGGAGGACCTTATACATGAACAGGATGTTCTGGAAAGTCTCAGACCACATAGCAACCTTCGTCACCTATGCATTAGAGGGCATGGAGGTATTAGTTGCCCAACATGGCTAGGTGCAAACCTCTGTGTTAAAAACTTGGAATCTCTTAAGCTTGATAATGTACCTTGGAAAGAGCTTCCACCATTGGGAGAGTTGTTTTTGGTTGATGAGTCTGGTATAGAGCACATGGGTTGCGTACAAAGTCAAATATTTCACAACTTGAAAAGGCTAGAACTTACTGAGGTGAGAAGATTAAGAAAGTGGGTTGTGAGCTGTCCGCACAGTGTGAGCTATCCCGCATCAAAGGTGGAAAGTAGTTGTGTTAGAAATGTGCCTTGCAATTTGTTCGTTCATTTGGAGGTGCTCATTATCCAGTATTGTCCTGAACTGTATGTGGTCACAGTTTTTCACCCTACTTGCTGCCTACAAGAAGCACCGACCATGGCTTGGTTTCCTAGACTCAGGGAACTTACCATTAGGGATTGTCCAAACCTTTTGTCCTTCCCTCCTATTCCTTGGACTTGTGGCCCGTGTTGTGTTACTATGGAAGGTGTGGGCTCAGGTAATTTGGTCGGTTTGGAGTCGTTACGTTACGAAAATGATGAATCGGATGTGAGCTTGTCAATTGAGGGTAGAGGTGCTTCAGATAGGGCATTCTGGAAGGTGCTGGATTTTAATAACCTAAAAGGACTAAGAACAATTGAAGTTAATGACTGATCACCTCCACCTTTGGATCACCTCAGGATGTTATCGTCCCTGAAGGAACTGACCCTTAGGAGTGGCTATAATTTATTGCCGGTAGGCGAGAGCCACGTCGGATATCAGTTTCCAGTTGAAGTTCTCTGGGTTGACAACCATGGTTGCAGTGGGAAGGAGCTGACAAGGCTACTGTCTTGCTTTCCCAGGTTCACAAAACTAGATTTGCTTCACTGTTGGAAACTGACAGGGTTGGGTGTGTTGGAGCAAAACACCGCAGGAATATCCACATCAACATCTTTGGACGAGAAGATGAATCTCGAAGGGAATGAACAACTGCAAAGGGAGGTGGAACTGGAACTCTCGACAACAGAGGAAGGACTAGTGCTCTTGCCACCCCAACTGCAGGAGCTGGGAATCTATGAGTGCCAAGATCTGAGGCTCCACCCCAACACAGTGGAGGAAGCTGGAGGGTGGCTCCAAGGTCTGCGCTCCCTCCGTTCATTGGTGATAATGCATTCTGACGAGTTCCTCTCCTATTATTCGTCTTCCTCCTCTCCTGGTGGTTTCCCTTTCCCAGCCTCCCTGCGAAATCTCAACCTTAATGGCGTGGAGACACCAGTGCCTCTCTCAAACCTCACCTCCCTTGAGAGTTTATACGTCTATGGATATAGCCGAGGTTCAAGAGCTGAAAAAATCAGCTTGTGGCCTCTCCTCACCCAAGGTTGCCTTACCAAGCTATCACTCTATGGAACACCCATTTTCTTCGTCGGCCCGGACCCTGAGGCCTCGTGGTCTCATCATGGACAAGGGCTTCCACCAAGACTGGGGGAGATTGAGACGAATGATGTCGGGGGAATCCTTGCTACGCCCATCTGCAGCCTCCTCTCTTCCTCCCTCACCAAACTAGTCTTTTTATTCGGATAACGAGGTGGAGAGCTTCACCGAGGAGCAAGAGAAAGCCATCCAGCTCCTCACCTCCCTCCAGCACCTCGGATTTCGGAGTTGTCATTATCTGCAGTGCCTCCCTGCTGGGCTGCGTGCGCTTTCCGACCTCAAGATACTAGAGATTGTTAATTGCGGAAGGATTGAGTCGCTGCCCCAAGACGGTCTCCCGAGTTCACTGCAAGAACTGCACATCTACGGATGTGATGCCATCAGGTCGCTGCCCAAGGAGGCCCTCCCAAGCGCGCTGCAACAACTAACCATCGGCCACTGTCCAGCCATCATCCAGTCACTGCACGAAGACAGCATCCCAAGCTCACTGCGAGTATTGGATGTCCGTTCCAACGACTGGAGGGGGACAGATCGAATGCAGCTCCGGCGCAGGTTAACAGGAACCGTTCCAATATTGAGAATCTGAAGGTACCAAACACTCTTCTGCTTACACTCTGAGCTGTGGGCTGTGGCTGTGCTCCCCCGGTTCCTGCACTGTCTGCACACCAAATTTACCCATGATTTTTGAACCTCGTAAGTAAAGCGTCAGATCAATTATCTTTTTCACTTGTGGTCCGCCAAATTACTGTTGCATAGGAGTAATCAGTCCACTTTATTTTAATCAACTGTGCAGGTCTCCAGTGTCTCTCTCCTTGGAATTACACAATACACATTCTTCTGGCGTCACAGGCTGCTCTCTGTGTCCATGCGTGGTTCTGAGTTGGCAAGCATCTGCATGTACCTTAGCTCGTATGTAAAACAGGTTCGTATATGCAGAATCACCCCATACACAATCAGTTACATTATTTAGGAGCTCAATCCAATTGTTGATCTGAACTTCTTTATTTTTTGGGTTATGTGGTGCCTTTTCTTTTCAGTAGTTATTTCCAAAACTTATCAATAGAGCTGGTGCGTATCTAGCTGTGTTAACCGAAAAAAATTTGCTCAATTTACATAATCTTTTTTCCTTCATGTATTTATAATTGTTTTAGTCACTGGCATGATATGTTTCGGTTACTATTATAGTAGCCATATCAAGAGTCTGTAAAGGATCAGTAGTAGAGAGCTGATATCAGTACCTTAAATGTCCAACTTATCACCTTCTGTTTATTATTAGTGGGAGGAAGCCACTTGTTGACTTTATATTATATTATATTATATTATATTATATTATATTATATTATATTATATTATATTATATTATATTATCTTATATTATATTATCAATACATTACGGACATATGTACTGTTCCTTCTTTCCTCACTTGCGATTGCCTTCAATGCGCCGTCTGATCTGCAGGGCGGCTAGCATCTGACGTCGAGCCTTCTAGAAATCTCTGCTTTGCTTCCTCCGTCCTTCTAATCCCCTCCCCCACCCCTGCCATGAAAAAAAACCCAAAACTTCCTTCCCTTGATGGCTTCGTCGTGTTCCCTTCCGCCGTCACGGCCTCCGCTGCCGCTGCATCGGCCTCCTCTTCGTCCTCTTTCTCTGCAGCAAGCTGCGCGCACGATGGCACGCCCGGCCGCCTCGCAGCCTCCCGGTCCTCTTCCCTTCTCCCGGCCACAACATGCGCAGGTGCTGCCAAAGGGTCTCTGGCCGAGTGGTTAGGTCCTCTTCCCTTCTCCAGGTATGGGTTCGACTCCCCGTGAGAAACGAATTTCAACAGGTCAAAATAAAAAAATATAAAAAAATAGGTTGAGCCTTGCTGACTTCGGTCAAAAAAAAGGGGGCCGCTAGTGTCCGGACGCCCGGCTCCAGGCGGCGTCCGGACGCACCCCCCCTCCCCCCACTCGCCAGCTCCCGCCCCGCGCTGCCTGCACAGAAGAAGCGAAAAAGGAAAAGAGAAAAAGGAACCCGCCTACCCTTCCTCCACTCGCCGCGGAAGGAAGACGGGGGCGCCCGCAAGCGCACGGGATCCGCCCACTGTCAACTCACCACCACAGCCCGCTCCCTACCCCCAACTCGTCCCCCCGCATGCCCGCTGCAACATAAGTGTGAAAAGATGCTGAAACACCATAAACGTAGTATTGCAACAATGCCCAACGAACTGCTTCACCAATAGATTCAAGCAGTTGAAACATATAAATTGCAACAACAAAAAAAGCAAAAAGATCTAACACTAGGACGATGGAGTTAAAACACCTCGAACATGTTATTGAAACAAACAAGAAAAATAGCTGAAACATTTTGCTGAAGCTACTGAAACACAATGAAACATATTACTGCAACACCACCTGAACACCTACTGCAACATCGACTCAAAACTACTGCAACATCCACAGAGAACCATTGCAACAACGGTGAGATCTGAACCCGCTCGCCGGAACCCTAGCCACCACCAAACCATTAGATCCAGAGGAGGGGGAGAAGGAGGAGGAGGGGGGTAGGAAGAGGAGGGACCAGATCGAGATCCAGAGGGAGGAAGGAGGGGGAGGGAGGCCTCAGATCGATATCCCTCTCCGCCTACCTCGTCGGAACCGCGCCGTCGTCCTCGTCTCTGGAAACATGGAGGTAAGAGAGCGAGAGAGAGAGAGAGCAGGGAGGGAGGGACGCGCGCGGCTCGCGGCTCGTCGGAAGCTGCCGCCATCGCCCACGGCTCCGGCGGCATAGAGGAGCTGGAGGTCGCAGCGGGGGAGGGAGGAAGGAAGGGAGGGGCAGCTCGCCGGCATGGGGGAGGAGGCGTGTGGGTGCGGCGCGCGTTGGAGTGGCGGAGCGGCGGAGCAGCTCGTAGGAGGAGGCATGCGAGCGAGAGGATAAGATGGAGGAGGAGACGAGCGAGTGGATGCGGGCGAGCGAGTGGATACGGAGTGTCCGGCGCGAGTCGGACGTTCTCTGTATATCGTTACCGAAAAAAAAAACATGTGCTGGGCACGCCCTTGCCTCCGACGCCCCCCCCCGGCAGGCCCCCACTACCGGCCGCCAGCCGCGCCCCCCTCCCCCCAAGGTCGCCCGCGGTCCTTAGTCCCATGGCCCAAGACCCAAGTAGCGACTAGCGGCGCCGAATCGATGCGTCGTCCTGCTGCAGGTATCGTTTATGCATTCAATACCTTTATTTCTGTATAAGAGATTTTTCCCCCTACTGATTTGGTTCATTGGATGTAAGATGAACTGGATTTGGAGTTCTGGACAGGAGAAACAAACTTGCATACATCATGGTCTTCCATAAGTTAATTGTGCGTTTCCGTATTCATCAGTTTATTTAATTTCCTTTTGTTATGCTGTTTGCTAACTGAAAGCATCTTAGGGTGACCGTCGTGTTCTCCTTCGCCTCCCCAAATACCTCCGCCTGCACATCAGGAGACAACGTGCAGTTAGCTTTGGATCGTAGGGACCTCATGATCGGGTGAGTTCGCTTTGGTCTGTACGATGGTATATGTCCGTGCTATTGGAAGCAACAACACCATCTGAATCTTGATCACGTGTTAATGGAACCAGTCTCACAACACCTTGCTATAGGCAAGGGGGAAGACGAGATGAGCTAGCTCCTTTTGTGACCTACAAATTTTTTGATGAGGTTGTCTGTACACACATTTTTTCCTTCAAAACTGCTGTTGATTTGCGTTGAAATCTGACCTCCGTATATTTATTCGCAATGCAGGAATTTTATTTCCAGATGCAGTTCGCACAACCATAACAATTCAAGGCACTGTGTTCATTGCATCCATAACAATTCAAGGTATTCTGTTCGCTTTTCTCCCCTTGCTTTCTATTATACATGTATTGTTTCTTCTAATATTTCTATTGGGTAAATGTGCCCACCACAGATTATATACCACCTAGGCAAGTTGAGATGCTCTCTCCGCAGCGTTTCTACTGCATCTGCACAGCCATGCAGATGAGTGTGCACAGACACTGCAGTTAAGATTATACTCTGAATCCTGATTTGGAATTTAGTCCGAACCAATCATTTATTTTTGTTTCGTAGTTATGTATGGAATTTTCAGATCTTTGGTTCAAATGCCACTCCCATTTAAACGAATCATCTTGCTTTTTCTACTATTGACTAGGTCCAAAAATATTCGAATGCAGAGAGGCCTAACGATGCGGTGTGGTGACGCTATGGATTCACGGCCTTCTTTGTGCCTATGAGATCTGTGGGTATGGTTCTGAGACTTGCTTTCAATATGAATTATATTTTTGCATTACTTAGTATTCTGCCTACCTTATATGCATAAAAGCACTCTTTATTACAAAATAGGGAAAACAGAATTACAAAGACAGCTATCCACCTTTACAGATTGAGAGAACATGATATATATGTTAAAGTATGCACATAGTGTATTAAGAATTATTTCTAACTTTGCAATTACAGGATGCTGATTGTTAACTTGACCTGAAATTGAGTTTCCTTATGCGTACTATACACAACCTAGATATTTCATGATTGTTAATATTAATACATTTGTATAATTGCAATAGTAACATAAGCTACATATATATTCTTCAATGTTACGTTGGCCACACAGAATTATGCTTTTGCCTATTATCTTTCAATGCAATCATCAATGAAAAAAGTCAAAAACGTTCAGGGTAGCTGCAGTGCTTTCAAGGTAGCTTCTAAATTTGCTTCTGTCTATTATCTTTAGATAGGTGCATATCTTCGCGGCAGTGCTTTCAACTTAGCTTCTAAATTTGCTTATTTGGAAGTTATTAAACAAAATGGTATCTCTGTATGGCCTGCAACGAAAATACATAGACCAGTAAACTCAAATATTTCTCTGCACGTTATTGTTTTCTTCGGCCGGCTGAGTGTCATTGCCCCCTGTGCATCTAATTTCATTACCAATATACATTGATTCATCGTTGTCACTGCTCCAGCATGCAAGACGCCCGACCCTCCGGCAAGGTGAGCGCAGGAGGCGCGCAAGATCAAACGTGCCTTCGGCAACGGCAGCTCAAGGTATGTATGACCTCATACTGCCATGCTTTATGCAGGTTACAATAGGCAGCCTACCATTTTGGACATATCTTTTTGCAAATGCGTTCTCTCAAATTGAGACATGTATCCGGCAACATAGCATCTCCAAACTATAAACAGAGAAATCAGTGACAAGTTTGACATTCCCTGTTTCTATGTTCTAACTGTTCATGTATCAAATGTGCTTTCTGCAGGCACAAAAGGCAATCTACAACCTGACACCCACCGCAGGGAAAGACAAATAAGCTCACCATAGTCCGTACCAGAAAGATTTGCTAATTCCATGCACAACAAAGGTAAATGTTAGATTATCCTAGTTTACTGTGTTAGTATCTCCTTGGATACTGTGTTATTTACTGCTATTCACCTCCTAGCTGTATGCGCAGCCTCCCAGGCTGGCCTGGCCCTTTGGGCTACCCTGTACCTCCTATATATATTATGTAAACCATCCTGTAAACACATCATCAATGAATATCATCTCAGCCTGTTAGGCTTCTATCATGGTATCACGAGACTCTTGAGTCATGTACCGCTTCCGCTCCTCTCTCCCAGGCGCCGTACTCGCGCCCCCAGCCGCGCGTGCCCCCAGGCCGCCGCGCCCGCTGTTGCTGCGCCCATGGCCGCCGATACCCCTACCTCCGGTGACTCCAGCACCGGTCTCTCGGCCGCCGCCGCTGCGACCAAGCTTCGTGATGAAGCTGCCTCCGCCGCCGAGCTGCTGGAGGCCCAGGCCCTCTCCATCCGCTCCTCCAACGCCGAGCGCAGCCAGCAGCTCCAACAGGAGGCCGACCTCCTGAAGTCTGCAGCCGCCGCCCAGGAGCGCGTTCGCACCGCCGCTGCTGCTCTTGACCAAGAGCGCGCGCAGGCTGACGCCCTGGAGCAGCAGGCTGCCGCCCTCCCGCAATCGTCTTCGCGCGGAGCTGCTCAAGGATGACGATGTTCACGACGATGACGCCCGCTCTGGCCACTCTGAAGCCACGGCCATCGCTCATCTCCACAGCCAGGCGGCTGCTGTCCAGAACATCAAGCACCTGATCCCCATCGTCCTCGAACTCCAGTCGTCATCGAACTACTCCAAGTGGCGCGGCTACTTCCTCCTCACCCTCGGGCGGTTCTCTCTGAAGGACCATGTCCTCAGCGATGACGCCCGCCCCGACGATCCGGCATGGTCTCGCATGGACTGCGTGGTCGACTCCTGGATTTTCAACACCATCTCCCCCGACCTTCTGGACATCGTCCACGAGCACGCTGGCACCACTGCCCGGGCAGCGTGGCTCGGGGTCGAAAATCAGTTCCTGGGAAATCGCAAATCCCAGGCACTCATCCTTGATGCTGAATTTCGCAACCTCTCTCAGGGCGCCCTCTCCATCGACGACTACTGCCGCCAGATGAAGACCAAGGCTGATGCCCTTGCTGATCTTGGCGAGCCCATCAGTGACCGCACGCTCGTCCTGAACGTCCTGCGCGGCCTCAACGAAAGGTTTCAGTTCATGGCACAGCTGATCGCTCGCCAGAAGCCGTTTCCTTCCTTCAGCGACGTTCGCGCAGACCTGCGCCTTGCTGAACTCAACATGGAGAAGCCTATGGCGCCTCCCTCGGCGCTTCTCGCTACACCGACCAGCAAGCCGTATGCGCCTCCACTTCCTGCGCCACCGCGCCCCCCTCAGGGATCTCCCTCTATTGGGGGCGCCCCTTCTAGCAGCGGACGTGGGCGCCGTCGCCACGGTGGGCGTGGCCAAGGCGGCTTTGGAGGTGGCCAAGGCGGCTCTGGAGGCTCGCCATGGCCCTCCGTGCTCAATCCATGGACTGGGTCCATTCATATGTGGCCCGGCTCCAACCCAGGTGGACCTCGTGCTCCACCGCCTCGCGCCGGCTTCCCTCCACACCAGCAGCACGCTCTAATGGCTGCCATGGCTCCGGTTCCTCCACCATACTCCCAGACACCAAGCCACGGTCTGTACTCCCAGGCACCGGTTCAGGTGCCCCCTCCTGCATGGGCACCTTGGGATCCACAGTCCCTCGCCAACACCTTCAGCACTGTGACCCTTATGCCACCGGGCAGCAGTGACTGGGTTGTCGATTCAGGTGCTTCCTCTCACATCGCATCCAATCCCGGTATGGTTACCTTATCCTCTTCCTCCACCTTTCCCTCTTCCATTGTTGTTGGCAATGGTGCCACTCTCCCTGTGGTTGGCACCGGTTACTCCACCCTTCCTGGTCCTTTTCGCCTCAACAATGTCCTTCTTGCTCCTGACATCATCAAAAATCTTTTTTCTGTTCGTCAATTCACTACTGATAACCATGTTTCTGTTGAATTTGACCCTGCTGGCATTTCTGTGAAGGACCTACGCACGGGCACCATCCTCCTTCGCTGCAATAGCTCGGGACCTCTCTACACCCTCCAGCTGCCATCATCACCGTCCGGCTCCTGCGCTCTTGTCACCACCCCATCGTCGATCGATTGGCACCGTCGCCTTGGTCACCCCAGCAAGGATGCCCTCCAGCACCTTGCTCAGTCCTATTCTATTATCTGCAGCAAGCCCTGTGACACCTCTTTATGTCATGCTTGTCAGCTTAGACGACATGTTCGGTTACCTTTCACTAGTTCGATGTCTAGGGCCTCCAAACCTTTTGATTTAGTTCATTGTGATTTGTGGACATCTCCTGTACTCAGCATTTCTGGTTTCAAGTACTATTTAGTTATACTTGATGACTACTCACATTTCCTATGGACTTTCCCACTTCGCCTCAAATCCGACACTTTTTCCACTCTCTAATTTTTTCGCCTACGTCTCCACTCAGTTTGGGTGTCCCATAAAATCCATCCAATGCGATAACGGTCGTGAGTTTGACAACTCTTCCTCTCGCGCTTTCTTTCTTGCCAAAGGCGTTTCCCTGCGTATGTCTTGTCCATGCACCTCGCAGCAAAACGGCAAGGCTGAGCGCATCCTTCGCACCACAAATAATGTCATACGCACCTTACTGTTTCAAGCCTCCATGCCTCCCCCCTATTGGGTGGACGCTCTTGTCACTGCCACCTATCTGATCAACCGTCTTCCCACCAAGACGTTGGGTCTGTCCACACCTTACTTCGCCCTCCATGCCACTCACCCTTCCTACCACGAACTTCGGGTTTTTGGGTGTGCTTGCTGTCCTAATATAACTGCCACTGCCCCACATAAACTTGCTCCTCGCTCTACTTTGTGCGTCTTTCTTGGTTATTCCCCTGATCACAAAGGCTATCGCTGCCTTGATCTCACCTCCAACCGGGTCATCATCTCTCGCCATGTTACCTTTGACGAATCCCACTTTCCTTTCTCGCACCACCGATCTTCTTCTCCACCCGGCGAGCTTGATTTTCTAACTAATACTGAGCCTCCACCAGCTCCTATTCATTCTGCAGGTACACCCACTACTTCAGGCCATACCAGCTCCCTGCCTATGGCTGCTGCACCCCTGCAGGTTGAGCCGCCCGATGAGCCTCCACCGCTGCCAGTGCTCTCACACAGCCCTGGTCATCTCCCGCAGGCACCCAGGTCTCCACCAGGCTTCCCCGCACTTTCGGCTCCACCTCCGGCGTCCCCGGTACCTGCTACCTCTACATCGCCGATGATACCTGCTGCTCCTCCGGCACCCATGGTGCCCATGGCGCCCACAACGACCCGGGCACCATCGACGGCGTTCAACAAACCGCCTGTCACCCAAGTCTACTCCCAGCGCGCTCCTGCTCCAGCTCCTTCACCGACGTCTCCCATTGCTGCTCCTTCCCGGTGCTCGAGCATCGTCCCTTCACCACCTCGCTTCGTGAAGGCTGCTCCTCCTGTCGGTGTTGTTCCCATCCCACCGGTCGCCAACTCTCATGGCATGATGACCCGTGGGAAGTCTGGATATCACCAACCGCGCCTTCATCTTCACACCGAGGCGTTGTCACCAATTCCTCGGTCTTGTCGTGACGCCCTCACTGATCCTCACTGGCGTCACGCTATGGAAGAAGAACATGCCGCTCTTATTGAGAATCACACTTGGGACCTTGTTCCTCGCCCTGCCAAGGCAAACGTGGTCACTGGAAAATGGATCTTCAAACACAAATTTCATGCTGATGGTTCCCTGGACAGATACAAGGCTCGCTGGGTTCTTCGAGGCTTTACACAACGGCCAGGTGTCGACTATGATGAAACCTTCAGCCCCATTGTCAAACCTGCAACTGTCCGCATGGTTCTCACTTTGGCTCACTCCCGGGATTGGCCTATACATCAACTTGATGTGAAGAACGCTTTTCTTCATGGGGTTCTTTTAGAGACCGTCTACTGTTCGCAGCCCACAGGTTTCACTGATTCTACTCTTCCCAATCATGTCTGCAAGCTGAACAAGTCCCTATATGGTCTGAAACAGGCACCACGCGCTTGGTACAGTCGGTTTGCTGCTTATTTGTTCACTTTGGGATTCTCTGAAGCTCGCTCGGACACCTCCCTGTTCATCTACCGCCGGGGTGCTGATACAGTCTACCTTCTTCTTTACGTTGATGACATCATACTCACTGCATCCTCCCAGCAGCTTCTCAGCCGTGTTATTGATGCCTTGAAGAAGGAATTCGCCATCAAAGATCTTGGTCCTCTTCATCATTTCCTTGGCATGTCAGTTCAACGACGAGGTGATGCTATTTTTCTCTCCCAACAGCAGTATGCTTTGGATATCTTGGCTCGTCATGGCATGACTAATTGCAAACCTTGCTCTACCCCTGTTGACACCTGCGCCAAAGCCTCTGCTGATGGTGGTCCTGCTGTTGCTGATCCTACGAATTATCGCAGCCTTGCGGGTGCTTTACAATACCTCGCTTTCACCAGGCCCGACATTGCCTACGCAGTCCAGCAGATCTGTCTTCACATGCATGATCCTAGGGAGAGTCACCTTGCTGCTGCCAAACGAATCCTTCGATACCTTCGGGGTACTCTGGATTTTGGCCTGGTCATTCCTCGATCATCCCCTACTCAACTTATTGTGTACACGGACGCTGACTGGGCCGGCTGCCCAGACACTCGCCGCTCCACCTCCGGCTACGCTGTCTTTCTTGGAGGCAGCCTCGTTTCCTGGTCTTCCAAGCGACAGCACACCGTTTCCCGGTCTAGCGCCGAGGCTGAATACCGTGCTGTCGCCAACGGTGTTGCTGAAGTTTCCTGGTTGCAGCAGCTTCTCCAGGAACTGCACCACCCCCTCCACTCTGCCTGCCTCGTCTACTGCGACAACGTCAGCGCCGTTTACCTCTCCACCAACCCTGTACAGCACCAGCGCACCAAGCATGTAGAGATCGACCTTCACTTCGTTCGAGAACGCGTCGCCGTTGGTGCTGTGCGTGTGCTCCCTGTGCCCACCACCTCCCAATTCGCCGACGTCTTCACCAAGGGTCTACCCTCCTCTGTCTTCACGGAGTTCCGCTCTAGTCTGAATGTCCGCCCTGCTGACGTTCCGACTACGGGGGGTGTTAGATTATCCTAGTTTACTGTGTTAGTATCTCCTTGGATACTGTGTTATTTACTGCTATTCACCTCCTAGCTGTATGCGCAGCCTCCCAGGCTGGCCTGGCCCTTTGGGCTACCCTGTACCTCCTATATATATGTAAACCATCCTGTAAACACATCATCAATGAATATCATCTCAGCCTGTTAGGCTTCTATCAGTAAAGAAATTCTCTTAGTGCTTGAAAGCCAATGCCATTCAAGAGTCTTATTTTGTTTTCACTTTTCACACAATACAGATTATACCACTCACTTAGCCAGAAATAAGATTGCATCAGGAAGTGCATGGTGGCATTGACTGAACAGGCTATTCATCGAATTATGTTAACAGGGCTTTTGCTATGTGCAGTTTACTTTCATTCCATTTGCTGACCTCCGATTGTGAGTGTGTATATTTCTGTTCTCAGATTTTTGTTTCACATTCTCTTGAAAGTTTATTTTAGTGCAGGAAATTGTATTGTCATAATCTGTTATCCTGGTAAACTCATCAATGCATATGCTAATTCCAATAGGGAAAAGGTAGCATGTGGTGGTCTCCGAAAAAATTCTGCATCCAACATTTCAATGCACTTTTTCCTTCAATGTATATACCCATACACCGCAGCGAAGCGCGGGGGGCTGACTAGTTGTTATATATAGTTCTGCTTTTCATGGGTGCAGCAGCATTCATTGATGTACAGTGAACTAGTTCTCCATGTTTGTTCATCCCAGGAGGATCAAACTACAGGAGGTAATAATGCAGATGTCAAGTGATGCCCTCCTAATTGTAAAATCAAGGGTTACTACAGGAGCTGCATGTGCAACAGGTAAGAGTCAAAGCCATTCCCCCTGATTTGAATATGTGTGTTTGGAGTGCGATTCCATTCTGCTCTTGCCTTGCTGTCACCAGGATAACAAGATTCTGGAGATGATGCAACAAGAGAAGCCACTAGCAACTAACAACAGACGCATCACCAGCTAATGTGCGTCTAGCAATGTTCATGATCACCCTACTGTGGACACACTTGGAGAGACAGCAAACTAGTCTCATGAACATGTTGCAGGTTAGTTTATCGTTAGCGAGCCCAGATCCACTGCCGCCGACCCCGCCCCCGCACGCCGCCCCCGAGCCCAGATCCACTGCCGCCGGCCGCGGACCCCAATCGTCGAGCGCTAGAGCTCGTTCCCCACCCCGCGGCCACCCTCCTCATCCCACTCGCCCTGCTAGCAGTGCCCCACAACCATAGATCGAGCCCGTCTCCCGCCCTGCAAGCCCGGCACCCCGTGCGTCACCTCCCCGTCCACCGGAGGTGTTTGGGACTGCAGATCCACAACCGAAGGAGCCCGTGACGGGGGCCTAGGTGGAGGATTAGCAATGATGGAGCAGGCATAGCCTGCAACAGCGTCGCCTTCTCCGCTGCTTCCACCTCGAAGGCTCCTCACCTGCCGCTGCCTCCGCTTCTCCGCCTCCTCCGCCGCGCCGCCCACTCCCTCGGCGGGGTTCGCCTAGGCCGACGCCCTCCGCGTCGCCGCGCGGCGACGAGTCTGACCTTTCCGGATACCTCCGGAAGGTCAGGGCAGTTCCGCTTGCTGCCTGCCCTGCACCTCTTCCAGCCAGCCACAGAGGCCGTTGGGCGCGTACACACCCAACTTCAGCTGCCTCCGGTCACGATGTGAGCTCCTAGGTCGTGGACGTTGCTCGCGGGCACTGCTCGCCGGCTGGCCACGGAGAGGCTCCGCACGTGGGCAACCTCGTCGCCGCGGGAAAGCTGAGGGCGTGGAGCTCCGTCAAGTAGTCGCTCGCCTGCCTCGCCGCCGACACTAGGCCCAACCCCGGCAAGGCCGCTGCCAACCGATGATGGCCATGGCCACCAAACTCACCACCAAGCCCAAGGACGGAGATGAAGACAGCGTCGCTCAAGACTCCATCCCCGTCATGCCCAACTCATCACTGCCGAAAGCCTCCGCCTCAACGTTCAGCTACAGCTTGATGCCCCCTACTGTGGATCCACTTTCCCCAGTGGCATCCACCAATTGGAGATTGGTTCCGGCAAACAATTGCTGCTCGATTCCGATGATGAGGATGTGGATGAGGTCCCGTTGGTGGACTCGCCACCGCCGCTTTCTCGTCCTGGTGGATCCTGGCCACATTCATCGTCACCGCCTCTCTACGCGCCACTGGACCAGTCACCTTCCAGCCGATGTATGGCTGATCTACACAACTCCATGGACACTCCGCCGCCGCCGCCGCTCAATCAACGTCGGCCACAGCCTGACGACGACCTGGTTGTGCCACCAACGCCCGAGTCAGAGCCGAAGACAAGCCTTACCTACGCCAATATCGTGAAGCATTCTTCGTCAGGCAAAAAGCATCACCAGCAGCCACAGGATCACAAGCTTAAATCAATTATCATAGATCCTGCTCGTCATGAAGTTCGTCCCCGTCATGCAGGTCTCCGAGTTCGCTTCGCAGACATCCCTTCGTGGAGAAAAGTTGAGTATCCACAGGAGGACCTGCACCACTCGCCAACCCTTTCCAGTGGCAAAGATGGGAGCACAACTCGTCTCTCTCCCCGTATTCGGAAGATCATTGAAGGCCGCTGCTTCATTTGCCTTGCACGGGGCCATTAGGCTGCGGCTTGCCGGGATCCTATCACCTGCTTCCGGTGCTGCTGGTCAGGCCATCGTGAGCGGGATTGTCGTCAGCGTCACCAACATCCCCGTCAATCGGCCATGCCTGGTCGTCAACCTTTGCCACAACGTCCTCTACGGGAGGAACAATCATCAGGTCACCAGAATGATTGTCGCACTAAGCATCTGCACCTAAGGAGCGATGATCCTGCACTTCGGCATTTCTTTACGGAACATGCTAATTATTTTCAGCACGAAATCAAGAAGATGCTTGATGTAGAGATACAAAGCTTGCGGAGTGAATTCTCCCTGCTGCTCAGTGCACAGCTGCAAAAGTTGCAAGAGTCCAACGAAAAATGGATGAAGCTCGCGAAGAATCTTGTGCTTCAGATACTTGCCATGACAGAAAAGCTAAAGACATCTTCGACGCTGAATCAAGATTGGTCAGGCGTGAACCAGGCGATGTTAGCTGGTATGCAAGCACATGATGACACGCTTAACCAATTGCACGACACGTCTCTCCATCTCAAACTTGCCATGAGTAAAGCCGTGACCAGTTCACCGAGCCAGGAATCAAGGAGCTGGGGAGACCAACTTCAGCCCAAGGAGATTGCCCCTAGTGGCTCCCTAGTGGAAGTGGCGACAACATTCAATAAGATTAATTCTTCATCTAACGGTTTAGCAGCACCAGAAGTTACAATCCAAGATATCGAAGATGCCCTTCTCCAAATAGAGATTGCTGCAGCTAAGGAACCCCCATTAAATTCTGTGTCATGTTGCTCTCCTACTCATGCTGCCGGGGGGAATCTGACTCACTTCTACTCTCCCCAGCCTCAACAAATGTTGAGCCCTCCTGTCCTGTTATACAACCTGAGAAGCATACAACAGGTTCGTCAACCCAAATGCTAAGGTTAGAGACTGTTGAGTCTACTGCCCCCACAGTAGAGATCGATGTATCATCTCGTGTGCCAACAAACCATCAGCTCAAGGATGCAGAACTGGCAAAGCCGACCTTGGAGGGGATGACAAGGTTTAGGTTGAGAAGGTGTCGTTTTCGCCCGGGCTGCGTGTACACCAGGCGTCCGCGCTGCGAATCCGAACGCCCCTGTCGTGGCTTTGGGGCTGCCACTGGTGTCGAGCCTGGCATGGACATTGGAGGACATGGACACACTTCGCCACCTTCGTCGGAGGGTGGTGGCCGGACTGCACGTGAGGTAGCGCCGGCAAACTTCATCCAGTCAGTAACCAAGCCTGTCCAACAACCCCTGCTTCCTCCACAACAACATGGCCTAGCGAAGCCACGGAAGGAAAAGAAGAGGCCGAGCAATCCGTCCCGGTGCAGTGCGCGTCTAGCAGCAACTGCTTGGCTGTGTGGTGATGCACAAAGCAAAGCAAGGCAAGTGCTCATGAAGCAGTTGGGCGTCACACAGGAAGAAGATGAAACTATGGAGATGACCTTGTCGCGGTATGTCAACCTCTACAAAGGTCCGCTATCCGACCTTGTCATCAAGGCGCTGGTAGCACTCGGTGGCCTCGACGGACCAGCCATGTCAGGGCAGATTGTCACGTAATGCTTCTTTGCACCGTCTGTGGTGCTCGAGGACTCGCTCATACCATGCCAGGCCAAGTTGTTATAGAGGGGACTAAATGACGGCACAAGGTGAGACTTGGTACATGATCTTGTCGGAGAGATCAGATGGTGGGAGGATGTCAGGGCTTTTGGCTGTTGGTTCACCATGGGAAGCCGGAGCTGTTTTTTGTTGCTTCTGATTAGCTCGGCAATGCGTACGCGTGGTGGGCGTCGTTGGTGTGGGTGTTACCTCTCTGTGTTAGTCATCTGGGATATGATGTTTGGGTGTTGTGAGTATTTTCTGTGTTTTAATCTGTGCTTTTGTAAGGTTTTCAGGCCTGGTTTCTCTATAAACTAGGCCAACTCTTTTCTTCTTAATTGAAAGGCAGAGCTCCTGCCATTACTTTAAAAAAAATGATCACCCTACTGTTGCCAACTCAAGGTCAGCAACAGGCTGCTGCAAGTCATGATGGTACAGTGGCACTGCCCGTCGGCCCCCTGCTAGCAAATTTTCAGAATAACCATTGGGCACAGACGCAGGCCAGGCGTCGCCAATAGACTTCAAAGCCAATGTCTGGTAATACCAACCGCAGCCGGGGTAGCTTCGTCCCTTACGGTCAGGTTAGTAAGGAACTTGGAGCTAAAGCTATGCTCTTTAATTTCATAGTAGAAAACTGGAAAAAAATGTTTTTGAGGTGAAAGGTTATGCTATATGATGTTGTCCCTACAAACTGCAGGTACCTTCTGATGATTGCCCCCCTCATCTCATCTCACGCAACAAATGCTGCTGCTGTTCAGTCTTGAACACGGAGACTTCAAGACACGAAGTTGGTTCCCAAGTCCCAACCCATGAAGACATGCCTTTGCTCCCAATACTGAAGACGTGTCTCGACTCCCGTCTCCCACCTCACGGTTCTTGAAGTGAAAGTGAAGACCTATGGGATCCAGAAGACTCGTCGAGGAAGGAGGACATAGCACCTGCCTATTGTGGAGACGCAAAGTGAACCTGACAAAACAAAGAAACCGAAATGACCTACACTGATACAATGTGTATTCACATGCAACTCTCTCATTGAGGGACTCAAGTCCCAATAACTCATAATATATACAGTACATTCACAAGGGCGACCCCTAGGAAGGTTCTCTTGCCTGGGGGCTCGTCGACTGGACGTAAGGTGCCTTGTGGCCCTGAACCAGTATAAATCCCTGAGCCTCTAATATCTGTTGGATGCATTTGCATGGCTCCATGACACCCCCTCAATGTTTGTTTAGTCTTAATCATGTGGACATACAATGTTTGCCTACAACGACCGTGGAGTTAGCTAGTCTGTAACTAGGCCAAAAACACAGCGCACGTCAGGTGCATACTCAGCTCACAAAAAAACTGGAAGTTGTCTGATTAGCCCTGAGAAAACAAATATACATCCAATTATAGCTTTGCAGTACAAAGGAACAAATTTCATCTGCAGTACCATGACAAACACTGTCGAACATTAGGGATTAACACAAAACAAGACTGTCAACAAATAAATTAAACATCTGATCATCACAAGGTCCTTTTTTTTTCCAGCAGTATAAACATTCAATATACCTTGGTACAATCAGGGAGTATGCAATGCTAATCACTACACGCACTGTTAAGTAATAACACACAAGTATACAACAATGATTTGCTGAAGGCCTTCAGCTACAAATATATATAATCCCTCCAGGGATAACAAAGTCAAAAAAGAATCATTTGTGTTCATGTCATGTGAGCGCTCCTAAAAGGGCGACAGCAGAAGAATGTGACAGTTGTTTTCTCTTCCCTAGCTTGGTCCATCCAGACGATCCCCACCATTGCTTGGCTGTCAAACTATCATTATGACCTTTCTATTGCTGATTGTCTGTTCCAGTCTCTGCTGTAGAATAACATCAATACAGGGTGGCGCATGCATTTCCTCAGACTGCTGGCAGAAATATACAGTCCTTGTGCAGCACTAGTCTCCAGAAACAAATTTCTTTTGTGTGTAGTACCGGTCTTCGCTAGCCTTCTTTTTCAAGTTCCTCTTCTGTTTATATAAGCCCCAGAAAATTATGTTTAGCGCCAATAAAAAGGAACCAAACAAACCTATGAACTATGACAATGCATACCTTGTAAGCTTCATGATTGTCAACTATTCTTGTCGCCACTGACAATGTTGTTATAGATTTTGGGCTCCTGATTGTCTGAAAAATGCCCACGCTCTTTGGAACAGCATAAGGATCAATTTCACCCTACAGCACACACTCATTGAGTTTCAACATGAATTTCAGCAAATACAGCAAGTTTTATCTTCAATACTAAGCACTTACAGCTGAATTGCCCTCGGCTACAGTCCCGTGGACAACCAATGAAATGTTAAACGTAGTGATCTGTAACAGGGTATAAAAACAACTATGAGGGCATTCCTAAATTGTCATATAACAATGGCAGCATGCTCACAACAATGATAATTCAAGGATAACAAAATATATTTACTAATGAACTCATGGAGACAAACATACCATGTCCTTAGAAACTTCCCATGGCGCACCAATAATGACTTCATCAACATAGCGGCAGGCAAGAACACTAAGTGTACGCTCATGGAGATGCATTATAGGACGACAGCCTCTTCTATCCCTGGACAAATTATAATTATAAGTGGTATTTCAATTTGTAACAAGATGCTCTTTTGATATATACTTGATATATGCTATTTTGTAGTCAATTAGTTTGCTTGTTAAATCTAAGTGAAGGACAGGAGTAAGACCTGATGGACTGGTCGTCATAGATACCCACAAGAAGGAAGTCACCAAGTTGTCTAGCACTCCTGAGGAACTGCATTAAATAAAAGGCATACTATTAATTTTAATAATTGCATATATGGACCAAATTAGTGAAAAAAGGTGAGTTACAGTATGCTGATTTGCAGAGAATAAGAAAAAGGCACCTCGACATGGCCAGCATGGAAAAGATCAAATGCGCCATCTACATAGACAACACGAGCACCTGGCGAAGGAACCTGAGTGCATATGAGCATATTGTTCAATAAAAGCAACATAAGGGCATTATGAAGATTTAAAGCAGAGGATTATACATGCAAACCTATTAACTACTCTAGATGTCAGGAAATCAGTATCGAACAACATTGAAAAGGCACAAATACCACACTAAACATCAAGACTAAGGAATCACATGTGTGGTACTTATTTAGGCCTATTTGTTTGAGCTAGAGGTTGTAGCATTAGTTTCTATAATCCCTGGGTAAAACAAACAACCAGCTTGTGGCCCCAAACCCCACAATCTAGTTTGCCCAGATTTCACAATCCAACAATCCACCCTCCACCAGCTTTTTCCAGATTCACAGTAGCACACATATTTATCCACCATGTCATTACAAACATAGGAGGTGGGAGGAAGATAAAGATGGCCATAAGCTAGAATTCATACAGCTTCAGATTTTGGACATTAGCATTTCCACAACCCAGGTTCTACAGGCTGCTTTCTAGAATCCCTAACTAAAACAAACAGGGCCTTAGTTAATTAGCTAAGAATACTATACCATGCCACTTTCTATAAATGCCCTAAAAGGTTGATCGAGCTAAGGTCACTAAACGTTATTCTCGTTTCCTTTATGGAAATCTGGGGGTAGATGTGGCCTCCATTCTTCGTAAAAAAACCACAAATATGTAATGGTGATAATGCCAAGCGATTTTTTAACCTTCAGAGCTGATACCTGCCCATTTGAAAATTGCATGATCCGGCGAGAAGTTGGAAGAAAATGAGATAGCTGACTTTTCACTTCATCGTTTGATTTCTCTCCAGCCTTCTCAGCAATGGCAACATTTAAATCAGTGTCAGCATCTTTCTGCTTGAATGTTAGCAGTATCCTCCCTATGAACAAAAGGATATCATTTGCGTGTAAGATTGCAACAGACAATATTTTGAAGAAGTTTGAAAAGCCTTTTCAAGTAACGCATTTTATGCTTAATAGTGAATAACATATTCAGGAGAAACTATCATCCAAAACAACACTGAGGCTACTGAGCCTTACCAACTATATCAGTGCTCGAGACACCCTCTGTTCGCTTGATTTGCTTGTAACGTCCAACCTTCTTTGCTAACGCATATGCATCAGTGCCATCAGGTAGAAGACAAGGATCATCTCCATGAATAATGTAATCAATGTTGTACTTGTTGAAGAGGGTATTCATGAATTCTTCTGTTATCTCATAGGGTGCATTGGGAATGACCTCATCAACCCACTTCAGACCACTAACAAGAGTCAACCTAGAAATAGCAAAAATATAAACACAGTTAATATGGTGCATATGAGACCATATCAAAATATACTTAAATGCATATGAGACCATATTCAGGTAATGAAAGCCGAAAAGTTTAGATCATTATGAAAATATACTTAAATGCATATGAGACCATATCAAAATATGTTGATGAACCAGCTATTCAATCAGTTTGCTACACTACTGCTAATATTTACAGGACTTTTCCGGAAAAAAAAAGATAGTGTTTCACAGAATAAAAGAATAAAATTCTTTCATACCTCTCTTCCATGGAAAGGACAGGCGGACCTTTATTTGCCACAATCTCCTCATCACTGACAACTCCAACTACAAGCTGATCTCCCAGCAACTTAGCCTGCCGCAATGCATTTGCATGGCCGTAGTGCATGAGATCAAAGCATCCATCCATGTACACTCTGACAGGCCTTTTGCGTTCCCTCTTCTTTGGAACTTGTCCTAGATACGGCCAGAAGTATGGAGCAAATGGAGCACCAATCCCCCCAAAGTAGCCCGTGGATAACATAAGAATGGTAAGAGTGATCAGAACTCCTCCAATTCCAAACAACTGTGAATAGTATCCGCTGTTCCAGAGCCCCTGGTGGCTCTCAAACGCTAGTAATCCCATCATCATCTTCAAGGCAGAAGTGTAATCCAGGTAATGCTTCTGTCAAAAAGTAGAATATCAAAATGAGACTCCAACTTAGTTGACGTATTCTGTGGCAAATGAAAACCATTATATACAAAGGCAGTACAAAACATGTCATTTTCTATCATTTGGAGGAACCAATAGCATTTGCAGCTTGATTACTGCCATTTTTAAAACCTAGAAAGTGACTCGAAAAAGAAAGAAGAAAAGCGTGCCTTTCTGACTACTTCTTATATTAATATGGTTGGAAGGATCGCAGACATATAACCAGAAGAATTAGATGTATGTGTTAAAACGTGCTTAACGATCACATCACGTTGACCAAATCCTAACCACCAGATAGTTTAGAAAACCAGATTTTTGTGCAAAGGGGCGATCGCGGAGAAGAAAGGACTCGAATTGCTTTTAGAAGAAGACACGTAACGACCGACGGAGCTCTAGAAACATGCTGTTAGCGTGAGATACTATTCCACCTTCTTTCTCATCAAGAAAGACAGCTCATTTGTTCATTCCAAGGGGGGAAAAAAGAACAGCTCTGAGTAGGGTTGAGCATTCCCAGCAGCCATAAGAAAGAAGAATACGGTGAGCAACGGAATGCACAAACGAACCCGTCTCCAGCATCCTGTCCTGTCAGTAACCAAAGAATCAAACATGCCCGGGAGAGAATCTGATTCCCATCGCAATCACCACGCCTCAAGTTGAGCACTGCAGCCAGATAAGCAGACAGGTAGAATCTATAGAGATTCGAGAACGTTCCAGTAGGAACAGGAGGACGGGAAGGTCGGAGAAAGGCAAAAACACCAGCTCGAATTCACGCTCCAACCACCTGGAATCCCGTTTACAGCGCCGCGAAGAGCGGGAGCACCAAAATGCAATCTCCCGGCCGGCCGGCCGGCCGTGATCCCAATTCCATCGTCACTCACGTGAATCACCACACAAATGACACCGCGGAAAAAAAAAGGAATTTTCTTTTCGTGAACGCCAAGCTGGCAGGCAGTGGCATAGATCAAAGTGGATCGCAGCAAGAACCAAAAGAAGAGAAGAAAAAACAGAGATCTTTCCACGCTGCATTTGACGAGCGCGCAACCTGAAGGAAGAGGGGGCAAGAAACGGCGGGGATCAGGGAGACGCACCGGGATGGAGGCGGCGAGCGGCGGCGGAAGGCGGGCGCGGATCTCGCGTCGAAACCAGGGCTCGGCGCGAGATCTGCCGCGGGAGGCGGCGAGGTTCCACCCGCTCGTGCGTGTCACTGCTCTTGTTTTGGGAGGGGAGGAGAGGAGGAGAGGGTGGGGGGAGGCCGGACGGAGGGGAGGGAGAGGTGTGTCGCTCGCTCGCCGTCTGGTTCTGGTGCCCCTGCCCCTGCCCCTGCCCGCGTGGTGTGCCAATTGGGGCTGGTGGAAGCGTGGGTGGGTTCACGTCCACCAAACTGCCCGGGCTCACACGGCTGGAAGTACTAGCATAAGTATGTTTATTTGCACTGGAGTACCTGACGGAAAGTAAAAAAAACTGCATCGATGCCACCCCGTGATGTTGCTCGGCGACAAGGGAAAGCTATCAAGCGCTTGTCACCTCTGAACTTTTTTTTTTGGATAAAAACACCTCTGAACTTTAGCTCTAAAGAAAAATTTAGAGCACTTTAGCTCAGTTTTTAGATCTCAAATCTCTAATACGAGATGTGATAAAGTTTAGAGCTAATTTTAGACCATCTATTTAGAGACTTTTGCTCTAAAGTTCAGATGTCCTAATGTTTAGAGAGGTGGCTCCGAACAGACCCTAATCCCTCGCCTCTTTTTTCTGTTTTCATTTCGCGCAATGAATCAAAACTCATCAATGGCCCTAATGATCGAGCTCGATCGGTTCCGATTTTAATCCTACCCTATACAATTTCTAAGAAGACCATGGTGTATTGACTCTGGTCCTATCTTTCTTTCTCTTTCACGAACGTGCTCCATCAGCTTGTGTTTTATTAAGAGGAAATTAGAGTTTGCTATACATCACATATAGTTCGGTCTTACCAGGGAACAAGATTGTTACACTGCAGAACAGCTGAATGTATGCACGATCATGATATGACATGTTTTACTTATACAATTATGCGCACAAGCTTCTACGACCAAATCATAAAAAATGAAGCTATCCTAATTTAGCCCAACAGCGGGCACCTCCGACGACGCCTAGGGAACAACTCCTGCGCAATGCCTCCCACATAGCCAGCAAAAATGGCGATGCTAAGGCTTGCACATAATCATCGAAGTGTCAAGCTCACAACTTTCAGCTAGCATTCCCTTCTGCATGACATTGCGGGCTTGGATTTACCGACTCTGCGACTCTAGTCCATCTTTCCGTTAGAGCGATAGAATTACTATGCATTACTCCTACCATCTTGGGATGGTGATGCTTTCAAACTATTACAGATGTGAGCACAAATTTATAAAACTATTGCAGGAGGACTGCTTCCAAAATATAATTGTTTTTAGGATTCTTGGATCACCTGGACTAGTTGCTAGTCCCATTAAAGTTTAGGTCAAAATTTAGACGACTAAGTTTAGTACAACCTTCGTTCCAAATCATAAGATAATTTAGTTTCTTTCGGTACATAACTTTTGCTACGTACTCCCTCCGTCCCTAAATAATTGTCGTCGTTGGTGTACGTGCCGCAAGTTTGACTCAATTTGCAGAAAATACGTACAACATTTTTATCTCCAAATAAATTTATTAAAAAACTAGATTCAAAGATCTTTCCAATGATACTAATTATGTACCGTAAATATTAATATTTTTTAATATATATTTAATCAAAGTTGTTTCTCGGGAAGCGAAAGCGACAGATATTTAGGGATAGAGGGAGTACTTAGATACATTTTTTCTAGAGGTATATAGTAAAAAAAATGTAGGTAGAAAGCCCCACACCTTATAATAATTTCGAATGAAAAGGAGTACTGTATTATTTGGATACATGAACTATAAGGAAGAACTAGCAACCAGTTATTAGGCTAAACTAAGTTTAGTCCACCTGTTTGAATGACTTATGACTTTTCAGGGGCGTAAAGTTTTGAAGTGTCACATCGGATGTTTTATGGGGTATCGGAAGGGGTGTTCGGATGCTAATAAAAAACTAATTACAGAACTCGCCTGTAAACCGTGAGATAAATTTATTAAGACTAATTAATCCATCATTAGCATATGTTTACTATAGCACGACATTGTCTAATCACGGACTAATTAGACTTAAAAATTCGTCTCGTAAAATACACGCAATCTGTGCAATTAGTTATTTTTTTAGTCTATATTTAATACTCCATGCATATGTCAAACATCCGATGTAATAGGGCGTAAAGTTCCAGAGAAGCGCTAAACAAGGCATAAACTTTAAAGTTCAGTCTAGGGACTCAAATAGGCCTTTAGCCTTTAACCATCGAAAGGATGAAAAAGGTCGTGTTCATTGATTGCAAAAGCTAAGGCTGATGATGTTAGACTAGACTTACGGTGGAAAATACTCTTTCATAATGAAAGAGTGTGTTTTATTATATTAGAAAATGCTAGCCAAATCGTCACCTTGCGGACTAGTGTAATTTGTGTTTTGCATTAGATGGTGTATCTTTTTGATGAAACTAGATGGTGTATTTTTCATGACAAATATATTTTGTGCTTTAAAAATAGATACTCCAAGTCAAGGATGAAAATGCAATCAGAGCTTGAAAACCCGCGTAAAACGAACGTTGTCGTCCGATATCCTATAAATAAATCAATAAATTTAAATTCCATGGAGAAGAATTGACGAAAGAGGTGGCTACGCAAAGTTTTTCATCGCAAGCTTTGGACTTTGGAGGGGTCAATGTGCGAAAGCGGCACGACAGAGGAGAGCACGCGATTTTTGCGAGGCGCCGGGCGGGTCCCACGGCCAGACTTGCCGCCAGTGGCGTACGTGCGCCGCTGGCCCGCCGGACGCAGGGCACTGTCGCGTGGGCCCGACGGCACGCGCCCCCCGGGACGCCGGGCCTCCTGTCCTGGCCCCAGCGTCCAGCCGCTGCGGGCGGTGGGCCCCTCGGTGTCTGGCGTGTCGTGGCCATTGCCTTTGACCGCCCGTTACCCGTATCCGTATATAAGCACCGGCATATAACTTCGCGTGTAAGCTAATTCCGTCAGCAGCCTATTAGCATGTAATCATAGTAAAATATTTTCTATATAAGCTACATTTTATTTATAATCATCACGAGCTACGCTCTTTATAATAATTTATTCCCTTATACAATATATATTATAGATTATCTCATTTTTTTCATTAATTATCTGTGACTTTCATGGCAATACGTGGTGCATCCTTCTAGTAGAGAAGAAAAGAACACCACGACAGCTGTTTGCAGCGAAATAACGAGGAGTCGGAAGCGGACACAGATCGTCCATGGCGTGACGCGACGCGCCGGATACAGCTCAAGTCATGGTGTTCATATTATATTATTAGTATAAATAAAATGGAATCCACCCAAAAATAAAGAAAATAGAATCTATATTAATAAAAAAAGTAACGAAAAGGTAACGTTTTCGAAGAAGAAAGAGAAAGAGAATCTAGAACGCCCTGCATTTGCGAAGAAAAAGACATCACGGACAGCGGACAGGGGAACCAAATCAAGCAATCTGCGCAAGAGACTCGAGGTAGAGTAGTTGAACTTGAGTAGGTAGTAGATATTTCAAAAATAAAAATGGAATCAGAGCTTGACACCGGGTAATAAAACATATCCTATTAATTAATAAATTTGGGTAACTAACATTTCCATGGAGAAGCCAAAGGTTTCTAGCCTGATGGTTAGAGCACTTGGGTAGTATTCAGCAGATCTGGGTTTAACTCACCGTAGGAGCGAATTTAAACATGTATGAAATAAAAAATATAAAAAATAGGTTTATTTATATCATCACCAACTATAATATTTATAATAGTGGCTCTGTTCGCTTGTCTTATGAGTCACACTGTTTCAGCGAAAGAATAATGTTTTTCTCTTACAATAAATCAGCGAACAGTGCTTTCAGCCATGGTTTTTCAGCGAAACAAACAGGGCCAATGTATTCTCTTGTATAGATATAAAATGATTACACATGGAGAAGAAAGAAGTTGGCTACACAAAGCTGTTCATAGCAACCTTTGGACTTTTAATCATAGATTCATAGTAAGCTATTTTATTTATATCGTCACGAACTACAATATTTATAATAATGTATTCTCTTGTATAGATATAAAATAATTACAGATTATCTCATTTTCTTTTTTAATTATCTGTGACTTTCATGGCAATACGTGTAGCATCCTTCTAGTACAGAAGAAAACATCACCACAGCTGTTTGCAGCGAAATGACGAGGACGCGGAACCGGACACAGATCGTCCAGATGGCGTGACGAAACGCGCCGGACGGCGAGTCGGCGACGCGACATGTCGACGAGGATTAGTCTCTGATCGGGAGATTTAGGGTGTGTTTAGTTTGCGAAAAAATTGGTTTTTGACTATTGTAGCACTTTCGTTTGTTTTTATCAATTAGCATTAATCATAGACTAATTAGGCTCAAAAAATTCGTCTCGTGGTTTTCGACTAAACTGTGTAATTAGTTTTTTCGTCTATATTTAATGCTTCATGCATGTGTCCAAACATTCGATATGACGAGAAATCTTGAAAATTTTTGGGAACTAAACATGACCTTAAATATTTGCCATCTTTGCCTAGGACACTTGTCCAATTGTCAACTTATTTTTGCAATTACACATTTGCTATATAAATAGTAGACGGTGTTATATATTTACTATTTTGGACGACGTGCCAAGCCAACTCATCCTGCCGGTATGTATACACCCTGGAAATTGACCCGGGTGCCCCTGCCTGATCCCTTTTAGCCCATCCCCTTTCTTTATGTCTCACTTTCATATGGACCCGTTTGTCATCATCTGCCTCCTGTCGGCTCCCACCTTCCATCCATGGCGATGGAGAAGCCGGCCTGGCACAGGGTGGGCGCACGCGTGTGGCCGGGGCTCGGCCCCGCGACCCAGCTCGGCGGCGGCGGTTGCACTACAGGTTCACCGTGAACACGATCCCTGCACGATGGCCATCCTTGACGCTGCTCAGTGGGTGCGTTTGATGTCTCGGTGTCCGACGGCCAACCTCACATCAGTCTACATCAATGCGGCCATCGGCACCCCGCACCTGGTGCACGCGCTCTATACGGCGATGCCGGCGTCGTCATCATCTGCCAAGCCGGCGAGGCAAGCCATGCTCCGGCCTCCGGCCGGGTTGCCACGCGGGAGGGCATGTTGGAACCGAGGATTGACGAGCGATTATAGTAACCTAAACAATAGACAAGAAGATTCCAGCGATGAACGTCGGGGCGACAAATGCCTCCACTCTTGGCTATTATTAATGATAACACAACTCGGAACACACTTGGAACACGAGAGGAGACTCGTCGGGCGACCCACGCCTGCCAGGGCGACGAACTCTGCAGCGGCGACACAACACCGACACTCTCTCTATTTCTCTCGGCTCAACTCACACAACGCACACACATGGCTATAAGAAGCCCGACTTACCTGCAAGAGCAACGGCTGCTTGGCCGGGTCATACGCACACACGTATCCACGATCTCTAGCGCTAGTACATGAGCCACTCATTTTTGTACACCTAGTTTTCGCCTTCCAGCGGCAAGCATGCTGCAACTTCTTCCACTACTATACATGCAAGCACTTCCTATTCTACCGCTTCAAACTACGACAAACGCAGCTCCTAAAAATAGTTAATTATCTTAGTGACCACACATGTACGAACAGGGCGTGGTTTATGCTAAGGGCATAGAGCGGCGGCGCACGCTGTGCACTCCACGCCTCCTCGGGCAGGCCCAGCAGCGCGTACGCGATGAGCCACGGCGAGCTCGGGCAGGCCACGGCGATACGCATGCTGCTGCGCGATGTACGCGATAAGCCACGGCGAGCTTGGGCAGGCCCAGCAGCCCGTGCGGACGGCTGCAGTGCGGGTGCGGAGCGAGGGTCCAGCGAGCTCAGCGCGGGTCCGGCATGCGGCGCGAGCGCAAGCACGGCGAACGCTCACCAGGCTGCGACTGCGAGCATGCGCGACCGGCACGGAGGGTGGAGCGGAGAGCAGGCTGCCAACACCGAGGGTGGCACGTCGAGCGGGCTGCCGGCGCGGAGGACAGCGCGTGCCAACACGGAGGGCGGAACGACGAGCGGACCGCCGGCACGGAGGGCACAGGGCAGCGCTAAGAGCAGGCTGCCGGCGCGGAGAGAGGCCTAGCGAGGACGGGTCTCCCACCACGTGACATCATCGATGATGTCATATACATCGTTTTCCAATAGAAAATTAAAACTGGAAATACATTAGAAATACTCTATACTTAAAAGGAAAGGGCAAGGGATCAGGTAGGGGCACAAGGGTCAATTTCCACGGTTTGTACACGCCGGTAGAGTGAGTTGGCTTGCCACGTTGTTGAAAATGGCAAATATATAACACCGTTTACGTGGCAAATGAGTAATTGCAAAATAAAAGTTGACAATGGGATGGATGCCTCTGGAAAGAATGGCAAATACTATTTAAATTTCCCTCTCTGATCGAGACTTTTTTTTTTTTTGCTGCCACGTGGTTCGGTGGCTAATCGGTCTCACACCGAGCCTCTTAAAAGGCGCCATAAGAACCTACCAAACGGCAAAAGGTTGTAAATGACACGAGCAATTTACTAATGTTGCCTTTGACGCTTCACCGAGATAGGCACAAACCCCTCACAATCACCGGAGGTGGCCAAGAACAATCACCAACTCTTGCTAACACCTCCAAGCTACTCCAAGCCGTCTAGGTGGCGGCAACCACCAAGAGAAACAAGAATCCAGCAACAAATCAACCACCAAGTGCCAACTAGATGCTATCTCACAATGCAAATGCACTTGGATCACTCAATTTCACTTCGAATATGCAAAGAAGCAAGAGAGATGAGTGGGAGGGGAGTTGCTTAGCTCAAAGTGCTCACAAGTATGTCAAATGTTCGAGAGAGAGCCTTGAGCCGACCAACGAGTATATATAGACGTACCCCTTCGAATAGAGCCGTTAGAAACTTAAACAGCTGAAAACGCGCTGACCGGACGCGCTGGTCCAACTGACCGGACGCGCCGGTCACACAACGGCTAAAACGCGAAGCACTGACCGGACGCGCTGGTCCAACTGACCGGACACACTGGTCGCACAATGGCTAGCTGCGAAGCAACGATCGGACGCGCTTGACGCACAGACCGAACGTGCTGCGAACAACCGGACGCGCCGGTTCCGAGACTGACCGGACGCGCTGGTCAAGCCTGAGCAGCGCACAACGAAACAGCGACCGGACGCGCTGAAGAACTGACCGGACGCCACAGTGCCAGCGTCCGGTTAGAGTCCAGTAAGCTCCCGGAACGACCGGACGCGTCCGATCGACTGTGACCGGACGCGCTTCGCGTCCGATCATCAAACTGAAATATGCGCAGACACCGAACACTGACCAGACGCGTCCGGTCATGCAAAGACCGCGTCCGGTTCAGCGTTCGGTCACCTCTGTGACCTCCGTTCGCCTCCGTTTCTTTTCCGACTACCGGCGTAGTGGAAAGTAGTCGTTTTAACTACTCGAAAACGCCTGAATCCCGCCTCGCAAGCTCGGCGGGAGGGAGAGAGGACCCCAAACCCTCTCTACCGCTTAAACTCCACCGTCTTCGCAAACGTGCTAACACCACCAAGTGATCTCGTCATGTGTGAGTGTGTTAGCATTTTCACAATCATTTTTCGAGGCGATATTAGTTCTATCCAAATGCATATGATTATGAAATGCACACCTAGAGGCACTTAGGAGTTCAATAGCCGCGTCATTCCCCTCTTTATAGTACGGCTATCTATCCTATAATGTAACCACACCCACTAGGTGTCTTGGTTACTAAAACACAACCCTTAAGCATATACCTTTGCCTTGATCACATAGGGTTACGTCCAACTCCAAGTGTGGCCATCATGATCACCATGTCCATCTTGCCACCAACCTTGGAATGTACTAATCCTCATATGCTACATACAACTTAGGCATATGATTAGTACTTAGGTATTGTCACTAATTACCAACACCAAACATAGGACTTTCAATCTCCCCCTTGTTGGTAATTGGTGACAAACCTTTCACAAAGATATTATGATAAAATTTTGATTGAACCCATGTCATATTGTCCAAGTATATTACCATGTATAAGAATTATGGACATGTGATCATGAATTCAAATTGATAGTAATGGCTCCCCCTACATGTATGCTATATGTTTAGATTTTGGAAGCATACATGTTAGATAGGAAAATATAGGAGCATTGAATATCAATAGGTGCTAAGTATTTAAGATTATAGACCTTTAAAGCGTGATACCATCGGAGTAGCGATAAACACCATCTTAGCACCTTGTGTAGTTAGATTCCACTTGGAAAAGCACAAACATAACTAGAAACCTCGTGAGATTAACATTATAAGCAAGGCTCTAGTACCACTATGAAAAACATGAAGCAAGAAAAATCTAACTAATTCCTATTCATGTTAGTACCTCAATACATCATTCAAATTATACTAGCAAGTCACCACACAAACAATGTATCAGAGAAAAAGAAATGCATAACTATGCATCATACATATGAAGTGCACATGTAAATGCAACATTCATGTTTAAGAGCTTGCTCCCCCCTACTTGTGTGCTCAAAATTATCTTTATGAACAACATTTTTCTCCCCCTTTGTGCTTCTCCTCCTTTGAGTTCTATCTTTATGAACAATAATTTCTCCCCCTTTGGCACCAATGGCCACAAGAGACTAATTTTAGATAGATTATCATGTTGAAATATGGGGTGAGGATCAAGTTTGTGATTCAACCTAGATTGCTTGCATAAATAAAATGCTTCGGTTTGATCCAAGGGCAAGCTTCTTCACACCTCACTAGTAGGGTTATCATGCACCATGTTGAAGCAAATATTTAGGCAAGTTTTCTAGATTAAACACTTAGGATCACAAGCTACTTAAACAAGTTATATGCTACCACTAGATCATACAAGTCATGGAAACAATAGTGGCACCATATAAACTTCAAATACATTTAATTTTCATGAATGAGCCTAGAACATGTAAATTATGATTAGATGCACTAAACAAGTCCTTAGCATAGTATGTATGATATGTCAACCAATTATACCTTGGGGCTCGAAGGAGAGGCATGTCATATCATGGAGGTGCATCAACTCATGTTGGAGAAGTCAAGTATGTTCAACTCATTCTTTAGCTTGTGAAATCTCTTCTCATCAAGTGGCTTGGTGAATAGATCGGCTAATTGATCTTCGGTGTCCACACTCTCAATAGCAATGTTACCCTTTTGTTGATGATCTCTAATAAAGTGATGGCGAACGTCAATATGATTTGTTCTTTGATGTTGAACCGGATTGTTGGTTAGCTTCACGGCACTTTCATTGTCACATAGCAATGGCACATTCTTGAAGTTGATTCCAAAATTTTTCAATGTAGCCTTCATCAACAAGATTTGTGCACAACAACTACCCGTGGCGATGTATTCGGCCTCGGCGGTAGATAGTGCAATACTATTTTGCTTCTTGGATGACCATGAGACAAGTGATCTTCCCAACAATTGACAAGTCTCGGAAGTGCTCTTTCTCTCCACTTTGTCACCAGCATAGTCGGAATCCGAGTATCTAACTAGCTCAAAGCTTGCACCTTTGGGATACCATAATTCAACATCTTGTATATGCTTTAAGTACCTCAATATTCTCTTTGTTGCCTTCAAATGACTTTCTCTTGGTGAGGCTTAAAATCTTGCACACATGCATACACTAAACATCACATCGGGCCTTGATGCCGTTACATAGAGTAGGCTACCAATCATTGATCTATATAGCTTTTGATCCACCATGTTGCCATTCTTGTCACTATCCAAGCTTCCACTAGTGCTCATTGGAGTAGTGATTCCTTTTGCATCTTCCATACCAAACTTCTTTAGCATATCCTTTATGTATTTGGTTTGGCTTACAAATGTTCCTTCCTTCATTTGTTTAATTTGAAGTCCAAGAAAGAAACTAAGTTCACCAATCATTGAAATTTCAAATTCCTTTGCCATTATTTTTCCAAACTCATCACAATAATCTTGATTGGTTGAACCGAATATGATATCATCAACATATATTTGCAATACAAACAAGTCTTTCCCAATCTTCTTGGTGAATAGTGTTGTATCAACTTTGCCCATGACAAATCCTTTGGATATCAAGAAGTCCCTCAATCTTTCATACCATGCTTTAGGTGCTTGCTTCAATCCATACAAAGCCTTTCTTAACTTGTATACATGATTGGGTTTCTTATCATCTTCAAAACCGAGAGGTTGCTCCACATACACCTCCTCTTGGATGTACCCATTGAGACATGCACTCTTCATATCCATTTGATATAACTTGATATTGTGAGCACAAGCATAGGCAAGTAAGATCCTAATTGCTTCCAATCTTGCAACTGGGGCATAAGTTTCACCAAAGTCAAGACCCTCTATTTGTGTGTAACCTTGAGCCACTAGTCTTGCTTTGTTCCTTACTACTATCCCATCTTGATCTTGTTTATTGCGAAAGACCCATCTTGTTCCAATGACATTGTGATCCTTAGGCCTCTCAACTAGTTCCCATACTTCATTTCTCTTGAAGTTGTTGAGCTCTTCATGCATTGCATTTACTCAATCCGGATCTCTCAATGCTTTATCAATGTCCTTGGGTTCTTCCATTGACACAAAAGAAGAGTGAGCACAAAAAGATGCCAATCTTGATCTAGTTTGAACTCCCCTTTGTATGTCACCAATAATGGAATCCAATGGATGGTCTCTTGCAATGTTAGTTGGTTGAAGTACTTGGACTTGATTGCTTGGATGTTGATGTTGATCATGAGTTGGAGATGATGAACTAGCCACTTGTTGATCTTGTTGCACTTGAGATGATGTACTAGCTTGATTTTGCATTAGAGAACCACTAGCTTGAGTGATTGGACTTTGGAGCACTTGATCTTTGTTGTCATCCACATCAATCACTTGCTTTGGCCTAATATCACCAATATCCATTTCTTTCATAGCATTAGTCAATTGAGTTCCTTTCACATCATGCAAGTTATCTTCTTCATTTTGAGAACCATTGGTTTCATCAAATTCAACATCATGAACTTCTTCAAGTAAACCACTAGCCAAATTCCAAACTCTATAAGCTTTGCTAGTAGTGGAGTACCCAAGTAAGAATCCTTCATCATATTTCTTCTCAAACTTGCTCAATCTAGTGCCCTTCTTTAAGATGTAGCATTTGCAACCAAATACCCGAAAGTATGCAATGTTGGGCTTTTTTCCATTTAAGATCTCATATGGTGTCTTCTCTAAGAACTTGTGGCAATAGAGGCGGTTGCTATAGAAGAAAGTCGTGTTGATTGCTTCGGCCCAAAATGAATGACTCACATTATACTCATTCAACATTGATATTGCCATATCAATTAAGGTTCTATTCTTCCTCTCAACTAAGCCATTTGATTGAGGTGTGTACTTGGCCGAGAATTGATGTTTGATTCCAAGCTCATCACATAGCTCATCAACTCTTGTGTTTCTAAACTCACTTCCATTGTCACTTCTCACTTTCTTGATTGTGGTTTTAAACTCATTTTGCACTCTCTTGATGAACTTCTTGAATATGTCAAATACATCACTTTTGTCCCCAAGAAAGAATACCCATGTATATCTAGTGAAATCATCCACAATCACAAAGCCATACTTGTTGCCACCAATGCTTGTGTATGTAGTTGGCCCAAATAGATCCATGTGCAACAACTCAAATGCCTTGGAAGTACTCATAATGCTCTTCAATGGATGAGTGTTGCCTACTTGCTTTCCGGCTTGACATGCACTACATAGCTTATCCTTCTCAAATGTGACATCCTTCAAGCCTCTAACTAAGTCATGCTTTACTAACTTGTTCAATTGCTTTATGCCAACATGACCAAGTCTTCTATGCCATAATCAACCCATACTTAATTTGGTGAGCAAGCATGTTGAAAGTTGAGTGTCACTAGCATTGAAATCAACCAAGTATAGATTCTCATATCTAAAGCCTTTGAAGATCAAGTTAGAGCCATCAACACTAACTATCTCCACATCATCAACACCAAATATGCACTTGAAACCGAGATCACACAATTGAGCAACCGACAACAAATTGAAATTGAGCTTTTCAACTAGTAGCACATTGAAAATGCTATGATCATTTGATATTGCAATCCTTCCAAGAGCCTTCACATTACCCTTGCTATTGTCACCAAATGTGATGCTATCAATGCCACTATCATTTGATTTAAGAGAGTTGAACATTCTTGAATCACCGGTCATATGTTGAGAGCAACCACTATCAAGCACCCAATGCCTTTCTCCGGCCTTGTAATTTACCTACAAAATAATTTAATGTCTTTTGGGTACCCATACTTGCTTGGGTCCTTGGAGGTTAGTAACTAAGTTCTTTGGTACCCAAATGGCCTTCTTCTTTGGACCCACAATTGGTGTACCAACAAACTTAGCTTGCACACCCTTCTCACCCTTAGTAAGAACATAACAAGAGTCAAAAGGAATGTAATCTATTTTAGCTGAAACTTGTTGTTGTTCTTATTCATTTTATTACAATTACTCTCTAGATGCCCAACTTGCTTGCATCTATTGCAATAATGACCATTGCTCTTCACAAAGCGAGGCTTTAGAGTAACAAAGGCCGCCTTGCCCTTCTTGGGAGTATAGCCCAAACCCTCTTTGTTGAGAGAGAACCTTTGGCTACCCAAGCATTTTAGCAAGTGGGCATCCCCACCATAGGCATTGCCTAATGTGCGGGTGAGATCATCCACCTCTCTCTTGAGAGTCTTATTCTCAACCTCAAGTGATGAATCACTAGTAGTAGAGATAGAGTTGGTTGTGGCAGATGATAATGAGCTACATGAAGCATTAGTAGGACCAACAAATAAAGAATCATCAATAATATCACATGTTAGTCCAATATCACAAGTGACAATCACTTGCTCCTCCTTAGCTTCCTTCATGACCTTCTCCAACTTGAGGTCCTTTTCCTTGATGAGCTCAAGTAGAGTGGAGTGGGCTTCCTTAAGCCTAGTGTGAGCAACTTCAAGATCCTCGTGGTCTTCCTTTAGACACTCACGAGAGGCCTCTAGCTCATCAAAGGATTTCCTAAGAGCTTTGAGCTCTTGTTCAATTCCTTTGCACTCCTTACTCTTTTTGAGAGCTTCAAGCTCCTCTATTAAGGCATCATTTTTATTGCTCTTGGCAATGAGCTCTTGTTCCAAGATTTTATATTTCTTGGTTTTCCTCTTGTAGCCCTTGCTCATTTGATCTATTATGCTTAATAGATCATCCTTGGAGTAGTCCTCATCCTTCTCATTATCACTCCTACAATCATCACTAGCACAAGAATCATCATCACTATCATTATGTTTTACCTTGGTAGGCTTGGCCATAAGGCATGTCGATGTAGTGTCGAAGATGGATGGCTTGTTGGAGAGGGCGATGCTTGCAATGGCTCGTCGAGTGGTCCTCTCATCATCACTAGAGCTATCATCATTACTATCAGAGTTATCACTATCCCAAGTGACCACATAGCCACCACCCTTCTTCTTCTTGTTGATAGTGAAGCTCTTCTTCTCTTTCTTCTCCTTCTTGTTCTTCTTCAACTTCAACTCTCCATCATGATATCTTTTGTCTTTATAGGGGCACTTTGCCACTATATGATCGGGGCTATTGCAATTAGCAAAGCACCTCCTTTGCCTTCATGAAGTCCCTTCTCTTTCTTGCATCATATCCTTTCTTCTTCTTGAACCTCCCCATCTTGTGCACTAGGAGGGCCATGGTCTCATCATCGAATGGATCATCATCATTGCTCTCTACCTTGCTCTTGCCCTTAGAGGATGAAGCCTTGAATGCAATGGACTTCTCTTGCTTGACCTTGATCTCCTTCTTCTCATCTTCATTTTCATCATCATGATATTGAGCATCGGTCATGACATCTTCAAACACTTGGTTTAGAGTCACCTTGTCCAAACCCTCTCTTTGGATCATCTTCCTCAATATAGAAAACTTCTTAGGTAAGTTCATCAAGAACTTATGTGAGAAGTCCTTGTCCTTGACATCTTCTCCTAGGCTCTTGAGATCATTGACAATAACTTGTAGCCTATAGAACATCTCCGGTATAGACTCATCATCCTTCATCTTGAAGCTTGCAAACTTATTCTTAAGCATATAGAGCTTGACACTCTTTACCGTTGAAGTGCCCTCATATGTTTCCTCTAATCTTGTCCACACTTCACTTGCCATCTCAAGATCCTTGATTTGCTCAAAGACCTTTGCATCAATCCTATTGTAGAGAGTATTGAGAGCCATAGTGTTGCATTGGTTGTTGATACGATCATTATTAGTGAGGTTGTCAGGATCAATGATAGCATAATCATGGTGTGTCACCTTCCAAACGTTCTCATGAATAGAGCCAAGATATTGCTTCATCTTTCTTTTCCAATGATCAAAAGATGTGACACCATCAAAGAATGGAGGCTTGCCCCCGACATGGTTGAACACAACTTGAGCCATCTTACACCGAGGTTGTTAAGCCTTGAAAATGGTGACCACGGCTCTGATACCACTTGAAAGGTCTTAATGGCTAGAGGAGGGGTGAATAGCCTTTTAAAATTTTCTACAAAGACAAGCTAAACAAGTTTATCAATATAACAAACAGCGAGAGTGAGTTTTGCTTAGCCTACGGGGTGTTTGCAAGCCACCTAACCAATTCACAATTCTAGTATTTGCACTCAACCGCACAGGTCAAACTGAGAAGGTAACTACAACTACAACTAGCAAGCTATACAAAGGAGCTACTTAAAGCAAAGCTAACTAGCTAGCAAAGATAACTAAGAAAGTAATGCGGAGTTGAGTTGCGAGAGTTTCACTGAGGGGTGAAGTAATGAGCCAACCAATATGATCAACAATGAATACCAAGATAACCGAACATCGGGATCAATCAATCATAGTATGAAAGTGATGACACGAAGATTTATTCCGAGGTTCACGTGCTTACCGGCACTCTAGTCCCCGTTGTGTCCCTCTTCACCACGTGGTTCGGTGGCTAATCGGTCTCACACCGAGCCTCTCAAAAGGCGCCACAAGAACCTACCAAATGGCAAAAGATTGCAAATGACACGAGCAATTTACTAACGTTGCCTTTGGCGCTTCGCCGAGGTAGGCACAAACCCCTCACAATCACCAGAGGTGGCCAAGAACAATCACTAACTCTTGCCAACGCCTCTAAGCTGCTCCAAGCCGTCTAGGTGGCGGCAACCACCAAGAGAAACAAGAATCCCGCAGCAAATCAACCACCAAGTGCCAACTAGATGCTATCTCACAATGCAAATGCACTTGGATCACTCAATCTCACTTCGAATATGCAAAGAAGCAAGAGAGATGAGTGGGAGGGGAGCTGCTTAGCTCAAAGTGCTCACAAGTATGTTAAATGTTCGAGAGAGAGAGCCTTGAGCCGGCCAATGAGTATATATAGACGTACCCCTTCGAATAGAGCCGTTAGAAACTTAAACAGCTGAAAACGCGCTGACCGGACGCGCCGGTCACGCAATGGCTAAAACGCGAAGCACTGGCTGGACGTGCTGGTCGCACAACGGCTAGCTACGAAGCAACGACCGGACGCGCTTGACGTGCAGACCGGACGCGCTGCGAACGACCGGACACGCTAGTCCCGAGACTGACCGGATGCGCTGGTCAAGCATGAGCAGCGCACAACGAAACAGTGACTAGACGCGCTGAAGAACTGACCGGACGCTACAGTGCCAGCGTCCGGTTAGAGTCCAGTAAGCTCCCTGAACGACCGGACGTGTCCGATCGACTGTGACCAGAAGCGCTTCATGTCCGATCATCAAACTGAAATACGCGCAGACACTGAACACTGACTAGACGCGTCCGGTCATGCAAAGACCGTATCCGGTTCAGCATCCGGTCACCTCTGTGACCTCCGTTCGCCTCTGTTTCTTTTCCGACTACCGGTGTAGTGGAAAGTAGTCATTTCGACGGGAGGGAGAGAGGACCCCAAACCCTCTCTACCGCTCAAACTCCACCGCCTTCGCAAACATGCTAACACCACTAAGTGATCTCGTCATGTGTGAGTGTGTTAGCATTTTCACAATCATTTTTTGAGGCGATATTAGTTCTATCCAAATGCATATGATTATGAAATGCACACCTAGAGGCACTTAGGAGTTCAATAGTCGCGTTATTCCCCTCTTTATAATATGGCTATCTATCCTATAATGTAACCACACCCACTAGGTGTCTTGGTTACTAAAACACAACCCTTAAGTATATACCTTTGCCTTGATCACATAGGGTTACGTCCAACTCCAAGTGTGGCCATCATGATCACCATGTCCATCTTGCCACCAACCTTGGAATGTACTAATCCTCATATGCTACATACAACTTAGGCATATGATTAGTACTTAGGCATTGTCACTAATTACCAACACCAAACATAGGACTTTCAAAACCCATCTTTGCCGCTCAAACTCTGCCGCCTTCGCTAATGTGCTAACACCACCAAGTGTACACTATCATGTGCATATGTGTTAGCATTTTCACAATCATTTTTTCAAGGCGTTATGTTAGCCCTCTACTAGATCCTAATGCATATGCTTAAGATGATGACCTAGTAGCACTTGATTCACGAGCTAACCGTGATTGCCCCTCTTGATAGTCGGTTATCAATCATAAACCCGGTCAATCACTTCTCTACTCATCTTAGACTGGCAAAAGCAAACCATATGATTATACCTTTGCCTTGATCCCTTTATTCTATGTCCATCTTCTCATGCTTGATCACCATGATCATCATTTCATGTGCATCTCCACTATGATCGTCATTTCATATCTATGTGCCATCATGCTCCTTGCTCCTTCATCACATGTGTTGCTATGCCTGACTCAATTCACTTGACATAATGGCATTAGCAACTTGGTGTCATTAATTACCAAAACCAAACTTGGGCTTTCACCTCTTCAACTCCGGTGAGCTAGGGCGGCCGGATCTTGGGCCGCATGTGCCGGATCCAGGGTCCCAGGTGCTGGATCTCCTCGCTGGCTTTGGTGGTGGGGTGGATCCTCACCAGCCATGACCGGATCTCGTTCCCTTGCCGCTATTGGCCGGCGGGGTTTGGCATCAACGGTGGCAAGAGGCAGCGGCCGCCCGGATCCGGGCTCCTAGGAGCTGGATCTAGAGCTCAGTGGCACCCATCCCCCTCCTCGGTGGTGGCCGGTCCCCCTCCTCCGAGCGGCCCGCGACCGCGCCTTCGACCTCAGCTGTGCGACGGCGGGACAGCCCTGAGCGTAGCTGTCCTAGGACGGCCAGTGCCCGCCTGAGCCATGGCCATCTTCCCCAGCCACGCAGCAGCGACGGCTGGCTCTCCTGCTGCTGGTGCCCAGTGTGGATCCTGCGCCATGCCCGGCTGTCCTGCTCGTGACTCCTCCGCCCTACCGGTGTGTGTAACACCCCGGTGTTACGCATGCACTTAGCACCTGCAAAGCCTGAGCATAAGCATTGTTATGCATCCATTAGCATTGCATGAAATAATGATTGAAACATTACTTGAAAACGTGAATGTTGCATGTGCTTATTAATATAAATTTATGCTCTGATTATGCTAGATAGGCCAATAAAACATGTTGGTTATAGATGCAAATCACTTAGAAATGTTTATCATGCAATTTGGAGCAACTTTGGTATTCAAAATTTTGTCAAATTTTGCTTTTAAAATATTCCCAAAAATGGTAAAAAACCCTTCATATTTAGCTTTTGCATTCCAATTTAAAATCTATGCAGAATTTTTAGTTGGTCCCTAAATCAAAGTTGTAGAGGATTAAATTCTAAGCAACTTTTATTTTTGGGCCATTTCTAGAAAATGTCATTTTCTTGCTCAAAATTTGGTTTGAAGCTTTTGTTTGAAATTTATTTGAAAATAGAAATTGAAAAATGTTCTTTTCACTTACTGGGCCGCGCACCTCCCATCCGGCTCACTGGCCGAAGCCGGCCCGACCCGTCCACCCCGCCTCCTTCCCTCTCCCGCACGCGTTGCGTCCGACTGCGGCAGGCGCCGCGTGCCCCATGGCCACCATGCGCCGGCGCCGACGGCACCTGGCATCCGGTGGCCCCCGCGGCCGCGCTCAACCCCTCGCGCCTCGACTCCATCTGTCGCGCTCACTCACTCCCTCTCCATCCTCTTCGCTTTCGCACAACAGCTAAGCAAGCCGAGCGGCTCTCCTCCGCCACCGCCCGCGCGCGCGCTCGCCGGAGACGCACGTTCTGGCCACCGCACTGCTCCAGCGGAGCCTCCATCTTCCTCCGAGCTCCGTTTCTCCCTCGAGAAGCCCATGCTTGCACCAGCTCACCGTGGTAAGGCCTCCTTTGATGGGCATTGCTCGCCGGAGTTGAGCGCTCCTCGCCAGAGGGCTCCGCTCCGCGGACCTCGCTCTTCCGCTCCCCCTCTCGCCTCAATTTCAAGCACATCTGAACCCTCTCGGTCTCCCAGTGCTTGGACGCTGCTCCCCGCGCCACACCATGGCCGGAGGCGTGCTCCCACCGGTGAGCTGCGCCACCGAGCCACCATGGCCGACGGCGAGCTCGATTTCGAGCTTCTCCGGCCTCACCGCTTGCACCAACATGTTCGCCTTGGCACGGTGGTCATGGTGGTGGTGACCTCGTCGCCGGCCACCTCGCCGACGGTGAGATCCCGTCGGTCAACCGCGAGCCCTGCTCGGGTTTGACTGATCGGTGGGGTCAGTTTGACCGTGGGCCCCATCTATCTGTCGCTCGGTGTGAACCCGAAGTGCAGCAGGTGGGAGTGCTTAGCGTTTTAGGCCGGATTTGAATAAAGGATTTTCAGAAATGTTTTTCCAAAAAATGTGAAAATGATTCCAAAAATCATATCTTGAGATTTATGGCTCCAAAATTTGTGAAACAAATTTTAGTAGACTTCTTAGGAGTAGATATATGGTTTCAAAATATTGCATGTTGAATTTGTGATACTTTTCTGTGGAGCTTTATTTAATTCTTGATATTGCTATTTTCTTAAGAAATGCATAATAAATCATAGGAAGCTTAGAAAAATATGGTTCCAAGTTTGTTATTCTTCTTATGTGATACACTTTATATGAAAAATATATGTCATCCATGTTCTATAGAAAAATTATGATGTGTAGTTCAAGTGCTTTTATTTGCTGATATTTGTTATTTTTGCTAGGGAGAAAAATATGTATAAAACATGGGCATGATATTTTTTATACAGTGCTTATATACTATGTAGAACATAGGAAAATGCTAAATCTGTTGTTTGATACTTTTTATAGTACAAAGTATTTTCATGCTCATATTTATGCCATAGCTTGTCATTTTTGTGTAGGTTATTTTACTTATCCAAATACCATGAAAATTTTATGGTAGTCTGCTTAGAGTAATACTATGCTATTGTAATTTTCTCAGATTTTTCTGTGTTACAAAAATAGATGTTGCTATTCAAACCTAGTGTTAATTAGGGTTTAATTAAATCTTGAGTTATGCATGATTAGGAAATTAGTGAATCTTTGGTGTATATTTGAAGCATTTTAAAGGGATGGGGTGACTTAGTATGTTAGTACAGTGGTTGTAGTATTATTGTGGCAGTACTTATGTGTAGCTATATGATAGTTAGTAGTAGAAAAGAATGTAGTAGATGACATGTACTTATAGTACATATTCTTGGATGATGTTGACTATTTTGTATGAGAATTTTTCTTATACTCTACTCAATAAAGCAAATCATGTTCATCTACCTTTCATGCAAGCATATTCATTGTGTGCATTTCATCCGATGCACCTTTTTGCATAAGCACTTACACACCTGCATCATACATGATCGCAAACAGAGAATTTAGTCGTCGTACCCGTGGAGTCGGAAGAGCAGCTCGAGGTGCAACCATAGGAGGTGCCCGAGGCCAACGAGGAGGACGTTGAGGAGCTTTCGGAGTGTCCCGATCACCGCCCGAGTTCTTTCAAGAGAGGCAAGCCCCGGAGCATTTCTCCCTCGATTTGCAAATATTTAATTAATGCTTTACTTTAATTGATGCATTACGTTCAGGAGTTATCTGCAACCGTTGCTGCATTATACCTTATTTACCTTTGTATATTATATGCTTGTTACCTTGGTATCCGCAGTAGAGTCAATGCTTAGCTGGCTTAGACCGGTAGAAGTCGGGTGATTTCCTGTCACCTGCGAGCTATAGGTGGTTACCTGGATCTACTTGGATAATTGTGTCATCAGGGAATAACTAAGTGTTAATTTGAAATTGAGATTGGACGAAAACTTATAGGGTTTTGGACTGTAGTGATTTCATCTGTGTCGATTAAGGACCGACCGTTATTGGGTCTCAGGTCATGTTGAACGTATGCCTTACATTTAGCTGGTCGAATAACGTACCTTTCGACCGCGAAGCTGGGAGATTATTCAGGCTAAGTAGATTGCTTGCAGTGCACTGTACCGGAGAAGGTGTGGTAGGACACGGGGGCGTAATGATAAGACCGAAAGGCAGTCGGTTAGCCCCCGGGTACATGTGGTTCCTGGCGAACTCGAGATTTTACATGGATAGTTGACTCGATGACCAATATCTCACTTTAGCGGGTGAGTGAGGTTTGTGTGAGGAATAAATTACTTGCTGGTTAATAATCGATTCGAATCGCTATCGTTCACGGGATAGTGAACACTTGGCTTGAGTTACTTAATCGTAGTAATGTTGATGGAACACTTGGACAGTTATAATGGATATGAAATTATGAAAGTGCTAATAATCATTGGTCATCATTAATTGCTTAATCACATGCTTCTCTAGTATAGGTGCAATGTAGCCGACATGTTAATAATGATTAACTTGGCATAATACTTTTGGAAAATATTCTTGAAATGCTAAAAATGCATTTTTGCAAATAAGTCAGCTACACCACTATAAAGTCTTTCATCATCTTTGGTGTCACTTTATTTTTGGTTATGTCGGGTAAGTCTAGCTGAGTATCTTCTCGTACTCAGGGTTTTGTTCTCACTTGTTACAGATGGGCAAATGTATTACGGCTACTGTATCAACTGCCTTTATCCTGCGATGGGTGATGCTTAGGACCGTGGGCAATGGTCATTCCTTACGTCTCATCTAATGCTTTTGTTAGAGATGATCAGCAGCAGGCACTGTACTTCGAACTCCATGTGAGTGTGTGTGGATTTGAACAAATTGCTTTCGCTACTTTCTATTTGAACTCAGTTTGTAATAACTATGTTTAAACTCCGATGTATCTGTGATGCGAACTTTTATGTAATATGTGATGGTGATCGCTAAACTTATTACGATCTTGGTTGGTATGCGAGTTGGTTTGAAATCTTCGTGATTTCACGAACTACCGGGTTATACGGGCTTAAGTTTGCTAAATTGTCTGTGTCCGGCGGGTGATTTTCTTACTTAATTTCGTATAATTGGTCGGTTCTGTTACAGTGTGGCCGGCCGCCGAGCGCCCATTGTCGTCCTTTCTGGCGGTGTGGGTGGCCTGCAAGGCGCCTCGGGCTGCGAGGTTGGGCGACGCGGCCGGTTCTCACGCCTGCGGTGGCGTGGCTAGCGGCACGCCCCAGGCCTGATCTCTGCAGGGCGGCTACGGCGGCGCAGATGGGAGACACGGCCGAATCCTATGTGTGCGGCTGGCTAGCCCTAGGGGTACGGGCGTGGTGGTGCCCGTGCGCCTCATGGTGCCCGTGCGCCACGCACCTCCCTGGGAGCGTCGTCGTTCAACCCCATGTAGCTGCACAGGCATCGCCAGATTCTAGGCACTTGCTCTGTCTTAGAAGCTTATAAGGCCAGCGACGATGGTATCCAGGGCGTTTCCTTGGTCGTCACCCCTTCCTGAAGTCGTCGTTGAAGAATCTCCTTCGACTCGTCACTAAGCCCCCCATTTGATCGCTGTGCTGTGCCTGATCGTGCTTCATGCTGCTCTTCACTTTGGTTCGTCATGCAGGTGGTGGGTGTAGCTGCAGTTGTTGCTCGGGCGGATGCTTTGCAGCCGATGTCACTTAGGCCCCCTCTCATGCAGATGTTGCTGCTGAGAGTGTGTTGGCCCCATCCGCGGATGCTTTGCTGCGTCGATGGTCATCGTTTCTGGTGGATGCTTTGCCGCCATGTAGTCGCTAAGGCCTCCTCCCATGCAGATGCTTTGCTGCTGTGAGCGTGATGGCCCCATCCACGGATGCTTCGTCGCATCGATGGTCGTAGTTCTGGCGGATGCTTTGCTGCCATGGTTCCGACGGATGCTTGGCTGCCGTGGTCGTCGCTTTTGCGGTTACACTACACTGCTGCCTACCATAGTGTTGAGTCTTCTTATATTAGGTTTAGTTAATTAGGGTTGTATGGTGGAGGTCTCCCCCTCTCACGTTTTCTTACTGTTCGTTTGTGCTTATGAGATTTGCTGGTAATCCATTGATTACTTGTGAATCCTGTCTTTTTCTTCTTAATGAAATACACGTGAAGTCATGTTCTAGGAAAAAAAAAGTTGGTATTTTCATGATACGGAGTTCCTATCAGCGACCAGAAAGAAGCATGCAAGCCACACTTGGCAAGCAATTCTGGCGGGGAGAGATGTGCTCCAAAAGGGTCTCATTCGTAGAATTAGTGATGGAATCTCAAGGAGAATTTGGGAGGACCTGTGGATCCCGAATCATTTCAGTGGGAGACCAATTACCACAGTTGATAATCCACAGCTACAGTTGGTTGCTGCTTTGCTAACACCTAGTGGAGATTGGAATGCTGAGTTGATCAAACAATGCTTCATAGATGTGAATGCTCAGGCTATTCTGAGTACCCCAGCGAGGGGTGTGGGAAGCAACGGCTGGGCCTGGGAGTTGGAGAGACATAGTCTCTACTCGGTCCGGTCGGCATACCGGTGTCTCTATGATGATCAGTGTCAAGCTGTAGAGGAGAACCGAGCTTCATCATTAGGTGATCCTCCTTGGAAGCGATGTTGGAAGCTATCTGTGCTACCAAAGGTCCGCGTGTTTTGGTGGCGTGTGTTGAATGGATACCTACCAACTAAAGGAGTCTTGCATCGGCGTCACCTTGAACCAACCAACGGCGCACTGTGAGGTGTGTGGAGCAGAAGAGGAATCACTCAAACACGCTTTGCTGGACTGCACGAAGGCGAAATACTTCTGGGAAGAAGGAAAGTTGCTGACGGGTGTGAAGGTCCCCATGCTGCACCCCCTCACCTGGGCGCGCGACTTAATCGATCCAAATGTGATTGCGCCGAAGGATGCAGCAGTGATCCTTTGTGGTTCGTGGGCACTACGGATGGGGAGAAATAAAAGGCGCCACGGCCGGGCAACGACGCCAGTCAAGATAGCTGCCCGATGGGCGGTGGATACCGCTTTTGATCTGTGGCAGGAGCTTCATCCGATCAAGTCTTCCCCAGAACCACCACCAGACCTGGCAAAGACCGGCGCCTGGGTGGGTAAAGGCAAATGTAGGATGCCTCCTTCCATGCAGGGTGCCATTCAACTGCTTCCGGGATTGCTCTCCGTGATCAAGATGGAAGATTCTGTGGTGGGAAAACTATATGGTATGATGTTTGCATGGATGCACTAGCTGCAGAAGCCATAGCTTGCCGCGACGGACTCGTTTATTCTCTGAACCAGGGGGTGAGGAAATTACACTTGGAGACTGATTGTCAGGTTTTAGTCCATCTATGGATGAGCCGGGCCAAGCAGAAATCGGTGATTGCCCCCTTACTGCAACAGATTGAGGACCTGAGCCGGAGTTTCGAAGATTTTCATTTGAGTTTCAGTAGTCGAACTTGTAGTAAAGTAGCTCATGTAATTGCTCATATAGTGTCCCGAGATAACCAGGTGGCGGAGTGGCTTATAAGTTATACCCCACCGGGCTTAGAGGACATATCATAAACGCTGATTGTAATCCTGTCATTATTCATATATGAAACTCCGGTTTCCCCTAAAAAAAAACATAGTACAGAAACGAGAAACGTTTCTCTAAGAATCCGAAACATTTCTGTCACCTGTTTGGGTGTTTGACAGCGATTCTGGTGATTCACTTGAGAATTCGAAACGTTTGTGTCATTCAAACGGGACCCTAGAGAGACAAAAGGTTCTCGTAAATTTCACGCCTTCTGACGCCGATGGAAAGGTTTGGCCATTTTTCGTTTCGCCAGCTCTGTTCACGTCTGTCGGGTTCGAATTTGTTCTCGTTTTTCCCCCATGATATATGGGAACAAAAGGTTCGAATTTATTCATGACAAGTGCTCGCATCGCATCCCAAACATGCTGTTAACGTGGGCCACGCATCTCTGCCCTCAATTCACAAGCAGGGATCATATTCGAGAGCGACATGAATGAAACATTACAAAACCGCACGTGCCGCACATGGCAACCACACCAATGCAGCACAGCTCAAGAATACCATCCCGGCCCCCAACAACATGGTAGGGACTTCCTGATTTCCTTCAGCGGCGCAAATAATCCAGCAGAATATTGAAATCAGACAGCAATATATCTTCTTCACACGATAAATGCTCAAGGCAATGTATATTCAAGTTAAATAAATGAATTAGTGATGGGCCCGAGTTCCGCCATCCAACAATACGAAGTTTACTACAGACAACCCAACCCATACATCCTGATCCGAGGATCATCATAACCTCTATTCGGTGTACTCGAAGGCCGGGGGCGGCTGGGGCTCATCGTCGACAGCCATGGCGGCCGGCTCGCTGGCGCTGGATGCCGGGGCGTTGGTCGTGGCGGCGGTTGACGGCGCGTCGGTGAGGGTGAGCTCCTCGGCCTCCGTGGGCTTGAGGTCCTGCAGGAGGACGAATCCCGAGGGGGCAGCCTTCACCGGCTTGTACCTGCTGTCTTCCAGGAACTTTATGAACTTCTCCTGGGCTGGAACGACCCGGGCCGGGTTCATCAGAATCTGGAATGTAGGCTCTGGTTCGGGGGCCTTCTTCTCTGCAGCAGCACCGTCCACCTGAGCACACAGAAAAAACCAATTGCCAGTGTACCGATCAGTTTGATGCAAATCAAAGCAAGCAGTTAATTCAACTTGGGACATAAATCAAAGCAACCAGTTTAACCTGATACAACTTATAAACTACTACTGATTGGTCTTGCAACGCTTACCTGCATCAAAGTAGAAGCTATGGAAGAGTCCTCTGCTTTCTCCTTGGCCTTGCTCTCTGCTTCCTTCTTTGCCCTAGACTTTGACTTGGCATACGTCGACAAGATGGCTGCTGGCACCTTGACTGATGTGGTCGCAGTCTGCTGAGTCACTGGCTTGGGTAATAGAACAGCGATGGCTTCGCGTTCGACAAGAAATCAAACTTTGGCACTTTTAGGTCAGAGTTGAGGCCGATGAGGGCCGTCGGAGAGAAGGCAAGGCTTATGAAGTAGGTGAGCGGGTACCAGTACTAGAACTGGGTGAAAACAGCTAGTCCAACAACAGCAGTGAGCCTGTCATGCTTTGACCTTGACTTGAGCTTGATGGTGACATTCCTGCCACCAGCGTCAAGAATGCCAGAAGCCAGTATGGCGCCCATTTTGCTCATGGTATCCTCATGCTTGTCAAGGATTATCTTTTCCAACTGGCGCCTGAATGCTCCAACACGTGAATCGTACGATTCGTTGGTCTGGATCATCACCATTGCCATGGCAATGAGAGCACCTTGGCGAACAAAGTCGACGACGTCTGATGTCAGAGGCTCCAGTAAGGAGATGGCTTCACTTAATCCTGTTCCGGCACAGGAGATTCCAACAGCTAGAGCTGCACCATAACGGACATGCGGATTGTATGATTCTGATAGTAGGGACACAATTCTGGGTGTCTGTTCAGGCTCGTTGTACAGGACAAAGCCAAGAGCCAACACTGCAGTCCTCCGCACATCATCACTCACGTCCGACACAGCAAAATGCAGAAGCTGGTGGATAGCTTTGTTATTTGCAGTCCCTCTGTATGCTAGAGCCAATGCATACATACCACCATAACGAAGTATGGGATCTTGATCTCTAGTCATTTGTTCAATCAAGGTGTCAGCTTCTTCTTCCCTGCCATACACCGTCAATGCAATTCCTAGTGACAATCCCCTGTAGATAGGAAAGGAGTCAGAACAGGAACATCTTTACCATCTTCACAAATAAATATCATGTGTGTAGTAGTAGATTGCATTAAGAACTTGTTTGTCAAAAGGCATCCTATTGCATACCTGATAATTTTCTCATGTTGTGTATCATGAGCATAGGCAAGCATCTCTGTGGCCTTCTCACTGGCCGTGCCAACCATGAGCAAACCCATGCCAATACCAGCTGCTTCACCGGCCACAGCACTATCCGTGTACAGAATATTCTTTATGTCCTCACATATTTCCTCATCTGATGTACCTAGTGCTGCAAGCCCGAGCCCCAGACAAGCACCATGCTGGACCACCTGTATTGTTCAAAGTTAGAATGTAATTGTGTGAAAGGAAGGAAACATGTGTATGGTTGCTAACTTGCTACGGTACATATATAATAAGTAACAGAAAAATTGAACTTTCCCAGTGCCAACATTTGCCTCACTCCTACATTTCCCCCACCTGCAGACTACTATAAGACTGCAGGAATATTTCACTCAAGAACATAAACTATATTGAGATGTATACTGCAGTCACTCTCATGAAAGGATTGTTACAAACCAAAGATTTGGGAATGTGGCCCTGGAATAGTACCTCAGAAGTGGCGTTGTGAAGACTCTCACGAAGAAAGTCTTTGATTCCTTCACCATGGTTGGCATGAATCAAACCAAGAGCATAGAGGGCACCTCCTTCCGAGTATGGGCTACCACTGCCACCAGCACCATTCTGAGGCAGGTAGGGGGCCATTAATGCGCGGCCTTGTTGAAGATGACCTCTATGAATGACGCCTAGTCCAGCAGTGGCACTGAACTTGGCCCAGTTGGTTGCCCTACCTAGCCATTCCTGTAATACAGACCAATATGAGATAAATATATGGATATAAAAATTGAAGATGCTAGGCATTTGGTAACATCAAGCACACTGCATGAAACCAATCATACCAAGTTCTCTCTGAGGAAGGTATCAACTGTTGTTCCTGCATGCATGATTGCATTGGAGCATATTGTTGCGCTATGGCAGACACTGTTCCTCATTTCCACAGCTTGCTTTATAGTCTTCAAAATTTGAAGATCAGACCTGTTAAATGAACAAAAAATAAATTTACGGCACAAAACTAAAGGAACAGTCAGTTGTTACAATTCATCAGTCAGATAATGTCACATTACCTATTATGGCTGTATAGGAACTGCAATGTCAACTGAATAGATGTCTCTCCTGACAGTATGCCCTTGATTTTTGTCAGCCTATCAGCATGTGTTGCTGCATTTGGATCCACAGTGGTAGCACTGCCATTTGGCATGTTTATGTCATCTCTCATCTGGACATCCCCAGATGGTTCTGTAGCAGCATTAGTTTGATTACTTGGTACAGCCGGTCCGCTGTCAAGGTCCACATGGGCACAAGTATGTGAACTCAATGCATCAAGGTGATTCCGCACATTCAGGAGGAAAGCCTGATTTTCATTTTCGGCAAGATCGAAAGCAGTTTGGTATGCAAGGAGAGCATCATCCTGGCAAATGAACATAAGGTTAAGTTTCAAAAACAAAGGCAATCAACAAATTAAGAAACCCTCTTGTTTGGCAAAGGGAAAAAAGAGGCATACGTTGCTTCCAGAAATCAGCTTGTCCAAGATGCTTGCAACACTTTCAGGCTCACCCAAGAACATAAGACACTGGCAAATGCTTAAATAATCTGGATTTGGCAATGTCTGATATATTTTGACAAGACATTGTAGAATCTGGAAATACAGAAACAAAGTGTTAGATCACAAGATGATTTTCTAATATTTTGTGCACAGTAGTTGTGTGCCAATGACAAGAGGTTGAATCGATTGGCAGGATTTATAATCTCAATCATCCATAGAATGCCTACCTCCAATCGATATTCACGGTGACTAACATATTGGTGAGACAGATTGATGCAATATGAAAGCGCTCCATGAAGATTATCACATCGAGAAATTGCTCCCTCCAGTTTATCCAGTCTCCGGCACTCAACAGACATACCCATGGCCTGTTGATGTTTTCCATCAAGAATGCACCTGAAACGCAACCATGTATGTGTGAGCTCAGAGCTGCATTTTTAACAAACCAAGAAACAATGGACCATGAGGAAACTATACTTGTCCAGCATCCTTTCCACAATGGCCTCCAGCCTAGGGTCCATTGTTTTTTCTTCCCCAGTGGCCCTTGATTGGATGGCAGCATATTCATCCAAAACTTTTGCTGAGAAAAGAAACAGGGCAAAGGAGGTAATGTTAACACAGTACTTTTAGTGCTGGCATAATTAACTGGTCATAATGCAGGCGCCAGGCTGCTCCTCACCTAACAGTGTTTGAGCGTAATCAGAGTCGTCTGAAACATCAAACAAGGGTCCAGCGCCAAGTGCATACGACAGAGCGTCATTTAGCTCGCCCAAGTAGAAAAACACCTTAGAGGCAACTAGTGCTGCAAGCTGCCTCTGGACAAACTCCTCGTCTTCATACAAACTTTCACTGTAAGCAGCAGGAAAGAAATTGTGAGAAATGCAAGCACAAAGGAAAGCAACCAAGCTTATACTGATTGTCAAAACTTTTTATACAGGATAGAGGGACAAAATATTTTGGCCCATGCACATCACTTGCAGCAGTCATGAATAATCTTGGTATTTATATGGATCCTTCTAAAATGAATGTAACTCCCAGCAAATAAACACCAATTCTCATAGCATTTACTCGTTTCTCCACTATGACTGGATAGCTTCTATTGAACTGAGGAGCAACCAATAAACTAAGGGCAGCTCCCACATTAAACAGTATAAACACATAGATCAGTATTGCTTTGCAATAGGTTACAGCATTTTATTTTAAAGAACAAAGTTACCACATTTGATTCATATCCTATCATGATAGCTGCAATCGACAAGTTTGGGATTTGCTGCCTTAAACAATCTAGAAACCTAGTAAGAAAGTTCAGATTTTTCAGCAAACAGTAACCAAGAATTGGAGGGCATCAATCATACAACAAGCTCTAAATTCTAGGTTTCCAGTAACCAACGGCAGCACATTAACCCTCCCAAAACCTCCATCCGAACAGATCGAACCCAGGGTTCCCTCTGAAGTTTAAATCGAACTCGACGCGGCGCTGCCGACGCCATCTAGCCGGACCTCTCCAGGCGAGCCCGAATCGAACATAGCCTAACCGAAATTCGCCGAAACTAAACGAAACGCGCGGCGACGGGGCGTCGCATCACCCGCCGCCGGCCGTGGCGGCGGCAGAACGGGCAAATTAAGGGGGGCGGGAGTGGAGCGCCCGGCCGGGCGAGCGGGGAAGGGCGCGAGGAGGAGGAGGAGGAGGAGGAGGAGGGGGCTTACATGGAGGAGACGCTGGTGGAGATCTCGTGCCAGAAGGCGTGGACGAGGGAGTTGAGGCTGGCGAGCGCGTGGAGCTTGAGCTCCGGCGCCGGCTCTTGCAGCATCGCCAGCAGGGAGCCCGCCGAGCTCACCATCACCGCCGCCGCAGCCATGTCCGCCGCCGCCGCCTACGAGTACCGATCCGCCGCTGAGGGGTTCGCGTCGATAGGGCACGGGCTGCCCTCTTGCTGCTCGCCGTCCGTCGAGGTCTGGGTGCGGGTGCGGGTGCGGCTCTGCTACCTTGCTTGCAGCAGAAGAAGATCGCGGATTCGCGGATTCGATTCTAGGTGAGGAGGCTCGGGGACCGGGACGTAAATATAAGGGTTTGAGGAGGGCAATTCGGAAATGTGTTTTTGTTTTTGCTTCGGAGCACGGTTTTAAATCTCCGGCTATACTATAGCACGCTATAACTGTTTAAGAAAGATCAAGCTATTTGTGTCTATGTACAACTTAGCCGCTATATCCCCATTTAGCTTCGCTATAGCTGTTTTTGAGGTCATCCGCTAAAATATCTTAGCCGAAGATTTAAAACACTGCTTCGGAGACGTATTTCTCCTGTAGCTGTAGTGTTGTTGGTTTCAATTTAATTTAATTTAATTTAATATATATAGAAATGAATCGACATAGGAATATAGGATACGTATTCTGTACGTCTCCGACTGTGGCGAGCCCGGGTGCAACGCATATATCTCTACCTAATAATGGCCCTGTTTATCTGGCTTATAATCCGTCTTATTTAGCTTGTTTTTTCAGCCGGAACAGTATTTTTCTCTTACAAAAAATCAGCCAACAGTGTTTTTCAGCCGGCTTATAATTCTAGCCGAACGGGACCAATAAAGATACAAAATTTTTCACCCCGTGATTTTGATTTCTCTCCCCTCATTTTGGTCCGGCCCAAAATAAATTAAATAAAATTATTGCCAAGAAAAAACAGAGAATAATAAGAATCCTGGTCACGTTAGGTCATACTGTATATAAATCTGGTCACGTTAAACAGAATAGGAAAAATATGAAAAAAATAATTAGAATCCTGGACACCGTGCCGAAACTAATCAGTTTGTTTATGGTCAACAAAAGAAACCCACCATCCTCTATTCCTATTCCTATACGGCAAAAGAAAATTAAAAAATGTTTCCTGGCCGGCTTCAATCGTGAAGACCATCCCGTTTCCTATTCTTAGGATATGTTCACTTCGCGAAAAGTAGCTGAAAAGTTACTGTAGCATCTTTCGTTGTTATTTGGCAAAATTTATCTAATTATGGACTAACTAGGCTCAAAAGATTCGTCCCGACATTTACAGACAAACTTTGGAATTAGTTATCTTTTTTACCTACATTTAATGCTCCATGCATGCGTCGAAAGATTTGATGTGATGGGTAAAAAATGAAATATTTTAGGTTGTAAGGGGAAGTGATCAAGGCCTTACTATATACGGCAGCTGTTTCCTGGCCGGCTCCAATCCTGAAGACCATCCGTGTCCTATTCCTACTATACGGCAGCTCCAATCCTAAAGACAAGGATGCGTATATAATAAACCAGCCCCAAAAAATATTATCACCGAGTACTACTTCCTGGCCAACACCGAGTAACTCATGACCTCTATATTCATTCTCTATACGTCCTAGTCAGCAAGATTCTCTCATCTATACTTAATTCTCCCACACCCATCCATCCTCTATATCATCCTCTATCCACTCTATCCACTGTGGGACCCACTTGTCACTTTATCTAAATATATCCATGTGTGATCTAGTTTTGAAGGATTTATTGAGACGAATTTAACGATGCAATCGAAATTTAATTTAGATTTTTGGTTTGTGAGTTATAACATTTTTCCTTTGTTTAGCTAGTGGGGCCCGTCACTATAGAGTATAGAGTAAGCACCGTATCACTCTAAATATAGAGTGGGAGAAAGGATAAAGTATCGTTTTAGCGTACCCAGTGCAGCAGGTTTTACTCTATATTCATACTCTAAAGCTTTAGAGTATCGTTTTAGAGTACCCACTATGGGTAGTCTTTTATAAATAACGGCCGCTGGGAGCCTGGGACTTCACTCCGGGCGCTGACCAGAAAGCTTCCACAACTCAAGTTGGTGAGGCCGTAACAACACGACATCTACGTAAGTAAATAATTGACATGTCCTTGGGTCGGCGCAGGTAAGCGGCGTAGGGGGCGAGGAGCGAGGGCGCGTGACGCACCGATGATAGGGGAAGGGCATAGCGCGGTAACCCGACAGCGCGTGGTGGGAAAGAGGACTAACAGATGAGCGGTCACGCTGCTTCGGTCTAGCAGGATATGCATACGAGGGAGTGGGGATTTTTTTCCTGAGAGTGGGTCTGCTCCTGTAGAGTCACGTCCGGACGAGAGTCACACATGGACGCATGTGGTGGATCATTATCGAAAATATTAACTAACTATACCTTGGATGTCATGGCTATCAATAAAATAAATTAAAGATTTTAAACCTTATGAAAGGGATAAAGCATAAAGAGATATGTAACATTCTATCGTCGTTTTCCATAGATATTTAATTTTTTTCTTTCTCTCGTTGCAACGCATGAGCATATTTATTAGTAATACTCCTATATCTAGTGGAAATATATAATGTCCTAAGATATCTATACATAACTCTTAAAGTCGAGGCTCCCGGCCAGGTCCGTCACAGACACATGTTACTGTTCCCCACAATAGTACCTTGGAACAGTAGACCCGTTAATACAGTACCGGGTCTTACGAACAATACAAACCCGTTAAGAAACAGTAAAACCTGTTATGAAACAGTAACACCGTTAAGCAAACAGTAAAACCCGTTACTAAACAGTATCAAACTCGCTATAAACAATAACAACCCGCTAACAAATATCGACAGAACAGAAAAAAGAAAAAAATGTGGGCTCTCCTGCTAGTATATTGTATAATGCATGATGCTTATTGTATTTTCACAAGTTGAATTGAGTTCTTGCCAACAATTTTTGTAACATGTGTCTACTTCTCAACAGTTTAAGCTTTGAGCCTTGTCCATATCAGCAATGTCTAGGAAACAATTCCAGAGATTTGGGTCTAGAAAATCATTTTATATGTGTTATTCGGCTAATGGTTTCTGCGGCTGATAAGCCGGCTAAAACTGATTTGTTGTTGTGAGAGAAAAACAATATTCCATGGCTGATAAGTTTAAGCGAACGGGGCGGTTTTTTTTATAAAATCACAAGGGAGAAGCACTCCCCACCTACTTGATTGCATCGCTTTACAAGACCCTTCTATGCCCACATTAGATGTCTCATCTGAACCCATCTTTCAATCCATCCTTGACCTCGATGATCCCTCTTATGTTCTTTATCCTAAGTCTTATGATGACTTTAGAAATCCATTAAGACAACTAAAGTATAGGGATCATGAGGACCATAAGGATGACCAAGAAGAGCAACGACAATGGCTAGAATGTATTAAGAACTCATATGTTGTTGCCAAAGAATGGATGGACAAGGACGAAGCCTTATGGGTAGAATCCAAACTTGACTTAGATTCAAACAGTGAGCTTAAATCAATCTCTTTAATAAACATGACTCATCCAAGTTTGGAGGAAGCCTTAGACAAGATCAACCCGAGAGACACCAATTCATGTGAAATCTTGGACAATAAAATATCCAATGAATGTCATAGGCATAGAATGACAGAGACAATGTTTCTGCCTATTGACATTCATGAAGAATTAACCCTGGAGCCTAAAAAGGAAGATTATATCAATGTTCATGGAAGCTACATCATGAACACGTCATCAAATCCATGCTCACATGAGAAATCTCCTGAATCAATTGGTCTCTCTAACATTGCCACACACGAGATCTTCAGCCCCCTCATACTTCCTGTTTATAAAGACTTTGAAAGGTTGGTTGTATATGCATATGTTTATCATAAATATTACAAATCTCATTGGCATGAATCTTGAGATAGGTACACAAAGGTTGGTGTTGGAGGGAAAACCACTTCACCAATTAGAAACAATTCGAAGGTTTTCTAAGAATGATCTTTTGTTCTAAAACAAGCACTTTCGGGAGATAACATGAGTTTTCACCATTTGCTATAATGCTCTTGTGAAATGAGCATAGAAATATAATTGTGAAAATATTCCTTCGGGTATTTTTGTCACTAACTATCGTGGGGTCAAAACCATGATAAGCATGTTGTTCGAGTTGGTGTCAGAGTACGAGGTCTCCGGTGACTCGGGTGGAGTCAGGAACCCAAGAATCACGCAGAGAAGATGTAACGGTTTATCCTGGTTTGGGCCAATTCGGTACCTACATCCAGCAGCTGATGATCCTTATACTCAAGAGCACCCAAAATCTAGGGGTTACAATAGAGTGTAAAGAAAGAAGAGTTTGGTAGGAGGTTAACTCAGTGCTAATCCTAAGGTTGTCTCGCCACCGGTGGAGTCTCCCCCTCATCGGAGAGGAAGGAGACGGCGGGATGCGGTGGAGGAGAGGCTTCAGTGCCCCTCTCTGAGTTGCCTCGCTCCCAGTGCAGAGCACAGGTGGATGGAATGGAATGGAGTGTCTGGTGATCGAATCAGGATCCTCCCATAGTTATCAATTTTGTTTCAATACCGCCCAGAACGCCCGGTATGCCTCGTACCGCCATGCAGACTGGTACAGAAGAAACTGCGTCCCGTACCGGCCATGATACCGGTGATTCCGGCCATCTCGGCCGATTCCGGCCATTCCGGGCTGGATCGAGAGTTTCGTCCATACCGGTACCATTGTCGTGGAGGAATATGCTCAAGTCCTGTTCTTCGGCCTCGCTGAAACGCTCCATGACATGGACGACTGCTCGAGGCCTGCTCTTGCACTTCGGCTCTACTGATGCCGAATGCCTAGGGCCATGGACGACTGCTCGAGTCCTATTCTTGTGCTCCAGCTTGCTAATGCTAAGCGGCCAGGCGCCATGATGACTCCTCACCACAGTGACGAGTGACGACGCTCACACTCTAGAACTCAACACTCGTGGCTTCCTTCTTTGCTTTGCTACCTTGTTAGTAAGCTAGTTGGAATGGGAGACCTAGAGGTAGGTGGCAGCGAAGCATATGCTATGTTCATCAAACCTGGACGTGAAGCTGTAATTGAATTCCATTGAATGAGTGGTTGGGTCCTTGTTGAATAAGCTAAAAGCTAGCAGGCCGGCCCAAGCTCCCATTATTGTATTTTCATGTGGTAATATTTACCTATGTGAATTCTCATAGTTAAAAAACTCATATACATTCCAAACAAAATCTAAATTATTAATAAATTAATAAAACCAGAACGGTACACCGGAATGCACCGGTATCAAAATGTACCATTCCAAAGGCAAAACCGAAATGGCCTCCGTAATGGGATTGATAAGTATGGATCCTCTCCCCTCTAGGTCCAACCTTATCCCTTATATAATGGGATAGGTTGGGTACAAGGCGGTTTGAGGGTTCTAGTCTATGGTCTACGTGCACCAGAGTCCAGGAGGGTCTTGTAGCGGTGTGGCGTGGACCGTCGAGGTGTCTTGGTGCTGAAGAAGCCTGGGCATCGTCCGACTACTCTATTCTGACACTATGTGTGTCAGACGGTGTTAGCTTGGACCGGCCTCCCCCGGGTGAGACCTTCTGGAGTCTTCTTGGTGATGAAGGAGGTCAGCTCCGGGGGCTGCATGCGGGCCCGGAAGCCCTGAGCCCCCGAAGGCCACGTGAAGCTTTGTCTTCTTGTGTCATGCCTCGGACATGACCCTATCGGAGGAGTAGTTGGCAGGGGCACACCTTGGGGGTGACGCTAGGGAGCCCCCGGGTATCGGTAGCCTGGGGCTTGTCTTCTTATGCTCGGGCCTTGGCTGGCATCTTTAGCCAGGTAGGAGCCAAGGGCCAGGATTAAAGATGCCATAGATCAGTGGCCCAAGGCTTGGGGAAGCCCTCGAGCCCTAGGCAGAAGCTATGGTCAAGTCAGGCTTGGCTAGGCCTCTTTGCCAGAGGGTGCGTGCGAGCGTGCCCGATGAGCATAGCCCCTGAGCCCCCGGGTGATCCTGAAGGGGTCGGTCGGGGGGCCTTCTTCGTTCAGGAACCATTAGACCCGAGGCTTAACATACCTGTATGTTATAATCTCATCAGGAGCCCCCGAGCCCTTTGTGGCCTGGCGTGATGGTGACGAAGGGCTAAATTCAATCTTTTAGTGATCGAACCCTCCTTGTCGGGGATGGCTTCCGTCGGCGAGAGTGCTACGCCTTGCTGGGGGCCTTCTTCTCTAGTGTGATGGATGGTGCTTGACTTTCGAGGCTGAACAGAGAAGGTGTTGATCCCTTCATGAGTCCATGTCGCATGGATCTTCAATTTGAGCAAGAGCTCAGTGGTCTCGTCTGAGAGTTGCCGACTATAGGCCCAGAGACGCCCTCCTTTCTGATCAAAGCCTGCCATGGGCTGGGTGATCAAGAGCGCTAGGCTCTTGCTTGGGGCCATCTGATCATCCGAAGCTCCACACCCTTCTAAGGGTTGTAATAATAGGTCATGATCCTCTCAAGCCGGCCTTCTAGGGCTGACCCTCTGCAGCCATAGATCGGGGAAGTGGGAGCGCGCCGAGGCTCGGACGAATGCCCTCGTTGGACCCACTACTCAGCGGCTCCTGCCCCAACTCTGGGGAGTTGGTTGTTTTCGGGGGATGCGTCACCCGAGCGCCTATTGGTCGGGGGGTCAGGTTGCTCCATCTGGGGAGCCGGTCAGCCCCTGAGGCCATTGTGTGGCCTCCTTGCTAGCGAAGGAGGCGGCTTCTAGGCACGTCCCATCCCATCCGCTGATGTCTTGCGTAGGCGGTTGATGGCGTCTAGGCCATTGTTGATATTTCTTAACACATACAGAAATAATCCATAAGCACACAGAATTACCGTTGTAGCATTTCACCTAGAAGTATTCAAGGTATCATATTTTTCATAGGGAACAAAGATACTCTTCTAGCTAGTTCATCCAAGAACAACACAAGGGTAGAGTTTGTAAAGGTTGAGATGGATTCCTATGGTTATAGGGTCTATGGGTAGATAAACTTTACTTTTACTTGCTTACTTTGGGCACTGGGTTGCAACAGGTCTGCCGGTCGATTTTGGCCTATAGTCAGTGTTGAACCCGGATGTGGAGGAATACGAGGGATGGACAGGGCTATCACCACCTTCTACCTACCCCTCAACCATAGGGATCAAGGCAAATGAAGGTAGCCTCTAGCCTAGACACCACGTCTACGCTATCGACTACTACTCTAGCGTCGATCAGGGTTATTCGTCTTTATCAGGGCCCTCTACTAGAGTATCTGCTATGAGAGCGGATGACGAACCCGCAAACAAGTAAGAGTATAGCTTAACTAATCAAAGACCTTATAACCAAAAGAACCATGAACACTCACTTAGCCAAAAAACCCATTGGAGTACAAGTGCTCATTGAGGTACAAGGCGGGGAGACATCGACAAGCTCGGCGCTTCTCTGAACTCTTCCTCACATCTCTCCCTTACAACTCTAGCTAGCTACTAGGGCCTAAGCCCTTTGGAGTGTTGCTCTAACTCAAGTAAGGTGTACTGTTTGCCTTATGTGTTGTGTCATGTAGAAGGGGGTGCCCCTCTATTTGTACAAGGTCTTGAGGCGGTGATGAAGCTAATTCTGGTGCGAAACCTAGTCTCCACCGCCTCTGCATGGTTCCATGCAACCGCCACTTGAAGGAGAGGACGAGCAGCACTAGGAAGGAAGCGGCTGCCCCCTAGGAGCGACCGCCCCTTGACTGGCTCCGATGGCCTCCGCTTCGCACTGTGGGCTCTGGGCTGGACGTAGAGTGTCCCGGTGGTGTTTTGCCCTGTTGGAGCTGAGTTGGTGGCGTCTTTGTTATTTCTTTGCACAAATCAGCGTCAGAAAGCACCTTTCGGTGAAATCTTTCATGCATTTGTGTTTGTGTCCTGCAAAAATAATAATCTTTTAAATACATGTGGAACTAGGTCAGTGGTAAATGCATATATGTTTAACTTTGTTAATTTCTCCCCTTTTATGTCTTAATTGGCGGTCGGATTTGGTCATTAAGGACCACCAATAAGCTCCCCCACACTTACCCCTTTGCTTGTCCTTGAACAGAGCTTAGTGTTAATGGTAATCATGAGCATAGCATCCTAAGACATATGGCTTACATAAGAGTTATTCCAATACATTCCTTACACAAGTGGTATATGTGGCGTTAGCTAACATGGTTCAATGGGTTATTGAAAAGTGGAACAGTTCTTGAAACAAAGTCGCCTTCCCAATTTCACATCTTAGCAATTTGGAGTTTTGGAAGTTTTTCTCAAGAAAAACATAGTTCACTTTATACTCCTCAAATGGCACTCTCAAATCATTCAATGGTGTATAAATCCTTGTTAAGGCATAGCAATGTTTTGCTTTTATTTGTTTTCTCCTACTTCTAAAAAGGTTTATGTTGAGCTTTAGGTAGGAATAAACAATATAGCAACAATATAGCGTACTTGTATTGCATATGTTGTAAAGTCAAATTGAGGATCCAAGGAGAGAAGTATCATACTCTTAGATCAAGATGTGCATTGTGTGGAAAAATGGTAAACTAAAATTATACTCCTTTTGTTGATATGATCTCTCTCTATAACTTTATTATTTTGAAATAAGGCTATCTTTCTTCCTTTTTTTTAATACATGAGCATTCATGTGCTCATCATTTTTTTCTTTTGTACTTGGACCTTCATGTGTCCATATTTTTTTGAAACTTTTTGCATAGCCCATGTCTCTTTTTTTAATCCACATATTTAGAGAGATTATTATCTTTTTAGAACATGGAGTATTTTCCTAACAAGCATATTTTTGTCTACGCCCAGTGTAAGAGCAGAATTTTTAGTAGATCTAGATGTAAGCATGTTTTTGCATACTCCTAGTGTAGGAGCAACATATGTATGTGCAGTGTACATGATCTTGATCTTTAGAGCATGATAAATCTCTCGATAGGGGTCAACAAGACTTGACCAGACTCAACACAATAACAAGTAGCTTATGTAGAAGGCTTGAATTTTGCAAGATATCATATTTGTCTTGGGTAGGAATTGCTCACCAATTGAGGAGTATGTGATACTATGATTTTATATTTTTATCAAAATAATTTCTCCAAGTACTTTTGAATAGAAATGGTTGGATTTCTAAGTCAGAATTATATCACACCTTACAACAACTTAGTCAACATGATTATCCTACTAGAATGTTTTTCCACAAGCATAAGTTTATGTATATGGAACAAACTTTATGCAGGATTCTATCTTAGAGATGTCATGAACATGTCACTTTTTAAAACTTTAAATGAAGTGTGGTTTGTAAAATAGGGGCATTGTTCATCATTAGGAGCTAGCAAGAATAAATTGAGTTTAATTTTAGTGATCAAAATTTATGTTTATTCAAACTCAAAATTGTAGGGAATTGAGGGTAGTGTTGCACAAACCATCATTGAAGATGAAGGAGCTATGGGGAGTTAGAAATGGTTTGGCTAAACCAAGGGTTCAACCAATCCTCTCTAAAGCATATGTTCTGTCCTTCTGCGCGTTAGATTATTCGATGTTGTGCAACGTGTTGGGGGGAGATCTCGAATGTATGTTAGTTATGCTCGAGAGATCTCCCCCATACTTATGCTTGTACCTATTTTATTTGATAAAGAGAAACAAAAGTAAAAACAAACAAGGGCTCTATCGGTCAAAAACAATGGGGAGCCCTAATTTTATTATAATTTTTATTTATTATTACTATTATTGTTATTATTTTTATTTTATTTTATGTGTTCACCAAACTTTTTGTCATTTAGCATAAACAAGGCTAAGGTAAAGTTTGCAATAATAAGCATAGCCTTGTTTTATCTCCATAGTATATTACTTCTATTGTTTATGAAAGTAATACTCAAAGTTCATTAATCAAATTTTAACACCATACCAAATTTTGATTAAAGGAGGCTATTTTAACCTAAGCACTATGCTTAATTTAAAAAGCCTATAGATGTACCTTAAAAATACACCCAAACCAGAGCATGTGTCATGAACAAAGGAAGCATGAACTGGTATATATTTTCATGGAGATAAACATGAGTAAAACATGTTGGTGGGCATTTTATTTGCCTTTGCATACCTGAGTGTTCTTACCAGCAGTATTTGTAGATGGAAGCTTTGAAGCTGCTACAGGAGTGGCTCATATATAGTCCATCGCAAGTTATTACCAAGGCTAGGTTACACACACTACTAGTGTGTATGGACCATGGGCTTTAGTGATAGCAAAGGTCTAGAAGAAGAGAATGCTTCTTCTTTCTCTTCTTCCCTTTTTTATCTATTTATTTTTATCATTCATTTTTTATAATAGATTTTTTTTCTTTTCTTTCTTATATTCTCTCTTTTTATAGCAAGGTAGAGCTAACATATCATTTCTTTTTTTTCTAAGTAAGATGATCATTGGTGTATATGGAACTTTGGGACTCTCACCATCCTCCCCCACACTTGAACTTTTGTGTGAAAGTCAAGTATGCAGGATTAGGGTCTCCTTACCAAAGATCATCAGTGCATGTAGTTGATGCAGCTCTTATGTTTTTTGGCATCGTATGTCCCTATTATTCTTGATCTTAACCTGAGAGGGTTAGTAACCAAGAATACCCGAAGGAGCATATTAACTTAATAACATGTTCTTGCTTTTATTGACAGCAATGGAAATATTATTTTTATTTGTTCATTTTTACTATTTATCATGTGTTTGTTTTTTTTCTTTTTTATGATTATCCGGGGTATCTCCCGGTATTGCTTAATTTATGGTCTTAGCTTGACCGTGGGAACTTCATCTTGCAGCTATCAATGGTGGTTTAGTTCCTAATTTCCCATCAGGTATTTAGCATTATCATTCAAGCTGCAAGGTTAGTACCACAACGTTTCCACGAGATTTGCAATATTTGTGATAAACATATGCATCCATAACCATTCTTCTAAAAAGTTTTGAAACGAGGATCAGGAGATGGTTGGGGTCCTCGTAGGGGCATAGGGTACTAAGCAACATGTCCATGGCATAAAAGTTTCTGTTCCTAAGAAATACATCGGTTGAATGTAGACCACTATTGAGAACACCATTTAGATGGCCAAGGGGACATTGCTTCATTGCTTAAGTTCAAGCAAGGGTGATGATGGAACGAACGGGGTTACAAATTTCACCTCCTCAAACGGGTCATTGTTGGGATGATGCTCCGCCTTTGGGATATCTAAGTGTGAGATAGAAGCAGTCTTCCCAAATTCTTCATTAAGGCTCCCATGAGTAGGTTTTTCGTGAAAAAGCATTTTGGAAGGGCAGCCTATGAGAAGATCAAAATTGAGGATGGCATGGATGTGGAAGTCTAGGTGAACATCTGAAAGGTCTTGATGGCTAGAGGGGGGTGAATAGCCTTTTAAAATTTTCTACAAAGACAAGCTAAACAAGTTTATCAATATAACAAATACCGAGATGCAAGTTTTGCTTAGCCTACGGGGTGTTTGCAAGCCACCTAACCAATTCACAATTCTAGTAATTGCACTCAACCGCACAAGTCAAACCGAGAAGGTAACTACAACTACTACTAGCAAGCTACACAAAGGAGCTACTAAAGCAAAGCTAACTAGCTAGGAAAGATAACTAAGAAAGTAATGCAGAGTTGAGTTGGGAGAGTTTCACCGAGGGGCAAAGTATTGAGTCAACTAATATGATCAAAAATGAATACCAAGACAACCGAACACCGGGATCAATCAATCACAATATGAAAGTGATGACACGAAGATTTATCCCGAGGTTCACGTGCTTGCCGGCACGCTAGTCCCCGTTGTGTCCCTCTTCACCATGTGGTTCGGTGGCTAATCGGTCACACACCGAGCCTCTCAAAAGGCGCCACAAGAACCTACCAAATGGCAAAAGGTTGCAATGACACGAGCAATTTGCTAACGTTGCCTTTGGCGCTTCGCCGAGGTAGGCACAAACCCCTCGCAATCACCGAAGGTGGCCAAGAACAATCACCAACTCTTGCCAACGTCTCCAAGCTGCTCCAAGCCGTCTAGGTGGCGGCAACCACCAAGAGAAACAAGAATCCCGCAGCAAATCAACCACCAAGTGCCAACTAGATGCAATCTCACAATGCAAATACACTTGGATCACTCAATCTCACTTCGAATATGCAAAGAAGCAAGAGAGATGAGTGTAAGGGGAGTTGCTTAGCTCAAAGTGCTCACAAGTATGTCAAATGCTCAAGAGATGGAGCCTTGAGCCGGCCAACGTGTATTTATAGACGTACCCCTTCGAATAGAGCCGTTAGAAACTTGAAACAGCCGAAATCGCGCTGACCGGATGCGCTGGTCCAACTGACCGGACGCGCCGGTCGCACAACGGCTAAGTCGCGAAGCACCGACCGGACGCGCTCGTCACGCAGATCGAACGTGCTGGTCAAGCCTGAGCAGCGCACAACGAAATAGTGACCGGACGCGCTGTAGAACTGACCGGACGCCACAGTGTCAGTGTCCGGTTGGAGTCCAGTAAGCTCCCTAAACGACTAGACGCGTCCGGTCGACAATGACCGGATGCGCCACCGCGTCCGATCAAAAATAGACACACGCGCAGACGCTGAACACTGACCGGACACGTCCGGTCAAACAGAGACCGCGTCCGATCCAGCATCCGGTCATCTCTGTGACCTCCCGTTCGCCTCCGTTTCTTTTCCGACTTCCGGCGTAGTGGAAAATAGTCGTTTCAACTCCTCGAAAACGCCTGAACCCTCTCTACCGCTCAAACTCCACCGCCTTCGCAAACGTGCTAACACCACCAAGTGATCTCATCATGTGCGAGTGTGTTAGCATTTTCACAATCATTTTTCAAGGCGTTATTAGTTATATCCAAATGCATATGATTATGAAATGCACACCTAGAGGTACTTAGGAGTTCAATAGCCGCGTCATTCCCCTCTTTATAGTACGACTATCTAACCTATAATGTAACCACACCCACTAGGTGTCTTGGTTACTAAAACACAACCCTTAAGCATATACCTTTACCTTGAACACGTAGGGTTGCGTCCAAATCCAAGTGTGGCCATCATGATCATCATGTCCATCGTGCCACCAACCTTGGAATGTACTAATCCTCATATGCTACATACAACTTAGGCATAGGTTTAGTACTTAGGCATTGTCACTAATTACCAATACCAAACATAGGACTTTCAACATCGGTTTCATTAATTATGATTGGCACGTCCCCGGCGATCCCACAACACTCAAAAAATAGTCCCAAAGAACTATTGAAGAGTTTGTTTGTCGGTACTATCGGCAAGTTGCCCAAAAGACTTTTCACAAGGAATTCATACATGATACTAGTCCCAACTGTGGGGTTGTGCAGGGCTTCTATGTTTGTTCCCCTTAATGAACAAGGCATGGTCATGGAAGGTGAAAGAATCTGAATTGCTTCGGAAGAACATTTCACTTCCATTATCCATTCCTTCGATGTTACTTTGGGGGAAGCTTCCTCAGGAGGCTATGTAAGTTTGTCGTGCCTAAAGAGTTTTGAGGTATTGCCATAATCACCGAATTTGATAGGGAACTCTGAAGGATAGATCACTCTTTCCTTCGGTGTCCGTGGTTCGGGTGAGGGCTCATTAGTCGAGTCTAGGGATGCTATGGGTTTGGATTTGACTAATGAGGACTCCTCAATACTCGACATAACTTTTCTTGGAGGGGTTTGGATCTTATGATGGAAGAAGTGTGTTTGTCTATGAAGTTTTCAAGGAATTTTACTTGTTCTGTCATAGGTTTGTGTGTGAAACGACCTCCAGCAGTCATGTCTAGGCATAGGTTAGCATGTGTGTTGATACCCAAACAAAAGAGTCGTAGCAATATGCTATTGAGTAAAGACAAATCTGGGGCAACATGTATTAACATTGAAAACTTGACCCAGTCTGCACCTATAGACTCCTTGCGCTGCTCAAAGTCGAAGATCACCCTTGGTAGAGAGACGATACGTGACATGGGGAAAAATGCAAGAAAACTTGTCCTTAAGTTCGTCCCAATCCCTATTCGCACTTTCTATGGCATATGTGTACCATTGCCTCGCCTTCTCTATGAGAGAAAAGGGAAACAGTGTCCACCTCAGTGTTTCTTGTGTCATGCCTGAGTACTCAGGCATGAACACATCTGCTCGAGCTCGTGCAAGTGATGGCAAGGGTTTTCATTGTATTGCCCTAAGAAGGGTTGTGCCCGAACCATGGCTATAAAACTAGGGTGGATTCCACTGCCAGATGAACGGTTTGGTTTTGGTGGTGGCTCAGAGAACTCACCCTTTGAAACGGACCGGTATTGGATTGGAGTGGTTTTCATGCTGAAAATATTTTTTTATATAAGAAAAAAAAAGAAAAGATACAAATACGAGGACGAATTGGGTTCGAAGAAAATAGCAACTGTTCCTCATCAATGGCGCCAGAAATGCTTGTTGGTATTTCTTAACGCATATAAAAATAATCCACAAGCGCACCGAATTACCGTTGTAGCATTTCACCCGAAAGTATTCAGGGTATCGTATTTTCCCCAGGAAGTGGAGATACTCTTCTAGCTAGTTCATCCAAGGACAACACAAGGGTAGAGTTTGTAAAGGTTGAGATGGATTCCTATGGTTATAGGGTCTATGGGTAGATAAACTTTACTTTTACTTACTTACTTCGGGCATCGGGTTGCAACTGGTCTGCCAGTCGATTTTGGCCTGTAACCAGTGTTGAACCCAGACACGGGGGAATACGAGGGACGGACAGGGTTGTCACCACCTACCGCCTACCCCTCAACCATAGGGAACGAGGCAAATGAAGGTAGCCTCTAGCCTAGATACCACGTGTACACTATCGACTACTACTCTAGCATCGATCAGGGTTATCCATCTTGATTAGGGCCCTCTACTAGAGTATCCACTACGAGAGCGGATGACGAACTCACAAACAAGTAAGAGTATAGCTTAACTAATCAAAGACTTTATAACCAAAAGAACCACGAACACTCACCTAGCGAGAAAATCCATTGTAGTACAAGTGCTTGTTGAGGTACAAGGCGGGGAGACACCGACAAGCCTGGTGCTTCCGTGAACTCTTTCTCACATCTCTCCCTTACAACTCTAGCTAGCTACTAAGCCCTAAGCCCTTTGGAGTGTTGCTCTAACTCAAGTGAGGTGTGCTCTTTGCCTTGTGTGTTGTGTCATGTAGAAGGGGGGGTACCCCTCTATTTATACAAGATCTTGAGGCGGTAATGAAGCTAATTCTGGTGTGAAACCTAGTCTCCACCGCCTCAGCATGGTTCCATGAAACCACCACTCGAAGGAGAGGACGAGCAGTGCTGGCAAGGGAGCAGCCACCCCTTGACTAGCTTCGATGGCCACCGACTTCGCACGGTGGGCTCTGGGCTGGACGTAGAGTGTGTCCTGATGGTGTTTTGCCCTGTTGGAGTTGAGTTGGTGGTGTCTTTGTTATTCCTTTGGGCAAATTAGTGTTGGAAAGCGCCTTTTGATGAAATCTTCCATGCATTTGTGTTTGTGTCCTGCAAAAATAATAATCTTCCAAATACATGTGGAAATAGGTCAGTGGTAAATGCATATATGTTTAAGTTTGTTAATTTCTCCCCATTTATGTCTTAATTGGCAGTTGGATTTGATCGTTAAGGACCGCCAACAGCCGTCGTGCCTAGTGGAGGAGTTATGACATGCACGCACCCCCAAGACGTCCTATCTAATCTAGGAGATGGGACATTGGGGCCACGTGGAGCAAATCTGGTGGAGGAGAAGCCGTGACACTTGGTGTGTATTGACGGTAGTTATCTACTATATTAAACCGTCAACATAACATGAGAAATGATACATATGAGAGAACCAACAAAGGTTTAGGGTGTAAATTGATAAATTCCATGAGTTTTGGTGAATCTATGATTTCTACAGGGTATATTCATAAAACTATCAAGGGGGACCTACATGTCAGAAGAAATAATGCAGTTCCACCGTGAAACCAACGTGGGAAGGTTCTAGAGGACTCGAGGAGGCTCTCCACCGAGGGGAGAGACCAGACACTGACATGTGGGGCCTGTAGGCCACCCGGTCTCTGGCAGTGGCCCCCGCCTGTCAGCTTCTGGAATGTTTCTCCACCGCCTCCCTAGACTGCATCTACGCCGTTCCTTAAGTCGGTTTGATCCAAGGGCTCATGTTGGACCCTCTAGGCTATATAAGGAGACCCCAACCCCCCTCCTCGAGGCATAAGTCATTTGGAGAAGACAAAAACCCTAATCATCCTTAGAGCTCCTCTAGTTTTTAGGGCCTAGCTAGTTAGGCTAGATCTAGAGGGAGGCAAGCAAGCTTCGCTTGGATTCCCGACGTTGTTAAGAGCTTGGTTTGGTAGAATTCTTGTACCCCTCTCTCGTTGTATCTCCATTATTTTTATATGCTCTGGTACAATTGTATGACATTCATATTCATCTTATTCATGTTCTTGGTTGCAATGTTCATTGTCTCCTTTGATTATATGCTTAGTATAGTTAGTTTATCATTGTGTTTATGCATAAGTTCGTATAGCATTCACCCTAATAAGGTACCATGGGTGGGTAGTAGAGATCATGTAAGTGTGGTGCTTATATGCTATTTACCTGCGAATACACTCTATATTCTGGGTCATGTGGTAGATCGCGGATGTGACACTCCCGTTGAGTCATTTGTATTCCACTCCCCGAATATAGGTCAAAGAAGTAGGGCCCGGTTACGAAGGAAGGGAGAGGTTTTTATACTCAAACTTCCCTAAGTAATGTCACTTATGTGTGGGTATAATGATGATCTTAGCCATGATTACTTGGTGTAATTGCACTAATCAATGTATGCTTTGACTTGTAATTAAGGTTGACTTAGGAATTATTCCTCTAATATTCTAACTTGACTATGCTAATGCCATAGATTGGGGTGCTCTGAGTGATTCATCATTAATCAATACTTATCATATACATCTTATCTCGTGACTTACCCCTGTTATGAGTAGAGTGATTGGTTATGGTTTATTTCTCCATCAATGTTATAAGTTATCAATACATGTCTAAAGCTACACCTTCCCTGTGGTAAAATATAAATATGATACCTGGTATACTCTTGGGTGAAATGCTACAATGGTATAATTATCTGTCTGCTTGTAGAATCTTTTTCATTCATATCTTTATATTCTTTCTAGTCGCATAAAATGATAAACATCTACTTATTATTATTCTTGTAGTAATGCTAGATAGTACCAACAAACATTTATGGCACCATCACTGGGGATGACAACCTAGTTTAGTAATGCTAGAGGTGTAGGTAATTAATAGATGACTACTAAAATAAGTGAGGAGTTAATAAATACCAACAGTGCGTGTGTATCTGAGCCATCAATGATAGCCGGTTGGCCTAGTTAGAGGCGGATCCCCCCAAGTCCCACAAGAAGGCGTGCGTGGAGTGGGCAGGGCGCGTGGCTCGGTCCGTGTCCACACCTACTTGCTTAGGTTAAAGAGGAGGCTAGACTGAGGAAAGTGTGCGCGTACCTTTCTCCCCAACCTTCTCATCGCTTGTCCAACCGAGCATTGCCGCACCCGTTCGTGCTTTCCCCTTGGTCAAGCTTCAATGGCAGAGTGGGACACGTCAAAGGCCGAGGGCAAGATGTTGGAGGTAGCTCGGGCGTGGTCAATCCTTCCTCCTTTTGGCTAGGATCTGCTAGATCTAGAGGCGTCAGAGCCTACGCCTGGGGAGTCACAAGTCGTCTCCTTCGTCCCCTTCCACGTTGCCGGGTTCGGGGTCCCTGCGCACTCGTTCGTGGGGAGGTTCCTCCACCACTTCAGGTTGCAGCTTCATGACTTCATGCCGCACGGGGTGGTGCATCTTGCGGTGTTCGTCACTCTTTGCGAGTGCTACTTGGGCATTGAGCCCCACTTTGACTTGTGGAGGCAAATCTTTCGCTTGAACCTAAACAAGGATGGTGATGGATCCATGCAATGGATTGGTGCTACATCCATCCAACTATGCAACAATCTAATGTTGTAGTACCTAGAGCTTTCCTTCCCTACTTCGGAGAAGGGGTGGCACACCAGAAATGGTTCTACCTCTTTGACCCCTCTGGGTCCCTTCTGTCCTTCTCCTCAAATTGCCTGGGGCTGGTGGTGCCTTCGTCTTGGAAGAGCTTGCAGGAGGGGCCCGTCCTTAAGGTCACCGAGGGGCTGCGAGGCCGGATCACCACACTAAAGGATGCTAGGCTGACTAGCAAGATGGTGCTCCAGGAGTTCCTGTTCCGTCGAATTCTCCCATTGATGGCGAGGCTGACCCCGATGTGGGAGTACATTGGGGTAGGGGACCCGTCCACGGTGGCAGAAGGCAATCTCCCAGAAGAGTCTATGTCCAGTGTGGCATGGATGGTGCTAGGATCTATGTCGAGGAGCCAGCAGTTGGTGAAGGCCTGACTCCCTTCTCGTTGTATGAGCCAAGACCCAACGACCTCCCGTATCTGGGGGAGGTCTCCATTCCCCTAGCCTCGGAGTTCAGAGGGCCGAGGACACCTTTAGAGGTTCTTCTTTGCTGTCAGGAGGCACACCCCTAACGCTATCCTTAGGGGAGTCGCCAGTCACCCAGTCAGTTAGGAAGCATCCTTGTTCGAGTTCCCCTAGGGTTGGGTTGCCTTCATAGAAGAGGCGCTCCGCCATGAGGCTCCCTTCGAGCGGTAGGTGAGCACCTTCGCCGATTAGGTTGCCCTTGCCTAGAGGTGGCCAATTCCTAGCTTGATGATGTGGATGTTAACTTGTAGGGAGTCTTCCTCGACGAGGGCTTCGGGCGATGCGGTGGCTTCGGTCCGGCCGCTGGTGCTAAAAGTGCACCGTAGCCCGCTGCTGCCGTCTCAGGAGAATGGAGCGATGACGCTAGAGGCCGCCATGGCAAGGTTGGTCGCTACGGCCCCAGCGCGCTGGGTAGGATCTGACGCCTCCTGGGGAGGTCCCTATGCAGGGAGCTTCTCCTCCGAAGTGGAGGTGGACCGGGAGGAGGCCAACGTCGTCGGCCTCCCCCTGCCCCGGGGCACGAGGAAGCCTATTGTCCATCTACGGCTACGTCAGCTCCTCTTGTGCCACTGGCTGAGGGCCCCACGTTCTGGACGATGGCCCCGAGGCGGACGTGTGGTTGGAGTTCATCAAGCGGCGTGGTGCCTTTGATGAGCTGGTCGCCTTCTTCTGACTCCTTCGTGGTGATGGCAGGCCACACGGGGGAGTTCTTCGGCCTTTAGTAGGGGATGTATGACTCCTGCGAGGTAAGTGTTAGTCGAACGAGCCCGGTGTCATGGCTGGCGTCGTGACCTTGCTTGAGCTCCTTTGTCCTTGTTGTTGTAGGCACTACTAGAGTACTCTCAGAGGAAGTCGGACCTCGTCCGGGAGTAGGAGAAAGTCACCCCGCAAGCACTCCACAAGCTCCCTCGAAAGGGGTGGAAGGTCCTTGCCCACTTCATTGCCCAACCCCTGTCCTCCGCTTGGCGAGTGGGTGATGGCGCTGATAGAGGCACTGATAGAGGCACTTGTTCGAGAGCACGACCGCGTGCGTAGCACCATGGCATGGTTGGAGTCTGAGATGGTAGCGGAGCGAGAGGCTAGGCGTGCTGCAGAGGCGAGGGCCGAGGCATCTCGGCAGAAGGCTACTGAGGCAGAGGAGACTCGCCTGGCAGCTGAGGGTGTGGTCACGGAGCTAAGGGGCTCCCTAGGCCTGCTGGAGACCGCAAGAGATGCTGCTCGTTCCAAGCTCCATGGGACCCAATAGCTTGTGGCAAGTGCGTCCTTTCCTCTCCCTTCTTTCCCTTGCCTCTAGGGTAGGGCCTTTTGCTCTGGGCCGCCATGAACCTAGTTCCTTCCTTTGTGCGGCGCTAGGTTATGGGTGGAGCTAGCGGATGAGCGCGATAAGGCCCTATAGCTAGAGGAGGAGGAGGAGGAGAAAGAACGGGTGGAGTGTGACCGCCTGTGGAGGGAGCTGCAGGTGAAGACGAAGGAGTTGGTGGAGGGTTAGGCCACCCTGGCGGAATGTGGACAGGAGTTGGACGTGGCGTAGGTAGAGCTGCAGAGACTTGTCACTAGCGCTGAGGAGGCAAGTGCCGCCCTACTCTTGCTACCACCCCTAAAAGGGGGACTCGAGCTCATCGAGCGGGTGAACTCCCTTGTGGTACACGTTTCGCGAGTCATTAGGGGGGTGGTTCACCAAGGGGCCATCACCGCCTTGACCTTGATGAAGGTTTGGCTCCCCGAGGTCGACTTGGGTCCTGTGGCCTTGGGTGTTCCTAAGGAGACCTTGGACAAGCAGATGGAGGAGGGCGAGGACATGGTGCCCCCTGGACGCTACGGCAGCTAGCATCATTGATGACAAGTTGCTGCTGATGGATGAGTACCCTAAGGAGGAGGATGCGCCCGTCGACCCCCGATGTCTCTATGACCTGCATAGAAACTTGGTCATAAAACTTGTTGTTGTAATCCTGAGGGTTTGTCCCCTCTTGAACAATCATGAAATTGAGGGCGTGCCCACCTGTCGAGTCTTTGCGCTTTCGTACTGTTCATGCTCCATGCTCTATTCATCTTGGTGGGGAGCATCCCTGATGCCTGTTTTCCTTTCTGAGCCAGGTGGTCGTTAGTGGTTAGCTCTGTTCACCTGGGTCATGCTCGTGAGGCGTTAGGGCATTAGCTTATCCTGTCCAATGGTCAGAGAAGGAAGAACAGGGTTGTTTCATCAAAAAAAGGAAGAACAGGGCAGCTCTACTCCTCGACCATGAGATCAGGGCCAGGAGGTTCACGGCCCGAGAGCGGGTCGACTCGAGTGGGGTGGGCGTGTCTCCCAATCGGTGATTTGGGAAGGAAAGAGCACATAGAAAGGAGCTTAGTGGCTGAGGGACTTAGCTGTTCATCACGTCAATCCCTTCGTCGGGCGGCCCCTTTCGCGCATGGGGCTTCTGCGGCGATGGGTGTCTGGGCCATGGAGGAGGTGTTGCCGGGGAAGTGGATGCCGCCGCCTGGGGAATGATGCGGCTATTGAACTCCTAAGTGCCTCTAGGTGTGCATTTCATAATCATATGCATTTGGATAGAACTAATAACGCCTCGAAAAATGATTGTGAAAATGCTAACACACTCACACATGACGAGATCACTTGGTGGTGTTAGCACGTTTGCGAAGGCGGTGGAGTTTGAGCGGTAGAGAGGGTTTGGGTCTCTCTCTCCCTCCCGCCGAGCTTGCAAGGCGAGATTCAGGCATTTTCGAGGAGTTGAAACGACTATTTTCCACTACGTCAGAAGTTGGAAAAGAAACGGAGGCGAACGGAGGTCACAGAGGTGACCGGATGCTGGACCGGACACGGTCTCTGAATGACTGGACGCGTCCGGACAGCATTCAGCATCTACGCGTGTTTCAGTTTGATGATTGGACGCGCAGCGCATCCGGTCACAGTCGATCGGACGTGTCCGGTCGTTCAGGGAGCTTACTGGACTCTAACCGGACGCTGGCACTGTCGCGTCCGGTCAGTTCTTCAGCGCGTCCGGTCACTTTTTCGTTGTGCGCTGCTCAGGCTTGACCAGCGCGTCCGGTCAGTCACGGGACCAGCGCGTTCGGTCGTTCGCAGCATGTCTGGTATGCGCGTCAAGCGCGTCTGGTCGTTGCTTCGCAGTTAGCCGTTGTGCGACCGATGCGTCCGGTCAGTTGGACCAGCGCGTCCGGTCAGTGCTTCGCGACTTAGCCGTTATGCGACCGGCGCGTCCGGTCAGTTGGACCAGCACGTCCGGTTAGCATGACTTCGGCTGTTTAAGTGCGTAACGGCTCTATTTGAAGGGGTACATTTATAAATACTCGTTGGCCGGCTCAAGGCTCAATCTCTTGAACATTTGACATACTTGTGAGCACTTTGAGCTAAGCAACTCCCCTCCCACTCATCTTTCTTGCTTCTTTGCATATTTGAAGTGAGATTAAGTGATCCAAGTGCATTTGCATTGTGAGATTGCATCTAGTTGGCACTTGGTAGTTGATTTGCTGTGGGATTCTTATTTCTCTTGGTGGTTACCACCACCTAGACGGCTTGGAGCAGCTTGGAGGCGTTGGCAAGAGTTGGTGATTGTTCTTGGCCACCTCCGGTGATTGTGAGGGGTTTGTGCCTACCACGGTGAAGCGCCAAAGGCAATGTTAGTAAATTGCTCATGTCATTGCAACCTTTTGCCATTTGGTATGTTCTTGTGGCGCCTTTTGAGAGGCTCGGTGTGTGACCGATTAGCCACCGAACCATGTGGTGAAGAGGGACACAACGGGGACTAGCATGCCGGCAAGCACGTGAACCTCGGGATAAATCTTCGTGTCATCACTCTCATATTGTGATTGATTGATCCCGGTGTTCGGTTGTCTTGGTATTCATTGTTGATCATATTGGTTGGCTCAATACTTCGCCTCTCGGTGAAACTCTCCTAACTCAACTCCGCATTACCTTCTTAGTTATCTTTGCTAGCTAGTTAGCTTTGCTAGAGTAGCTTCTTTGTGTAGCTTGCTAGTTGTACTTGTAGTTACCTTCTCGTTTTGACTTGTGCGGTTGAGTGCAAATATACTAGAATTGTGAATTGGTTAAGTGGCTTGCAAACAACCCATAGGCTAAGCAAAACTTGCATCTCGCTATTTGTTTTATTGATAAACTTGTTTAGCTTGTCTTTGTAGAATTTTTAAAAAGTTATTCACCCCCTCTAGCCATCAAAACTTTCAAGTGGTATCGGAGCCGTGGTCACCATTTGTAAGGCTTAACAACCTCGGTGTAAGATGACTCAAGTTGTGTTCAACCATATCGGGGGCAAGCCTCCATTCTTTGATGGTGTCACATCTTTTGATCATTGGAAAAGAAAGATGAAGCAATATCTTAGCTCTATTCATGAGAACGTTTGGGAGGTGACACACCATGATTATGCTATCATTGATCCCGACAACCTCACCAACAATGACCGCATCAACAACCAATGCAACACTATGGCTCTCAATACTCTCTACAATGGGATTGATGCAAAGGTCTTTGAGCAAATCAAGGATCTTGAGATGGCAAGTGAAGTGTGGACAAGATTAGAGGAAACAAATGAGGGCACTTCAACGGTAAAGAGTGCCAAGCTCTATATGCTCAAGGATAAGTTTGCAAGTTTCAAGATGAAGGATGATGAGTCCATACCGGAGATGTTCTATAGGCTACAAGTTATTGTCAATGATCTCAAGAGCCTAGGAGAAGATGTCAAGGACAAGGACTTCTCATATAAGTTCTTGATGAACTTACCTAAGAAGTTTGCTATCTTGAGGAAGATGATCCAAAGAGAGGGTTTGGACAAGGTGACTCCAAACCAAGTGCTTAGAGATGTCATGACCGATGCTCAATATGATGATGATAAAGATGAAGATAAGAAGAAGGAGATCAAGGTCAAGCAAGAGAAGACCACCGCATTCAAGGCTTCTTCTTCCAAGGGCAAGAGCAAGGTTGATGATGATGATGATCCTTTTGATGATGAGATCATGGCCCTTCTAGTGCAAAAGATGGGTCGGTTCATGAAGAAGAAATGCTATGGTGCAAGAAAGAGAAGGAACTTTATGAAGGCAAAGGAGGTGCTTTGCTACAATTGCAATATCCCCGATCATGTAGTGGCGAAGTGCCCCTATGAAGACAAAAGATATCATGATAGAGAGTTGAAGCTCAAGAAGAACAAGAAGGATAAGAAAGAGAAAGAGAAGAAAGCAAAGAAGAGCTTCACATTCAACAAGAAGAAGAAGGGTGGTGGTTATGTGGTCACTTGGGATAGTGACAACTCCGATAGTGATGATGATGAAAGCTCTAGTGATGATGAGAGGACCACTCAGTGAGCCATTGCAAACATCGCCCTCTCCAATAAGCCATCCATCTTCGACACTACATCTACATGCCTTATGGCCAAGCCTACCAAGGTAAAATATGATGATAGTGATGATGATTCTTGTGCTAGTGATGGTTGTAGGAGTGATGATGTGGAGGATGAGGACTACTCCAAGGATGATCTATTGGGCATAATAGATCAAATGAGCAAGGGCTACAAGGGGACAACCAAGAAATATAAAATCTTGGAACAAGAGCTCATTGCCAAGAGCAATGAAAATGATGCCTTGATGGAGGAGCTTGTTGCTCTCAAAAAGAGTAAGGAGTGCAAAGGAATTAAACAAGAGCTCAAAGCTCTTAGGAAATCCTTTGATGAGCTAGAGGCATCTCGTGAGTGTCTAAAGGAAGACCACGAGGACCTTGAAGTTGCTCACTCTAGGCTTAAGGAAGCACACTCCACTCTACTTGAGCTCATCAAGGAAAAGGACCTCAAGTTGGAGAAGTTTATGAAGGAAGCTAAGGAGGATCAAGTGATTGTCACTTGTGATATTGGACTAACATGTGATATTATTGATGATTCTTTATTTGTTGGTCCTACTAATGCTTCATGTAGCTCATCATCATCCACCACAACCAACTTTATCTCTACTACTAGTGATTCATCACTTGTGGTTGAGAATGAGACTCTCAAGAGAGAGGTGGATGATCTCACCTGCGCATTAGGCAATGCCTATGGTGGGGATACCCGCTTGCTAAAATGCTTGGGTAGCCAAAGGTTCTCTCTTAACAAAGAGGGTTTGGGCTATACTCCCAAGAAAGACAAGGCAGACTTTGCTACTCCAAAGCCTCGCTTTGTGAAGAGCAATAGTCGTTATTACAATAGATGCAAGCAAGTTGGACATCCAGAGATTAATTGCAACAAAATGAACAAGAACAAGAAAAATGCTAATGTACCTTACATTCCTTTTGATTCTTGTTATGTGCTTACCAAGGGTGAGAAAGGTGTGCATGCTAGGTTTGTTGGTACACCAATTGTGGGCCCAAAGAAGAAGTCCATTTGGGTACCAAAGAGCTTAGTTACTAACCTCCAAGGACCCAAGCAAGTATGGGTACCTAAAAGACATTAAAATTATTTTGTAGGTAAATTACAAGAACAACAACAAGTTTCATGCTAAAATGGATTACATTCCTTTTAATTCTTGTTATGTGCTTACCAAGGGTGAGAAAGGTGTGCATGCTAGGTTTGTTGGTACACCAATTGTAGGTCAAAAGAAGTTCATTTGAGTACCAAAGAGCTTAGTGACTAACCTCCAAGGACCCAAACAGGTATGGGTATCTAAGAAACATTAATTTATTTTGTAGGTCAATTACAAGGCCGGAGGAAGGCATTGGGTGCTTGATAGTGGGTGCTCTCAACATATGACCAGTGATTCAAGAATGTTCAACTCTCTCAAATCAAATGATAGTGGCATTGATAGTATCACATTTGGTGACAATAGCAAGGGTGATGTAAAGGCTCTTGGAAGGATTACAATCTCAAATGATCATAGCATTTCTAATGTGCTCTTAGTTGAAAAGTTGAACTTCAATCTTCTCTCGGTTGCTCAATTGTGTGATCTCGGTTTCAAGTGCATATTTGGTGTTGATGATGTGGAGATAGTTAGTGTTGATGGCTCTAACTTGATCTTCAAAGGCTTTAGATTTGAGAATCTATACTTGGTTGATTTCAATGCTAGTGACACTCAACTTTCAACATGCTTGCTCACCAAATCAAGTATGGGTTGGTTATTGCATAGAAGACTTGGTCATGTTGGCATGAAGCAATTGAACAAGTTAGTGAAGCATGACTTAGTTAGAGGCTTGAAGGATGTCACATTTGAGAAAGATAAGCTATGTAGTGCATGTCAAGCCAGAAAGCAAGTGGGCAACACTCATCCATTAAAGAGCATTATGAGTACTTCCAAGGCATTTGAGTTGTTGCACATGGATCTATTTGGGCCAACTACATACACAAGCATTGGTAGCAACAAGTATGGCTTTATGATTGTGGATGATTTCACTAGATATACATGGGTATTCTTTTTTGTGGACAAGAGTGATGTATTTGACATATTCAAGAAGTTCATCAAGAGAGTGCAAAATGAGTTTGAGACCACAATCAAGAAAGTGAGAAGTGACAATGGAAGTGAGTTTCGAAACACAAGAGTTGATGAGCTATGTGATGAGCTTGGAATCAAACATCAATTCTCGGCCAAGTATACACCTCAATCAAATGGCCTAGTTGAGAGGAAGAATAGAACCTTAATTGATATGGCAAGATCAATGTTGAATGAGTATAATATGAGTTAACATTTTGGGCCGAAGCAATCAACACGGCTTGCTTCTATAGCAACCGCCTCTATTGCCACAAGTTTCTAAAGAAGACACCATATGAGATCTTAAATGGAAGAAAGCCCAACATTGCATACTTTCAGGTATTTGGTTGCAAATGCTACAACTTGAAGAAGGGCACTAGATTGAGCAAGTTTGAGAAGAAATGTGATGAAGGCTTCCTCTTGGTTACTCAACTACTAGCAAAGCTTATAGAGTTTGGAATTTGGCTAGTGGTCAACTTGAAGAAGTGCATGATGTTGAGTTTGATGAAACCAATGGTTCTCAAGATGAAGAAGATAACTTGGATGATGTGAGAGGAACTCAATTGACCAATGCTATGAAAGAAATGGATATTGGTGATATTAGGCCAAAGCAAGTGATTGATGTGGATGACGACAAAGATCAAGTGCTCCAAAGTCCAATCACTCAAGCTAGTGGTTCTAAAATGCAAAATCAAGCTAGTACATCATCTCAAGAGCAACAAGATCAACAAGTGGCTAGTTCATCATCTCCAACTCATGATCAACATCAACATCCAAGCAATCAAGTGCAAGTGCTTTAACCAACTAACATTGCAAGAGACCATCCATTGGATTCCATCATTGGTGACATACAAAGAGGAGTTCAAACTAGATCAAGATTGGCATTATTTTGTGCTCACTCTTCTTTTGTGTCAATGGAAGAATCCAAGGACATTGATAAAGCATTGAGAGATCTGGATTAGGTAAATGCAATGCATAAAGAGCTCAACAACTTAAAGAGAAATAAAGTATGGGAACTAGTTGAGAGACCTAAGGATCACAATGTTATTGGAACAAGATGGGTCTTTCGCAACAAGCAAGATCAATATGGGATAGTAGTAAGGAACAAAGCAAGACTAGTGGCTCAAGGTTACATACAAATAGAGGGTCTTGACTTTGGTGAAACTTATGCCCCGGTTGTAAGATTGGAAGCAATTAGGATCTTACTTGCCTATGCTTGTGCTCACAATATCAAGCTATATCAAATGGATGTGAAGAGTGAATTTCTCAATGGGTACATTCAAGAAGAGGTGTATGTGGAGCAACCTCCCGGTTTTGAAGATGACAAGAAACCCAATCTTGTATATAAGTTGAGAAAAGCTTTGTATGGATTGAAGCAAGCACCTAGAGCATGGTATAAAAGATTGAGGGACTTCTTGCTATCCAAAGGATTTGTCATGGGCAAAGTTGATACAACACTATTCACCAAGAAGATTGAGAAAGACTTGTTTGTGTTGCAAATATATGTTGATGATATCATATTCAGTTCAACCAATCAAGATTATTGTGATGAGTTTGGAAAAATGATGGCAAAGGAATTTGAAATGTCAATGATTGGTGAACTTAGTTTCTTTCTTGGACTTCAAATTAAACAAATGAAGAAAGGAACATTTGTAAGCCAAACCAAATACATAAAGGATATGCTAAAGAAGTTTGGTATGGAAGATGCAAAAGGAATCACTACTCCAATGAGCACTAGTGGAAGCTTGGATAGTGACAAGAATGGCAACATGGTGGATCAAAAGCTATATAGATCAATGATTGGTAGCCTACTCTATGTGACGGCATCAAGGCCCGATGTGATGTTTAGTGTTTGCATGTGTGCAAGATTTCAAGCCTCACCAAGAGAAAGTCATTTGAAGGCAACAAAGAGAATATTGAGGTACTTAAAGCATACACAAGATGTTGGATTATGGTATCCCAAAGGTGCAAGCTTTGAGCTAGTTGGATATTCGGATTCCGACTATGCCGGTGATAAAGTGGAGAGAAAGAGCACTTCTGGGACTTGTCAATTGTTAGGAAGATCACTTGTCTCATGGTCATCCAAGAAGCAAAATAGTATTGCACTATCTACCGCCGAAGCCGAATACATCGCCGCGGGTAGTTGTGCACAAATCTTGTGGATGAAGGCAACATTGAAGGATTTTGGAATCAATTTCAAGATTGTGCCATTGCTATGTGACAATGAAAGTGTCATGAAGCTAACCAACAATCTGATTCAACATCAAAGAACAAAGCATATTGATGTTCGTCATTATTTCATTAGAGATCATCAATAAAAGGGTGACATTGCTATTGAGAGTGTGGGCACCGAAGATCAATTAGCCGATCTATTCACCAAGCCACTTGATGAGAAGAGATTTCACAAGCTAAAGAATGAGTTGAACATACTTGACTTCTCCAACATGAGTTGATGCACCCCATATATGACATGCCTCTCCTTTGAGCCCCAAGGTACAATTGGTTGACATGTCATACATTCTATGCTAAGGACTTGTTTAGTGCATCTAGTCATAATTTACATGTTCTATGCTCATTCATGAAAATCAAATGAATTTGAAGTTTATATGGTGCCATATACCTTGTTTAAGTAGCTTGTGATCCTAAGTGTTTAATCTAGAAAACTTGTCTAAATATTTGCTTCAACATGGTGCATGATAACCCTTCTAGTGAGGTGTGAAGAGGCTTGCCCTTGGATCAAACCGAAGCATTTTATTTATGAAAGCAATCTAGGTTGAATCACAAACTTAATCCTCATCCCATAATTCAACATGATAATCTATCTAAAATTAGTCCCTTGTGGTCATTGGTGCCAAAGGGGGAGAAAATGTTGTTCACAAAGATAGAACTCAAAGGGGGAGAAGCACAAAGGGGGAGAAAAATGTTGTTCAAGGGTGAGAAAACCTAAAGGGGAGAATTGATAAAAGAAGGGGATCATCTAAAATTTTGAGCACACAAGTAGGGGGAGCAAGCTCTTAAACATGAATGTTGCACTTCCATGTGCACTTCATATGTATGATGCATAGTTATGCATTTCTTTTTCTCCGATACTTTGCTTATGTGGTGACTTGCTAGTATAATTTGAATGGTATATTGAGGTACTAGCATGAATAGGAAGTAGTTAGATTTTTCTTGCTTCATGTTTTTCAAAGTGGTACTAGAGCCTTGCTTATAATGTTGATCTCACAAGGTTTCTAGTTATGTTTGTGCTTTTCCAAGTGGTATCTAACTACACAAGGTGCTAGATGGTGTTTATCGCTACTCCGATGGTATCACGCTTCAAAGGTCTATAATCTTAAACACTTAGCACCTATTGGTAGTCAATGCTCCTAATCTTTCCTATCTAACATGTATGCTTCCAAAATCCAAACATATAGCATACATGTAGGGGGAGCCATTGCTATCAATTTAAATTCATGATCACATGTCCATAATTCTTACACATGGTAATATACTTGGACAATGTGACATGGGTTCAATCAAAATTTTATCATAATATCTTTGTGAAAGGTTTGTCACCAATTACCAACAAGGGGAAGATTAAAAGTCCTATGTTTTGTGTTGGTAATTAGTGATAATGCCTAAGTACTAATCCTATGCCTAAGTTGTATGTAGCATATGAGGATTAGTACATTCCAAGGTTGGTGGCAAGATGGACATGGTGATCATGATGGCCACACTTGGATTTGGACACAACCCTATGTGATCAAGGCAAAGATATATGCTTAAGGGTTGTGTTTTAGTAACCAAGACACCTAGTGGGTGTGGTTATATTATAGGATAGATAGCCGTACTATAAAGAGGGGAATGACGCGGCTATTGAACTCCTAAGTGCCTCTAGGTGTGCATTTCATAATCATATGCATTTGGATAGAACTAATAACGCCTCAAAAAATGATTGTGAAAATGCTAACACACTCACACATGACGAGATCACTTGGTGGTGTTAGCATGTTTGCGAAGGCGGTGGATTCAGACGTTTTCGAGGAGTTGAAATGACTATTTTCCACTACGCCGGAAGTTGGAAAAGAAACGGAGGCGAACGGAGGTCACAGAGGTGACCGGACGCTGGATCGGACGCGGTCTCTAAATGACCGGACGCGTCCGGTCAGCGTTCAGCATCTGCGCGTGTTTCAGTTTGATGATCGAACGCACAGCGCGTCCGGTCACAGTCGATCGGATGCATCTGGTCGTTCAGGGAGCTTACTAGACTCTAACCGGATGCTGGCACTGTTGCGTCTGGTCAGTTCTTCAGCGTATCCGGTCACTGTTTCGTTATGCGCTGCTCAGGCTTGACCAGCGCGTCCGGTCAGTCACGGGACCAGCGCGTCCAGTCGTTCGCAGCGTGTCTGGTCTGCGCGTCAAGCGCGTCTGGTCGTTGCTTCGTAGTTAGCCGTTGTGCGACCGGCGTGTCCGGTCAATTGGACCAGCGCGTCCGGTTAGTGCTTCGTGACTTAGCCGTTGTGCGACCGGCGCGTCCGGTCAGTTAGACCAGCGCGTCCGGTCAGCACGACTTCGGCTGTTTAAGTGCGTAACGGCTCTATTCGAAGGGGTCGTCTATAAATACTCGTTGGCCGGCTCAAGGCTCAATCTCTTGAACATTTGACATACTTGTGAGCACTTTGAGCTAAGTAACTCCCCTCTCACTCATCTCTCTTGCTTCTTTGCATATTTGAAGTGAGATTGAGTGATCCAAGTGCATTTGCATTGTGAGATTGCATCTAGTTGGCACTTGATAGTTGATTTGCTGCGGGATTCTTGTTTCTCTTGGTGGTTGCCGCCACCTAGACGGCTTGGAGCAGCTTGGAGGCGTTGGCAAGAGTTGGTGATTGTTCTTGGCCACCTCCGGTGATTGTGAGGGGTTTGTGCCTACCTCGGCGAAGCGCCAAAGGCAACGTTAGTAAATTGCTCATGTCATTGCAACCTTTTACCATTTGGTAGGTTCTTATGGCGCCTTTTGAGAGGCTCGGTGTGTGACCGATTAGCCACCGAACCACGTGGTGAAGAGGGACACAACGGGGACTAGCGTGCCGGCAAGCACGTGAACCTCGGGATAAATCTTCGTGTCATCACTCTCATATTGTGATTGATTGATCCCGGTGTTCGGTTGTCTTGGTATTCGTTGTTGATCATATTGGTTGGCTCAATACTTCTCCCCTCGGTGAAACTCTCCTAACTTAACTCCGCATTACCTTTTTAGTTATCTTTGCTAGCTAGTTAGCTTTGCTAGAGTAGCTTCTTTGTGTAGCTTGCTAGTTGTACTTGTAGTTACCTTCTCGTTTTGACTTGTGCGATTGAGTGCAAATATACTAGAATTGTGAATTGGTTAGGTGGCTTGCAAACACCCCATAGGCTAAGCAAAACTTGCATCTCGCTATTTGTTTTATTGATAAACTTGTTTAGCTTGTCTTTGTAGAATTTTTAAAAGGCTATTCACCCCCCTCTAGCCATCAAGACCTTTTAGCCACTTGCTCCGGCGACAAGGTGGGTGGGTCCAGCCACCGTAGAGCTAGAATCTCACTTGACGCTACCCCCTACCTAGCACGCCAGCTATCGCAGGGTTGAAACAGCGACACGCATGTTGTTCGAGTTGGTGTTAGAGTATGAGGTCTTCGATGGCTCGGGCAGACTCAGGAACACAAGAATCATGCATAGAAGATGCAACAGTTTTGTCCTGGTTCTGGCTAGTTTGGTCCCTACATCCAGTAGCTGATGATCCTTGTACTATAGAGCACCAAAAATCTAGGGGGTTACAACAGAGTGTAAAGGAAGAAGAGTTTGGTGTGGGGTTAGCTCGGTACTAATCCTAAGATTTTCTCACTGCTAGTGGAGTCTCCCCGTCATTGGAGAGGAAGGAGATGGCAAGATACAGTGGAGGAGAGGCTCTTGGTGCCCCTCTCCAGGTTGCCTCACTCCCGGTGTAGAGCGGAGGCAGATGGAATGGAATGGAGTATCAAGTGATCAAATCGGGAACCTTCCCCTCTAAGTCTGACCTTATCCCTTATATAATGGGACAGGTCAGATACAATGCAGTTTGAGGGTTCTAGTATATGATCTACATGCGCCAAAGTCCAGGAGGATCTTGCAGCAGTGCGGCGTGGACCATCGAGGTGTCTTGGTGCCGAAGAAGCCTGGGCGTCGTTCGGCTGCTCTGTTCTGACACTATGCATGTCAGACGGTGTTGGCTTGGACCGGCCTCCCTCGGGTGAGACCTACTGGAGTCTTATTAGTGGCGAAGGAGGTCGGCTCCAGGGGCTAATGTGTAGGCCCAGAAGCCTCGAAGGCCTTGGGAAGCTTTGTCTTCTTTTGTCATGCCCCGGACGTGACCCTGTCAGAGAAGCAGTTGGTAGGGGCACGCCTTGGGAGCGACTCTAGGGAGCCCTCGGGCATTGGTAGCTTGGGGCTTGCCTTCTTGTGCTCGGGCCTTGGCTGGCATCGTTAGCCGGGTAGGAGCCAAGGACTGGGACCGGAGATGCCATAGATCGGGGGCCCAAGGCTCAGGGAAGCCCCTAAGCCCTAGGCAGAAGTCGTGGTCGAGTCAGGCTCGGCCAGGCCTCTTTGCTAGAGGGTGCGCACGAGCATGCGCGATGGGCATAGCCCCCGAGCCCTCAATAATCCTAAAGGGGTCGGTCAGGAGGTCTTCTTCATCCGGGAACCATTGGACCCGAGGCTAAACATACCTGTATGTTAGGATCTCATCACTAACCATTCCAGGTTTGAAGCAAAAAGAATGTAGGATGATGATGTAAGGTATGCCCAACCAATTATCATGCAACATTGAATCACATTCACACATGAGAGTTCTACCATCCAAACTTGATTTTGCTACAAAATTCAAGCTGGGGGATGGGCTTCTCTGAAAAATCCTATGTCATGTTACTAATTTTGGTTGTCTCTACCTTTAAGCCATGCCCAATTTGCTAAATAACAATCGTGTTCTTTCATCTCCATTCGAGTAAATCTCTATAGTGTTTTCATATTACCTTTGTCTGTCATAATAAGTTTTGGTTTGGAAGTACTCGACATACTTTCAAAGGTTTTTTAAATTAAGCGAGGTGCTTAGGTTAAAATGCCTTCCTTATCAAATTAGACATGGAGTCCAGTTTGGTTATTGAACTAAAAATTGCTTTAGTAGATACTGGATATTTTGTTGGACTAACCCATGCAGGAAACTCTCGATTCAATTTGGGTAAGTCACGAGATGAATTCAAATTAGAGATGAAGCAAGGTACATGTCGAACTCCAATAACATGGCGCTAAGAAGACATGGCTCATTCATCATGGATGAAAGAACCATAAGTATCAAAGGTCACTCACTTTGTCTTTAGCTACAAGTTACCTTTGCCTTGAAGCCATGCTTGTATAGAACATGATAAACAAAAACTATGCTAAAATAATTCTAACACTATCTTTTCATTAGCATAGAGGGAAATTACAAAATTCTAGACAAACAACCCATGTTTTAAAATTTTATTTTTCTTTGGGTATGTGTTGTCCACTAATCCTTGCAGGCATAAAATAATGAGTGAGGCAGAAGGTCTAACAAGGTGTCAAAAAGATCAAAGAGTAGAAAGATAGCATGACAAAAGGATGAGAAAGAAAGGGTGCAATCTAGGAGACAAGAAGCTCATGAACAACTCGTACTGCGAGGCTAGCCAAACAAGGGAAACTTCAAGCAAATAGGAAGGACCATCACGAGTCACCTACCCTTCGTCACATGGTGTCATCACGCTCCAATGACAAAGGTAACATCCTAAGGTAAATGGTCATCATTTACAAAGTTTTTCTCTGATTCTGATATGCACATAATATAAACAAGATATAAACATATTTGAGTTACAATTTCACTTAATCCAATCTGATTAACTCAACATGTTTAGTTCTTTAAACTTTTTCCTAGCACCACTTTCTTGAGCTCATAGTCTTAACCAAATAAGCTAAAACGTGCACATATTATCTCTAGAAAATGATAGTAATAATCATGTATAGATAGACAATCCTTACATGCGTTAAGCAATTCAACCCTTTTAGCCAAATGTATTTAAATGGTACATTCATGCACAATCTTCTGATCCTTTCACCCATGATATAAATGAACATAGCACATGACATCAATTTCATCTTGTTCAATGTGCCTATGGTTACAGAAGAATAAAAAAGTTTTGGTTCTGTTGGTGTTTTCCCACCAACAGAGCCCATGCACTTGATCTCTATCTTGTCTTTATGAGCAGGACACATTTCAAGCAAAGTGTGGGAGAGTCATTGATTCCCTAATTTCTACGAGGGGAAGCGTTGAACCTCTCAACCCAAAATCAAACTAAAAATCAAGGTGGGTTTGGTAGAAGAAGGTGACATCACCACTAGATGTGTCATCACAATGATCCTCATCTTCAGACCAAACCAAGGTACTTGATCAATGAACTTCACAAGGAGAAGTCCGGTTCGAAGGACATACAACACCGAACTCTCACCGAAAGAGCTAGCTTGGGGGAGAAGCACCCCTGTGTATCCAGGTAAGTATTCTTTCCCCTTTTGTTTTAATTTTAGTTTCTTTTCAATAGTTAAAAATGATGAATGAAACAAATTTAAAAGTTATCTTTATAATATCTATAGTAATGATATGTGATCTAGTAAAATTGAAAACAAAATAAAAAGGTGTGTCTAGTTTGCTTTAATTTGTTTTTAAGAGTTGTTAACAAATAAAGAGGACTTAGAATAATCTCTTAAAATGGAAATGATGAATAGTTGCTCTGTTGTAATTCCTTTCAAGTACCTAGTTTTCAGCCTTGAATTCTCCTAAGTTTTGGATAAGATTGTTTTGATATAAAGATTTACTTTGAACTTGAAACTCGTGGGTAGCATATATTTGATCCAAGTCTAGGTAATTGACGGATGTGATATGAGAAGGTCTGAGCTACCATTTATCTTGTTTCAAGTGACACTAAAGTTCTGGAGATTTATCTTTTAAAAAATATAAAAATGTTATGTGATGAGTTCTGGTATGACAAAGCTTGAATTCCCACCAGAGCCATACATGTTATTTAGGCTAGAAAAACTTTTACATATATGCTGCTTGTAATTGTGTTGAGTTTTGTCAAGCTTTGTTAACCCTTATGAGAGGTTTATCATGCTCTTAAAATCAAGATCACGTACACACCACCCACATATGCACTACTCCTACACTGGGGGTAGGTGCAAAAACATGCCTTTCATCTAGATCCACCTAAAAATATTTTACTCCTACACTGGGAGTGAACACAAAAACATGCTTGTTAGGTTTTTTATCCACCAAAAAAATGCTCTAAGTTCTTGTTTCTATCTCTCAAAAGTTTTATTGCAGAAAAGAGACATGGGGCTATGCAAAGTAATTTATGAAAAAAGAAAGAAAATAAAAAAAGAGTTGAGAAAAAATAGACAAGTGTCCGAGATATCTAAAATAATAGGTACTCAGATGCCTTCCTAAAAAAGAGATGAATAAGATAGCCTATGTTTTGTTGCAAAGTATTTGTTTTCTTGCAAAGTATTTTCAAGTTTCAAAAGAGAGATAAATTTTCAAGGAGCAAAGTAGAATTAGATTAGCCACTATATATATCCACCATACATCCACACACATGCACATCTTGATTTGATTATATGACTCAAATCTCTTTGAATCCGTTGTTTGACTTTACAATATATGCATTGCAAGTATGCCCTAGCTTTCTTCCTACCTATGAACTCCACATAAGCCTTAGTGGTAGGAAGAGAAAAAGACATAATATCTTTATTGTCTTGGTGAGGATCCACAAATACCACATATATTGAGAGACTTGAGAGTGTCATACAATGGAATCTCTGAGTATTATTTTGAAAACTTATAAAAACTCTAGAATAATGGTGGAACAAAGAACTTGAGACATAGTGCTTATCTTGATCGTTCTGTCTTTCAATTGCTTAAGACCCAAGTGAAGGCTAAGAAGCCCCATGGTTGAAGGTAATATGGGTAAGTTTGAAAGTCAAAATAGTTTATTCTAATCCGGAGGAGAATTTTTTTATTGAAAGCATGTGTACTTTTGAGGCATGAAAATATTTTAGCAACTCCTGATCCATTGATGAGTTTAGCTTTGCTCAAGAACTGGCAAAGGTTAAGCTTGGGGGAGCTTGTTAACGGTCACTAACAATAATTATAAACCATTAACATAACCTACATTTATACTTAATTCCATCACCAAACACAGGTCGGCCACCCTGTGGGTCCCACCAGTCAACCTCCACTTCAAAAGTTGGTTCTCCACCGCCTCCTAGATTGTATCTACGTCATTCTTTCAAGTTAGTTTGATCTGAGGGTCTAGAATTGATGCTCCGGCCTATATATATCAGCCCCTATTTCCCTCCCTCAGTAGATCCCTGAAACCCTAATTCATATCATGAGGATAGCCAGCTATCAAAAGAAGATTAGTCCTCCATAGGATTTAGTCCTATGATTAGAAATAGTGAGATAGAGAGTGAGAAAAGAGTTTGGAGGAGGTGCCGGCCTGTCAGTGCTCTCTCTATGGCTTGTACCATGGCGGAATCAAGTTCTATCTGAGCTTGCCTCTAAGATTCCTCTAGTAATCAACTTCTGATTTAAGTAAGTGTCTTGTTTATATTGTTCATCAGGATCACGGCTCTTTTGAGTGCTTTATTCCTATCCTAGAGGGAGTAGAGTATTAATTGTAAGTGTAATCATGGTGCTTAGACTTGGGTTAATTGTGGATGCACCCTGCATTCTGGATCGATGGTAGATCATGTGTGTGACATCAGTTCTATACAGTCTGCATTATATAGCTTCGTTGATCCTTTGTAGTCCACTTCCCGTCTGTAGGCGCAAGTAGGACCCGGTTACGAAGGAAAGCATCCTCTGCTAGTGTCTTTCCTTAAGTAATGTCCTAAGTTGAATAGTAGAAGACTTAAGCTTACCCAAGTCAGAACTAAAGAACCTTAGTATCCTCTCTATGCTCCTATTTATCCTAACCTTGTTGCTACCCCTAGTTAAGTTAGACCATAGTTAATCTCACATGTTTCCCTGTAGATATGATACTTGGAATACCTTCGGGTAAAAGCTACAACGGTATCCATGCGCTTGCGGATTTATCTGTGTGCGTTAATAAATACCAACAATGACCAATCAAACAAGAGGGTGAACAAGCGGTCTAAAAGGAATATGATGGGGGAGACAATGGGGAGGAGAAATGGAAAGGATCTCAGTATGAAAAGGATGCTCTAGTTAATAATGGTTATGTACTTAGTGAAGAAGAGTTTCAGGAGTTCCTTAATTGGAAGGCTAGCAAGGTGTTAGATACAGCTATGAATGAGGTTTTGGAGGAAATGGCTACAAATGTGATGGAAGAGAAGGAGGGGCCCTTGGAGATGGCCTCGGAAGTCCCTGCTTGTGACATCTCTATTGAGACAGAAGAAGGGAAGGATGCGATGGAAGTGGAGGAGAATACATTAGAGACTCAGATAGAAGAGCTGGGAAAAGTTTCAAAAGTGAGTGTGGAAGCAAATGGGGACGGGCACTGCACGCTAGTCGCTCAGGGCGAACATGCTGATGCCAAGTTCGTGGGAGCTGTGCTGATTCCATAGGTCGTGCAGTCCCCTTCCAGGGTGAATCCGCGGCTTGCTGGTGTGGCTGCATAGCATACGCTGGTGCGGGCAGAACGTTTGGTGCAGTCCAGCAACCTGGAGTGTAACAGAGGTAACAACTTGACTAATTCCCCATTTCCCCCCTATCAAATGTTATAGATAACCTTTGGGCTTTGGGCTTAGGGGTGGGCTGTAACAATCGGAGTTCTTTTGAAACGAATGCCCAGAACTTAGTGGAGGGGAATTTAGTTAGTGACAGGCCTTGCCCTTTTTTGGGGCAGGAGAGGTTGAGTTTTTGGATAGTGAATTAGTCGACTCTGAAAGCTTTGAGAGAAAAGCACTAGAGTTTTTGTGTGGCGATCTAATGGAAGAAATTTTCGATGATGACAGTTATCACCTAAGTAGTGATCTTAAAACTGTTCAAAGGAAGCCTGGCACTAAGTCGTCAAGAAAAAGGGCTTCAAGAAAGCTGAAGGTCAAAATTAATAAGATTAATGCGAATGAAGGGAATTTTCTGGAATAGCATAGGTCTTCGTGACTTGGCTAAAACCAAATTTTCTGAGTAATGCTACAAGAGAGCAGGGACTAGATTTCATTACTCTCTTGGAATCTGGTAAAAAGGATTTTACACGGGCTAAGCTTGATAGGTATTGTGGGGGGAGGAATTTTGTGTGGCACTAGACTGAACCGCATGGAAGGTCAGGAGGCATGCAGCTAGGAGTTAATCTAGATGAATGCGATGTGGGAAATATAGAGGAGGGAGACTTCTTTATCAAGTTTCACCTCGGAAATAGGAGTGATGACTTTCACCGGTGCTTAGTAGCGGTCTATGCGGCTGCTCAGCCAGAGTTTAAAGAAAAATTCCTAACTGAATTAGTACAGGCATGTAGGAAAGTCTCGCTCCCTCTACTGGTTGGTGGAGACTTTAATATAATTAGAAGCCCAAGTAAGAAAAATAATGATAACTACGACAATCAATGGCCCTTCCTATTTAATGCTATTATTGATGGGTTAAATTTAAGGGAGATGGAGATGTCGGGAAGAAAATTCACTTGGGCCAATTCTAAAAGTGTACCAACTTATGAAAAATTGGATAGGGTGCTGGCCAGCACGGAGTGGGAGCAAAAATTTTCCTTAGGCACTGTTGATGCATTGAATTGGGAAATCTCTGACCATACTCCCTTCTTATTAGCACTGGCAAGAAGGTACATAGGGGCAGCCAGCCTAAGTTCAAATTTGAACTTAGCTGGTTCCTCCAAAAAGATTTTTTCGAAACGGTTATGAGGATTTGGAAAAGTGTAGATTATGGATCTACACCAATGAAGAAATGGTAGAATAAGCTTAGAAGGTTAAGGCATTTTTTGAGGGGATGGGCAAAGAATATGAATGAAAATTTTAGAAGAGAAAAGGAGGAGCTGTTTCGACTAGCTGGGGAATTGGATATAAAAGCAGAATCCCAGATTTTGAGCCAACAATAGCTAGACCTGAAGCAAAGTGTGAAGGAAAGAATCACACAATTGCTTCGGGAAGAAGAAATCAAATGGTTCCAAAGGGCAAAAACTAAGAATCTGCTAGAAGGGGACAATAATACTAAATATTTCCATATGGTGGCCAATGAAAAGAGAAGGAAAACAAGGATTTTTCAGCTTGAACAAGAAGGGAGAATGATTAAAGGGCAAGAAAACTTAAAAGTTTTCATAACAAAATATTATAAAGATTTGTTTGGGTCATCATAGAGAAATAATTTCTCTCTTGATAAATCACAAATAAATGATATACCTTAGATTAATGTGGAAGAAAATAAGTTGTTGATAGAAGCGTTCACAGAAAAGGAAGTATGAGGAGCCATCTTTCAAATGAAACATAATAAGGCATCAGGACCTGATGGCTTTCCGGCAGAATTCTACCAAGTGTTTTGGTCTCTCATTAAATATGACTTAATGACCATGTTTCGTGAGTTCCACGGTGGTAGCTTGCCTCTTTTCAACCTTAATTTTGGGACAATCACTCTGATTCCAAAACAAAAGGGAGTCAAACAAATTCAATAGTATAGGCCTATCCGTATGCTCAATGTGAGCTTCAAGATCTTTACTAAGGTCTTGGCTAACAGGTTAACTGCAGTGGTTGACAAAGTAGTGAGACAGTCGCAAACGGCATTTATGCTGGGAAGAAACATCCTGGAATGTGTTGTGATATTGCACGAACAAATCATGAGCTGCACAAAAAGAATAAGAATGGGGTGATACTAAAATTGGATTTCGAAAAGGCTTATGACAAAGTCAATTGGTCCTTTGCACAACAGACTCTTAGGATGAAGGGTTTCTCGTCCATTTGGTGTAAATAGATTGAAGAGGTTGTGAGTCGAGGAAGTGTGGGCATCAAAGTAAATGAGGAAGTGGGCCATAACTTCCAGACCAGAAAAGGGCTTAGACAAGGGGATCCCCTGTCACCTATCCTTTTAATTACTTGTGGATATGTTGGCCATCCTTGTTTCGAGAGCAAAGAACTGTGGACAGTTTAGGGGCTTGGTACCTAACCTAGTTGATGACGGGCTATCCATTCTGCAGTACGCAGATGACGGATATTATTTATGGAGGATGACTTAGAGGAGGCTAGAAATCTAAAACTTGTGCTGGTAGCCTTTGAAAAATTGTCGGGCTTGATTAATTTACACAAAAGTGAATTGTTCTATTTTGGTGCGGCTAAGGACAGAATTAAGGAGTACATAGAGCTTTTCGATTGTGCAGAGGGAAGCTTTCCCTTCAAATACTTAGGAATCCCAATGCACTATTGGAAACTCTCAAACAAGCATTGGAGTTCAATAGAGGAGCGATTCCAAAAGAAACTTAGTAGCTAGAAAGGGAAGTTTCTTTCCTCGGGGGGTAGACTAGTGTTGATTAACTCGGTCCTGTCAAGTCTACCGATGTTCATGATGTCCTTTTTTGCCATCCCTAAACGGGTACGAAAAAGAGTGGATTACTATCGATCTAGGTTTTTCTGGTAGTGTGATGAGCACAAAAAGAAGTGCAGGTTGGCAAAATGGAGTACACTCTATAAGCCAAGGTGCATGGGGGACTAGGGATCTTAGATTTGGAAGTTCAGAACAAGTGTTTACTTAGTAAATGGTTGTTCAAGCTTTTTAATGAGGATGGTTTATGGCAAGAGGTACTTAAGAAGAAGTACATCAAAGACAAATGGTTGTCTCAAATTGAAAAACGGCCAGGAGACTCACATTTCTGCTCTGGGTTGATGGAGGTGAAGGAATTGCTACTACAGCATGGAAGGTTCAGGGTTGAGAGCAGTCACCAAACGAGATTTTGGGAGGATGTATGGGTCGATCAAGAACCGCTAATGCGGATGTTCCCGGACCTGTATAGGATAGTAAGGAAGAAAGGGGTATCGGTAGCCAGCGTACTTAGTTCGACTCCGCTGAATATCTCGTTTCGGCGGGGAATAGTGGGGGAGAGACTGAAAGAATGACTCAAGCTAGTCTCTCTAGTGATACCGGTAAATCTAAACAACGACAAGGATAACTTCATTTGGCAAATAAAAAAATGGAGTGTTTTCAACATAGTCGTTGTGTAGAGAAATTATGAAAAGGGAGAAAATTTCGGGGAGACATGTTCTAGAAAGCAAAACTGCCTCTGAAAATTAAATTTTTCCTGTGGTACTTAAAAAGGGGGGTAATTTTAACAAAAGATAATTTAGTAAAGAGAAGGTGGAAAGGAGATTCTAAGTGTGATTTCTGCGGTTTGGAAGAAAATATTCAACACCTTTTTTCGATTGCCATGTGGCTAGATTTGTTTGGAACACGTTGTTTATCACCTTTAACTTTCAACCACCAAGAAGCGCTTCTCATATGTTTGGATCTTGGATAAGGAGATTTGCTCCAGGGCTAAGAAGGCAAATAATAGTGGGAATGATGGCCATATGTTGGGTCTTATGGTTGAATAGAAATGATACAGCATTCCAAAGGTTAGTTACTAACTCTTACTTGCAGGTAATTTTCAGAGGAACTTTTTGGATCAGGCAATGGTCCTTGCTGTCTAACCCTGCTGTCTAAAGAGGAAGAGGAAAGAATGATGAAAGAAGGATGTCGTAACATTCAGAAAAAAAAAACTATTCTTAAACCCAACAACAGATGTTTAGAAGGTGTGGCGCTACAACTCTTCGGCTCCAAGGAATGGAAGACTCTGAAGAGAATAGGAGCGTAAAGTCCTCTTGTGACGCCTGTCTTTTGAAGTTGGATTTTATTTTTCTGTTGTATGTGATGAGGACTATTTGTGTTGTTACCTTCTATTGTAAGATCACATGATATTGTCAGGTCGGTCCGCCGAGCGGAACTATGGGCTGAGTCCCATTCTTGTATGTTTTAAGCTCTAAGCATTCACTGGTGAATGTGAAGGCTGGGATGTTTATTCTGTAATCTAAAAAAAGTTTATATTACCAACAAGGAACCAAGAATCTTTAGAACCAGATTATTACAGCAAGAACACAGGACTCTTAACAAGATTTTTAGGAAGAATTGCAAGTCCGCTTTTTCGTCATAGTAGGAAACAAGCTGCCTATTTATAGATCAAACAGCCAGAAATCACTAACAGAATATTAAAGAATGATCTAGCAATAAAACAAACTGACAAGATTATGGCTACTTCATTTCATTCTGAAAGTCATGAGACAGTAGGAGCTCAACGCAAAACAATCGCGGCTGCATAGGTCAAGCACAAGATACTCTGAGAAAAAAAACATATGCAAACACATTAGCACTGGAACTGACTGAATACAAGAACTCAGAACAGCGTTGAGCTTTTAGTTTGCCGCACTAAGTTTCAGAAGCAAGTCAATCAACTGAAAACGCATAATCAAACTCCCAGATATTCTATTAATAAACAATTCCAAAAAAACAAGTGGTACAGCCTACCAAGAAAAAAGGACAATCAGGCCATACATAAAAGATAATGTTCCACTCCATTGACATAGGAAAGAAAGAGGCATACATAAATTTACAGTCAATATGAATGACCCCTCCCCTCCCTCTGTGTTCTTTCTACACTGATATGAGAAATCAGTGTTCTTATTAGAAAACACAAGACTCACGGACAAACCAGAGAGTGAATTTCTACCAGATATAGTTTTACCATATTCTTTTGGCTAGCATCAACAGCACATAACATAAATCCACTCTGAATTCTGGCCAAATATATTCCATTCATCTGGAATTAAAGTTTATATTACCCACAAGGAACCAAAAATCTTTACGACCAGATTATCACAGCAAGAACACAGGACACTTAACAAGTTTTTTTAGGAACAACGGCAGGTGCTCTGCCTTTTCATTATAGTTCAGGAAACAAAACAGTAAGTACAGGAGTTTCCTACAAAAGACGAGTAGAGAAAGGGAAAAAATGAAGTTTCCCTTCCAGCATCCTAATCTAAGTGCAAACTCCTGCTTCATCCTGGCCCCTCCACGGTTCAAAATGTACTGCTCCAATGAAGGTCTCATAAGCCGATTTCGACAAATACCGTCCAGTAGCTGAGAACCTCCATCGATGCTTGTCCGGGACGCTCAACATTAGCTACACTTCCTCTTGCAGGTCCACGATTCCTATGAACTCGGCAAGACCAGCAACACTGACTGAGAGCACCCCAGATGCCGTGAGTCCATTGATGCTCATGCAACACTTCACTAACTTTACGTCGATTCCATCGCCGTTTCGGGACCAGGGCGAAAATGTGAGGGGCCAGGACAGCAAGGACAGGCCGTGGAGCCAATTGTCGGTCCAGAACAGAGTGGTATTTCCATCACCCACAGTTGTGTTCATGGCTGCGGCAAAGAGAGCTTTGACTGGCTCCTGCACTTGAATAGGGAAGGCAGCCCACGGTTTGTCCAGCTGAGTTCCTTCTAACCATAACCATCTCATTTGATGTGCCCAGCACAAAGATTTCAGATCATGATTCCCGCGCCGTGATGTGAATCCTCAAATCAGCACGCAGAGCAACCTGGATTGGAGCCCTTGCTTCAGAGGGACAGCAACCAGTACTCAATCGGTTCCCAACGCCTGGACGCGCAGATCAACCAAGGAATTTTATGTGCGAACAAGTGCCGCACAACCTGAGTCGAATGGCATGTCCTCACCAACGCCGCCGCAGCAAAATCCAAGCTCAAGTTCAGGAATTTTACATGCGAACAACTGCCGCACAACCCTTCACCGCGAAAACTGGAGAGTAGTTAGTGGCCGCCAGACCACCGAGTTCTAGTGGCCGAGTTACTTTCGTCCAAGCCAGCAAGCAGTGTCCCCCTTTTGCAACCCTCTATGGATATTATCCATGGCCTTCAGTACCCAAGGTGGCAGGTCCACCGCCATCGCAAGGTCTGTCGTTGTACCAAATCCAATTCCTCTGTGGAGCAGCGAATTGGTGTGACGCAGCTCTTTTGAATATTCGTTTTCAACACTGTAGCTGCGCTAAACACCCATAAAATAGAATATATCTAATTGACATTATTGTCGATAATTATCAGAGTCTACCAAATAAAACAAAAAATATTTCTGATTATTTTGATAATTTCGAGGTTTATTTTTCTTCCTAGTGCATCTCATGAGGATTAACTTGGATGCTCCTTTGGAGCCTTTAATTAATAATTGTAAATCGCAAAATTTGGGGGTTACTTCGCATTCTCTTTAACAATGGCAAAGGTGGTTAATTATACAGAAATCCAGGGTGTCATTGTAGTTACATTTCATAATGGCATAGTGGATAACTTAGGTGTAATTATAGGTTACTTTATGTATTTTTTAGAATTCCATATATGATTGTTATTTATAAAATAAAGTACATCTAATTACTATTATTGGTGATGATTATTAAAGTCTACCGGTGTTTCTGATTATTGTACGAATCTCCATAATTTTTTTCTAGCGTGTCCGGTGAAAATTAACAGAGATACATTTAGAGCTTTTAATCGTAAGATTTTTTTTGATTCTTCGAGATGCCATAAAAAACGAATTTCCAGCATGCATGTGTTTGCTATCATCCTAGCACACCCAGCGATGTCACCAGCCCCCGACCGATCTAGAAAAGCAAGTCTATTGTAAATACGTTTTTGCTAGTTTCAACACGTTCATGAGACACTTTTCCAGTTAAGACATGTATTGGCCACTCCATTGCTCCCTCGGCCCCGCCACCTTGATCCTTGATACTCGTCTCTTCTCTCCACGGCAAGAATTTAATAGGATATGGTTTTAATAATTTATAATTTAATTTCTAAAGCCAGACAGCCGGGCAGGTACTTGAGCCCCCTGCCACTCCGGAATCTGATCTCTTTCCCCTCTCGATGTATTGTTACGTAGCTTTGCAATAGGTTATCTATATACTCTCTCCGTCCTAAATTTTAAGTTATTTTAATTTTCTTGGAGAGTCACGTTATCTAAAGTTTGACCAAATTTATATAATAAAATAATAATATTTATGTTACCAATTAAATATTATTAGATTCTTTATTAATTATATTTTCATAGTATACCTATTTGATGTCAGGAATCTTTATAAATTTCTCTAGAATTTTGGTTAAACTTGAGATGCTTTGGCTTTCTAAAAAGTTAGAATGACTTATAATTTCGGATGGCTTTGCTTTGTAGCATGTTGATAGTACGGCCTTGTTTAGATCCCAAATTCTCCTCCCAAATTCCACTATGCAAAAAGGAGATTCCTCATCACATCAAAATGCCGGCAAATACATGGAGTATTAAATGTAGATAAAATCAAAAACTAATTGCACAGTTTTGTTGTACTTTGCGAGACAAACATTTTGAGTGTAATTAATCAATTTTTGGACAATTTTTTGCACTAAAAAACAAAAGCTGCTAGCAGCAGTGGCCGATTCGGCCAGCTGAATTCGGCAACTGAACACGGCCTACGTTGCTTTCCTGTATGTCCTTGAAATAGAATGTGAACCTTCTATATGTATGCTCTCTGCCTCTGCATCTCCGAGGATGTACTACGTGCATATGTTTAGGAACAAAGGGACTTTACCAGAATTACCGGAAGAAATGGTTCGTATCAGATTAAAAAAAAGAAATGGTTCGTATCAACTCTGACGGTAATTCCCGCGTATATTTATAGCCTGCATGTAGATTCTTTTATCTTGTTCAGATTTTATCTAATTTCCTAATTTCCTGCTTGTGTTGATTGGATCCCAGGTTTCCAATTTACAGAAGGAGAAAAGTAGCACGAATGGTGCGCAAAACCTTTGAAAACAAAAGAGATGACAGTAGCTGAAAAAAAAGTGGTTGATCATCTATTAGCTCCGCTCCCCTTCACAACTTTTCCTACCTTATTAATTATAGTCGCATTATTAGTTTGAATGAACTTTGGAGGATACGAGAAAGAAAAAGGTAATGGAAGAAGATCCATGGAGACGTATCCAGCCAATCCTTTATTCTCGACGTCCATTTGTTCTTGATTTTTTTTTTTTTTGCGAATTAAGGAAATAGTAGTAGCTTCCAAAATATTCATACGCACACCAACAAAGTTTAGGAACATGAAAAAAAAGAATTAAAGATGATGACGCGATAAGTCTGATACCTTCCCCTTTCCACAATGCCTTGTCAATCGTCTTTCCGGTCCCAGGATGAGATTGAGATCTCCTTGCCAACACCGTTGTTGATGCACCTTTGGTTCTGGTTCTGGTTATGGTCATGGTGACCGCAGGCACACTTTTGCGTTTTTTTTCCCTGCACCTGGCACGGCCAGCGTGATTCCCCTGTTCTCCTCCCGGTTTTGCTCGCCCCCTTCCTCTTCCGTCGGCCGTTGCTTGCTCCAGCGATCTTCCTTCCTCTTCCATACATACACACACCCTACTATCCTAGCCCTAGCGACGGCATCAAACACCCTGTTCGGGCTGTTCTTTCCAGATTTGTTTAGTCCCCCTCTGGTTCCTCTTTCTGGGGTTCTTGCTTGAAACGCAGCCCTACCCGGCGACCTATTAATCCCTCCCTCCCCTGTCTCTTTCATGCTCGTGCTCTTGCGACACTACCTCACCCTTGCCGCCTTGTTTTCTTTCTCCTCCTGCAAAAGCAGTTTCTTTTTCGGGGGTCCGGCTATACTTCCAGGAGTTCTTCTTGCCGGCGAAGCTTGCTCTGTTCTTTCGCCTGCCTGCGCCCTTACTAACCGCTTCTAGATTGATTCTTGACCCAGAAGATAGTCTAGTTGAAACTTCCATATAGTTCCTGCTTGATCCCACAATTCACAAAAACCTTGGCGATCACACACTTGCCGATCGACCGCCCGCCCCGATCGGCCGGCCAGTTCACGGTCACCACGAACCCAGGCCGCCGTACAAGTCCAGAACAATCTCCCTCCGCCGTGATTCACTGAGCGCGACCCGCCGTCCATGGCGCGCTCCGGGCACTCCCTGTCCCTGGCCGTGGCGGCGCTGGTGCTCGCAGTGGCGCTGTGCACGGCGGCGCGGCGGACGTGCGCGATCGGCGTGAACTGGGGCACGCAGCTGAGCCACCAGCTGCCGGCCAGCACGGTGGTGCGCCTGCTGCAGGACAACGGGTTCGACAGGGTCAAGCTGTTCGACGCCGAGGACACCATCCTGGGCGCGCTCAAGGGCTCCGGCATCCAGGTCATGGTCGGCATCCCCAACGACCTGCTCGCCGACCTCGCCGCCGGCGGCAAGGCCGCCGACAACTGGGTCGCCAAGAACGTCTCCGGACACGTCCGCGACGGCGTCGACATAAGGTCCGTCGTCACACACCACTGCTGCTTCTCGTCGCATACTTCTCCCTTACTATTATTACCTCTGCTTCAGAAACGCATCCTCCCAATTTGCAAAACTTTGGTCATAAATAATGCACGAATGGGCATTTAGCTTTGTCAGTAATCACTTCTGAAAACAATTTTTTTTACCTTCATTACAAAAATTGTTTTTTCTTCATATTTAATAATGCAAAGAGCTAGACAAAAACAATGGTCAAATAAATGTACTGTTTTGCACATCATGATTATGTCAAGGAAAAAAGAATGAAAATACTACATTGTTTTTTTTCTTTTTTTTTTGAGTTGTTTGCAGTAGGTAGCAAAGCAAGCAAAGCGAGCCTAGGTTCCTCCCTTTAGGGGAAGCCCACAGGTGTAAGCAATCTGAAATTCTGTCTCGACCATTTCCCAATCAAAGGCGGTTATGGATGGACGGCTTTTTCAGCCTTTTTCGCCAGTGCTCCTTCGCACCCAGCATAGCTTTGAGGGTACCAGAAAATCTATGGGTGTTGGTGCTGCCACTTGCTCTGTGTGTGTGTGGCTTCACATTGGTGACATGTTGATTGGGACATGTATGCCATTGGCACTGACTACTAGTGTAGGAGTAGTAGAAAGACAAAAAGCCCAATCACTCACTCTCGAGCTTGACACGTTTAGCATCAGGATCTTTGTCTTCTCTTCTAGACCATGCTTCATGATCATATCACCAGTCCATCCAGAAAGATCATGTACCTGTCACGTCTCCATGGATCATGCGTTGTGGGATGACTGAATATATTCCATCTCCAACCTTCCACCGGGTCCTTGCTCTGGCATCTGTTTGGAATGTAGTAGGAATTTCTGTTCTCGATTCATTTGGAATTTAATTGTTTCATGACTATTTTGTTAAAGTGGGCACTGGATTCTTGGTTGTGTACCAAGAAATTCAGAGCTCTAGGGTGATTGTCTTATGATTGGGTAGAAAGGGGTGGAGACCCCCATATGTGAATTTCTTGGCTTCACCCAACGGAAATGTGGTGCTAGTCAATGTCGCAATCACACTTCTTTTTCAGGATATGGTCTAAAAAAAACCTTCTTTCAGGATTTCCCATGTTATTGTTATTAGTATATAGCCCCTGGATTACGGGAACCTCTAGGGGACCATAATTAAATGCGAAGAAGATCGCATAAACACAGGACGAGCCCCACAAATAATCATCTCGAGTTCAACATCATGATTTGGTGAAGATTTTCAGTGTATCATGTACTCCTACAATCATGCTTCCCTGTATGATGCATACATGTAACCGTATGGCAGTGGTCCTCTACTCCTCTCACATCATCGATCTGCCTCTAAGATTTGTTTCTCTTAGCAATTCTTTTGTTCTGGTGTGAAAATTAGCACCGAACAAGAGAATTCAATAAATTCCTAACAAAATTTCTGCCTTTTCAAATCAAATGTTTTAATCTGACTGTTTTTACCTCTGTCTACTATCCTAGTGACCAAAACTTAGTCTGAACTTTTGACATAATATTGAAGATGATTGGATTTGATGCAATGGGAATTTAAGATTTCTATAGATTTTATATATACTTGTGACTTGTCTATTATATTATATATACATACAACTAATATATATGTCTTTCGTTTTCCTGACGGACGGACACGGACACGGACTGACGGACAGGTACGTGGCGGTGGGCAACGAGCCGTTCCTGGAGACGTTCAACGGGACGTACCTGAACACGACGTTCCCGGCGATGCAGAACATCCAGGCGGCGCTGGTGAAGGCCGGCCTTGCCGACAAGGTGAAGGTGACGGTGCCGCTGAACGCGGACGTTTACCAGTCGCCGACGGGGAAGCCATCGGACGGCGACTTCCGCGCGGACATCCACGGCCTGATGCTCACCATCGTGCAGTTCCTGGCGTCCACGGGGGCGCCCTTCGTGGCCAACGTGTACCCGTTCATCAGCCTGTACGCGGACCCCAACTTCCCGCTGGACTACGCCTTCTTCCAGGGCTCCTCGTCGCCGGTGGTCGACGGCGGCGTCACGTACCAGAACACCTTCGACGCCAACCACGACACGCTCGTGGCGGCGCTGCGCCGGAACGGCTTTGGCAACGTGTCCGTCGTCGTCGGCGAGGTGGGCTGGCCCAGCGACGGCGACGCCAACGCCAACCTCGACTACGCGCGCCGCTTCAACCAGGGGTTCCTCACCCACATCGCCTCCGGCCAGGGCACGCCGCTGCGCCCGGGCCCCGTCGACGCCTACCTCTTCAGCCTCATCGACGAGGACCGCAAGAGCATCCAGCCGGGCAACTTCGAGCGCCACTGGGGCATCTTCTACTACGACGGCACGCCCAAGTACCCGCTCAGCCTCGCCGGCGGCAACGGCTCCACGCTCAAGCCAGCCAGGGGCGTCAAGTACCTGGAGAAGAAGTGGTGCGTGCTCAAGCCCTCCGCCAACCTCGCCGACCAAAAGGTGGGCGACAGCGTCAGCTACGCGTGCGGCCTCGCCGACTGCACCAGCCTCGGCTACAAGACCTCCTGCGCTGGCCTCGACGCCAAGGGCAACGTCTCCTACGCCTACAACATCTACTACCAGACAATGGACCAGGACCACCGCGCCTGCGACTTCAACGGCCTCGCCACCACCACCTCCGTCGACCCGTCCGCCGGGACATGCCGCTTCATCATCGAGATCGACGTCGGCGCTGCCGCGCCGCGCTCTGCCACGGGCGTCGCGGCCGCCGTGCTCACGGCCTTGGTGCTGTCCGTATTGTTGTGAAACTGAATGACCCTCGTCACATAGACCGATCGTCGTCTGGGCGCCTTTTGTCTTTAGCTCGCTTCTGGTGATGCCATGAGAATCATTGACTACTACTACTAGTACCTATTAATTGTTCATCTTAATCGCCATGTTTCTTTTGGTTTTGGATAGATCTTTCTTTGATTTCAAAATGTACGTACTCCCTCCATATCAGATTTAGAAGCCGTTTTGGATAAGGTTTTAGTCAAACATTGAGAATATAAATCATCAATAACTTTTAAGTTGTTGAGTTTGCAAATGTAAAAATTATATGAATAGATTTGTCTTGAAAAATACTTTCATAAAAGTATACATATATCATTTTTTATAAATATTTTTTTATAAAAATAAGAGGTTAAAGTTGTGTTTTGAAGACCGTGTCACCGTCCTAAACGACTTCTAAATCCGATACGGAGGAAGCATGTGTTACACTGACACCTTGTCAATTAATATTGTGCCCACCCGGATTGAGTGTTCGACAGAGTGCTCATATTTTTCAGTTCATTATTCTTTCAGTGATAGCCCATAGATACGTGGTTGTCGATAGTAGGGTGCATGCGTTGATTTAAGTCAATTTTGAGATCAACATCGGCGGCGCCGTCGGACGGTGCAAATTCTCACTGAAATATTAACATGCGAATAAAAAACGCACCTCACGCACGTCTGACACACCTGCCCCGACGCCTAACCTGCCCTCATCCACGCACCCCACCCCCCATCCCCATCCGTTCGCCCTGCACCCGTAGGCGCACCACCGCCCCATCGTGCCCCTGATCCCCGCCCCCTGCGCATCGCACACCAAGTCCGCTAGCCACCGGCTTGTCACGCCCCCATTCCTTGGTGCCCCCTGACTCTCCGAACAACATCAAACATGTGCAACATGAAACACTTGAATGCAACATAAGCATGAAACAAATGAAACATCTGGAACATATACTTGCAACATATGTGTGATGTGAAAACATATGCAACATCCAGATAGAATACTTGCAACTTGCAACATGAAAACACTTGCTGCAACAGAAGACTGAAACAGATGAAATATTTTGGAACATACTGTTGTAACATATGTGTGAAAACATATGCAACATCCGGATCAAAAACAATTGTAACTAGGGATGAAAACAGATCGGATACGAACGGGTATCACTAATATTACATTTGTTTTCATATTTCTGCCCGGATTCGGATTCGAATACGAATAGTGTCAACCATGCCGGATAAGATAATATACGATTGGATATCGACATCATAAATATGCGATTTGAGTATTCGGATACGGATACGGTATCAGATGTTGAATATCCGGACTCGGATACGGACGGATCTAAACCTCTCTAAACGGATTCGGTCTCGAATACGGTCGGAAAATATCCGTACCGTTTTCATCCCTGATTGTAACATATGTCTGGAAACAGGATGAAACATTTGGACAAACACTTGCAACATGCCTCTAAAACATGCTTGCAACATATGAAATGTAACGGAACCGTCCAAATTATAAGAGCACAAGTACAAAAACAATCACCGAAATGATCAAATTCTCGCACTTGAGCCCATATAACTCCGGTAGTCCAATGAAATCACGAGGGATTTCAAACCAACCAACATACAAGCCAAGATCGTAGTGATTCAACATAACAAGTCACATGTTACATCCGTTCACAAGTAATTCAATATACATCGGAGTTCAACATAGTTATTAGAACTTACATTGAAAAGTAGCGGAAGCAAAGTAATTTGAAACTAACATTATTCTTATTTCAACTACATGCCAGTACCACGGTCGACTTCCAACAAAAGCATTAGAGATAAGGTAAATAAGAAGGATCATGCCCATGATCACACTCCGCCTCTACGGCAGGAGTCAACCAACTCTTGCAGCCGCCATGATACATCATAACCTGCAACAAGTGGGGATAAAACCCTGAGTACAAGAAGGTACTCAGCTAGACTTACCCGTCAGAAACCAGAAATAAGGTGACACCAAGGATCATGCAAGGCTGATATGAAGTGGGCTAGCTTGACAACATTTTGCATAAAAGCTTAATATCGATGATCAATCATTAATGCTTAAGCATCAAGTAAATTATCATTAACCTGTCATCTATATTAGCACCTGTACTAGAGCACTCATTTTATTAGGAGCAAACAATATTAACCATAGCAGGTATAAATTGAGGCAACCTTTTCATCGTGATCCAATTAACCATCCGTTCAATTTAATGGAATCTACGTTGCCGCTGCTCAAGTCAAGTGCTCACTAACCGGGAGCGATGGCGATTCGAATCGAATTCCTATCCAGCTGGAGGGGTATTTCTAACACTCACCGTGCAGACCCCTGCCAGGATCGCACAGGCCACCGTTTCATATGATTCAGGAATCGCGGGTCCGAATAATGTCGCGACCCCAAGGGCGACACTCTGCCAGGTGATAGAGACTCTAACCCCCCCTTGGTCTCACGCCAATGTCCCCAAGCACATCCTTTCTCTCCTCCAAGAAGCAACCTACCATTTGATTCCCGGCCTGAACCACATTACTCGGCTTCGCGGTCGGAACGGGTTATCCGGCCAACTAAGTGTTAGACTGCGTTCAACATGACTCAAGGACGTACAGCGAATCGGTCCTTAAACGACTCAGACGGGGATAGATCTACACTCAAGACCTCCATGCCTTGTTGCTTCACTATCATCATCCCGCCCGGTCTCATTTCATTTTATTAACACATGGTTCCATTCCACGATAGCAAATATAGCCAACCGTGCCATATATGAATATCCCTATATCTCGCAGGTGACAGGAAATCACCTGACTTCTACCGCTTAAGGCAGGGCTAAGCATCTACTCGATCCTAATCTATGTAGGATTCAAGGATTCATATATTTGGACAAGGAATGATATAATGCAGCAAGGGTTTCCAACCAACTCCTATCACTTAATGCAACAATACTTATAACATATATAGAATTAATTGCTTTAAAGATAGGAGGCTTATAATGCTCCGGGGCTTGCCTGGGATCCGACTCAAGTTAGAGTATGTCAGATGAGTTCGCTTGGCGAGCATCTTCCAATCTATCACTTGTCCGGTCCTTCTATCTTCGGGTTTGGCTCCACCTTAGATCCTTTACGCGTTTCTGCTAGCGTACCTAAATGAGGTGCAATAATGCATATGTATGAATGCATAGAAGTGCAATAAATAAAGTAATCAAACAAGCATACCAACGTTCTCTTAAACACCTAGAGCTAATTAACTTAATCATCACTACGGCATAACATAGAAGATTGCAAACACATAAATCAAGACACAAGTCTTATAAGATCCTAAGGTACCAACCCAAGTACTTTCAAAGGTATGAGTCACACTTCAACACATTAGCATGACAAAGTTAATCAAAGTACTAGAACCAGAAATTGCTACCTTCTGGACATCAGACCAACAGCTGAGTAATTTAATCATAACTGGAGATCTACAGCTCCAAATGACTTGCAAGAAGACATTATGGAAAGCTTATGAAATTATCTATATTTCATTTATAATTATCACAGCATGATTCTAAAGTTTAACATGTCGAATTTACATAAACACAGCAACTGATCTAACAAGACAGAGAGCAAGCAATTCTGTACCCCAACTTTAAACAGCTACAACTCCTAAACCACATGGCCAAATGTCACCAAATTTTAACAGTAGCTAGATACATAAATTATCTACAACTTTTGTATAAATAAGTTTCACAACAAAGCACATTATCATGAAGAACTTTACCAAGTTTTCAGATCTGTCCAGAAACCTTGTTTGCAAGGAATAATTATTAACTTATGTTGCAAACATATACTTGGACAAAACTAACTTTACCAACATGTCACACATGACTAATGAACACCAGAAAACATAGTGTCAATTACTAAATAAATTCTTTTAATACATTTTCTTAATTTATTTGGATAATTAGGTGGAATTATGAACACCTATCAAAAGTGCATAATAAATTCTACCAAAATTACAGAGACCTACATATGCTCCCAAAAGTCTACTGTCCAAATTTGAAACCATTTGGACATGTATAACAACCTCTATGAAAAAGACAAATGACTATTGCAATAAATCATGTAAAAGCAAATTAAACCTAAAACTCAATATTTTCTGTGAACCCAAGGCCATATTATGAATCAATATGATAGAGAAACATCATACTCAGGTAATGAAACAACATTTTCCATTTTATCATTTATATACTATTTATAAGCTATTTACTAAGCCATAGACAATTTAACTCAATAACTTGAGCATATAGTAAGCAATGATCATGAAATTCATACCACAGTACATCCATAGCATGACAAGCCTACCATAAAAATTTCACGTCAATTGGAGCAACACAACTCAAGATATAAAAATAACAAGCAATATAAGGTAAATTCCTTATTTATCAAGGTCCAAACAAAACCCTAAGAAAACAGTGAACAACTAGTGTGTTTAATATTTTTCCTAGCAAGTACATGTCATCACAAAATTAACAAAACAAGAATCACTATTTTTGGGGTTCTAAAACTCCAGATCTTGCTCTGGTCAAGTTTATAAGCATTTTTAGAACCTTTTTAAAGCTTAAATAAAGACATCAGAAAACTTCTACAAACATATAACATATTATGACTCCACTGCATAGATCTCTTCTCAAGGTTTCCAAAAAGTCCACACTTACCATTTTTGGACTTTCCTAGTAGGAGATATGAATTTTAGAAGACTTAACAAAATTCTAAAATTCAAAAACGAATTTATCTACTTCACCCTAGATCTGCCAGGTGCACCCGGACGTGTACCCCAACTGTGCCTCACATAACGATGACATGCGGGGCCTGCTGCTCGGTTGGGCCCACCTGTCATGCTCACACACCAAGAGATAGAGAGAGGGGAAGCCGGCCTTCAACCTCAGGCGCCGGAAGCAGAGGACGGCGGCGAGGTGGGCTCGGCCGACCGGCGGGACGGCGCTCCGACGACGAATGGCGGTGGTGGAGTGGCAGGAGGCTCGCGCGCGTGCATGGCAGCATCGGCTCGACCAATCATGGCCGGTGGTAGCTCGGTCGTGTTCGCGGTGGCCGGAGAAGGGAACGGAGCAGAGGCATCGAAAAACGGTCGATTGCCGGCGCGGTGGTCGATGACGATGGAGGAGAAGTGGCGGGGAGCATCCACAGGCCCGGGCGCATCTCCGAGCAGCCATGGCTCGACCAGAGGTGGCCCCTGGCCCCCTGGCCACGTGCTACCCCATCGGCGACGGACATGGTGTCGGTGGCCGTGTGACAGGGTGGCTAGGAGCGGTCGGGGATGGGTGCGGTGGCTACAGCAAGGAGAGGCAGAGGTGGTGGTGCTTGATTGGGATGGAAAGAGAGCACAGCAGTGATTGGGGCGGGAGCTTCAACGCACGGCAATGGCGGCTCTGGCAGCTAGCGACCATGGATCGGCCAGAGAGCGAGGGGGAAGCAAGCGAGAGCGTGTGAGGCGAGTGGGAGATGGGGAGCTCGGTCTCGGCGTCTCCCAGTGACCCAAGTCCACGGGACGCGCGGTAGCGAGTAGGGCACGCGGCAGCATCGGCGGGCGCGCTCTGGGCATGAGCGCCACGTCCGGACGCGCGTCGTCCATGGAGGCAAAATGTCGAGCACGTGGCAGGCGCGGTTCAGCCCGACTTCGGATCCGATTTCAGCATATTCCAGCGAGATTCGGAACAGACGCCCTATACAAAAGATCTTCATCTTTATCTGGTCTACCAACTTGATTAAGGGTGATAGGCCATTAGAGCAACATATTAGGAGGTAATTAGGCTCCAAAGTCGACACTGTCAGTGACTTGATAGTGATTAAGCTTTGCTCGGTTTTCACTAGTTTTGAGGTGCCAAACTTGATCAAACGAATTCCAACTTTTTACATGTTCTTCTCCAAGGAATATATTCCAACTTTTATATTTGGCTCAATTTAAGTTGCTTAACAAAAAATTGGAGAACGCGGAATGCCAACCGGTATTGGTGCTGGAATTCCTGGACTTGGAATATTTCTAAGTCTGAAACAAACTGCCGTAGATTCAAACTTTGGGCCATGGTTTGACTTATTTCCAAGCTAAATCATGGTATGCTCCAAAAACAAAGTTTGTTGCACACAACTCAAGCTACAACTTTTATTAAAGGATCGTGGACTGGTTCAGCATGGTTATGGAGATAAAGATCACCAAACATGTCAACTTATTACTACTAACTCAGGACTTAGAATATTTTTCTAAGTGCTGAAAACAGCAGCTGAATCCACATTGTGATCTCTATTTGACTAGGTTAGAGGCCAAACTAGCTCTTGACCATTAAATAAAGTTTGTTCTACACAAGATGAACTACAACTTTTGTTTAAGGTCAAACCTCATAACTGGTACAGAAATCAAACTTTCACTTTGGTCAAAGTATCAACTCGATAAAGCCAAAACTAGGGTTTTAGGCCAATCGGGGCAATTTCTTGACATTTGCTCAACATGAACCCTTCATAACTTTTGTTGTAGAGTTCATCTAGAGTCATTTGGGTAAAGTTGCAAAGCTTGGTTGATGATCTATAGTTCCATTAACTAATGGGGCAAATTCCAATAGGAATGGAACTTATCATTTCATGTGACTTTTTGATTCCAAACTCCATGAAACTTTTCTAGGGGTCACTATAGATAGTTATTGAGGTGAGACATGTGAAGATACTTTGATAGCAACACCCAAGCATATATCTTTTAATTGAGCCTATATGTAAGCAAGGGTGCAATATCCAAGTTTAGGTCAGGGCTTATCTCCATAGGTTTGACTTTGACATCGTCATCTCCACTAATCTATCATGTTTGATCTTAAACCCACCACTTAATTGGTGATAAACACCTGGGGTGTTACAGCCCTCCCCCTTTAAAAGAATCGCGTCCCGAGATTCGGAATGGAAGATCTCTTAAGGAAGAGAGACACGTTATCAAGTTCCCAACATTTGCTATAGCGTTCAGCTATAAAGCTTCAACATCGGTGAACAGTTCGGTCAAAGGCACTTTCTGATACGTACTCTTCATGGTAAAATTTGTCTGAAGAATTTCCTTCATTGACTTCCATGAAGCATTGTTACTTTGGGAGGAATCCAAGACAACGCAGTACTTCGTTCTCATTATACAGAGATCAATTGGTCCATAAGCTAACCATACACAAGTATCTCTTCTTCTCTAGTGAACATAGTATGGGCCGTATGAACTCCACACTAGACCAGAATTATCAGAAGTATACTCGTTGAAATGACTCTATGTTCACAAAGTTTGAAAAGCAGTCCTCTACCAAAATGGCTTGAGCACAACCTTCCAAAAGTGTGAGACCATAGACGACAAATATACTCTGAGGCTATAGGATACTGACTAACCAATAGACAAGGTCTATGTTGGTCGTAAATGTTCATTCATTTAGGCATCAACTAATGGAAAACTACTTAAGGTTCCATGTGTGCAGTTCTCTTTCTCTGATGACAACACTGTATTATCTGAGTTTGTCGAGGGTCAGTGAATGTGATAGCTGACTCTATCGGCTCCGTATTTCTGCCAAATGTTACCTAAGAAGATTCTCTTATCCAAAGGCAATAGTTATCTGGGTTGAATCAGATGCAACCTCTTGGGTAAAAACATTTATAAGGTACCAAAGTATGTCATCATTTGGAAAATAATTCCCAAAGAAAGATGTAACGAGGCCTTAAGGACAATAAAAGTTGTAATATTTACTAAACCGCGGGAAATAGTCTACCACCAAGCGGTTGAGTAAAATTTTCTTTTGTGACTTAGTTGCACTATAAGTTGAGTTGACTTGCAGTGTAGAAACTTTGTCAGGCCAACCTTTCACCTTGAGGCTTCCTTTTTAGGATCAAACAGCAGCTCTAAGATAGGAAATCTGTTGTTTGACACTTTTTAGATTGCTTTCAAATATTCCTCAACACTTTGTCCAATAAAGTTATAAACAAACCATTTGTGGCACCTATGGGCACATGGATGCTAATTGAAACTAGGTCATGCTTTCTCTAATTCTTCGCTTTAGTTGATAGAACACCTTGCACTATATGTGTGATTGTCCAAGCTGAATTTGACTTGGTAATACAAGGTCTATCGAAGAAAGTGGTACTTGTAGTGTTGAGTGGTTCTGTTGTTTTCTTGCTCAACCTCGTTCCATGAGACATAGTCTTCGTAGCTACCAAGGGGTCGTTACCTAGCTAGAGATTAACCTTCCTAATGGTAACTAATTAGCTGTCTCTCAACACTAAAAAGTTCTAAACCTTTACTCTTGATAGCCACAACTGTGGTCGATGCAGAACAGATGGTTGCCATCGAAGTTAACAGATAAAGAGTCACACCAGAGATGGTTGATTTCGATTGTATGGCCATTATGCATATAAAGGTTAAAAATTGCTTAATGTGATGATCGAGTCTTATCCAACGGATGACTCATCCAACATTAATTGTTGTGTGTCCTTTTTATCCAATAGGAATGAGATACGTTGCTCACTAGATGATGTTCGTCAATATTGGGACAACTAAGTAGAGTCACAAGTCTACCACTTCATGTGGTCTGTTAATGTTTATGTCAGTGACCTGTTCTTCAAAGTTTATCCTCTTAGCAATTTCAGGAGAAAGCTCTACTACTTTTGGTTCAAGATATGGATCTTACGATACGATATGGAAAGATAACCAAGAAGGAACACAAGAAAATAACACATCGTCTGTCGTTTCATAATGGATCATGACTAGAAACCGTGATACCAGCGCGTGCCAAGCAGCCAGCCATGTGTCTGCAGCCACAGGAGGCCCTTGGTTTCGTCGCGGCACCATCAGCTGCTACTCATAACACCATTACTAAACATACAACGAAAGTGAAATTTCAAGTGGCACCGATGGGTTGTAAGAACAAACGCCATATAAGGAGGGATAGCAAGCAAAGATAGTCACAAGGTTTAGAATCAACAGGGAAGCTATTCGCAGATCAAAACATAGCACAAGAGAACATAGCTCAATTGCCGAAGGTGACTAAGCACGAGATTTTTACTTGATTCAACTCACGCCTAGCGTTGATGAAAGTTAACTGGGTTGGTCAGTCGATAAGGGTCTTTACAAAAAGGGTTGGAAAACATCCACAGCTTATACAAACATGTCGGAGAACTAAACTTTGGGCTTTCGGTCAAGCAAAGGCATGGATACAAACATTCAAGGACTAACCACTAAGTCCACAGGCTCAGGCTCCTAAGATAGAGAACCTAATGGAAGATAACAACTATACAATTACGTATGTAAACTTTGTTATAGGATAAAGCTATGTGACCCTCGTATGCTCACCGAGGACAAACGAGGTGACAACTAGGGTACTACCTAGATAACAAGCATACATACAACATCAGTCAAGCAGACATCTGAGAAAAATTCAAACGATTGAGCTTAAGCAAACAATCCAAAGCACAAGGCTCACCAAAAATAAGCATTCATCTTAAGCACGAACTAACTACAAGTTTAGCTCAAAACAACGCTAGCTAAGGTGACTAACTTAACATGTGCATAGAATCTAAACAGCAGCATAGTACTACTTGTTTCAACCGTAACTGAAGTTTTAGACCTTCTATAAAGGTGATCCTAGACTTTCTAGAAAGCTCAGGAATATGACTACACTTTAGTTATTCATACCAAAAACTAATTCATAGCTTAATATGACCAAAATTGCTAATGTTTCAAATCTGTACCAATATGGACAGAAAACTGACAAGAACTTTGAAAATACATAACTGGAGTTCTAGGGACACAACAAGGCTGAACCTTAACTTTATGTAAAGCTTATTAAGTTGTCTATAACTTTCTTATTATCATATTAAGATGATTCTATGTCTAACAAGGCCAAACAAGACCAAGAAGACATCTCTGCCCCGATTTGGACAGATTCTGTCATTCTATTTTGCAAGCTCATAACTAGAGATTTAGACCACCAAAATTAGTGTTATAGGACATTTTAGAAATCTTAGAAAAAGTACTACACTTATTCTATTATCTCCAAGACATGATTCCCTATGCACATAGGTCAAATAAATCAAACATTCAGATCTATTCAGAGCATAAACAAAACCTGACAGTAAACTTCGAAAATTCATAATTCTCAAACCATAATACCTAGGGTTATGGAATTTTTAGGATAAGCTAGATAAGTAAGTTAGCTATATCTTTGGTATTATCTATAACTACAGAAAACACCATTATGATCATGAAAGCATCACTACAACAGAAACTGCTCTAGCAGCCAACGTTTAATAAGCAAAACAAAGTTTGCCTTTGTTCTACTTAACAAGAGAGCACACAAACATGTTATTCTAGTAGCTCTAAATATTATTACCTTAGACCAACTAATTTAATTCATTACTAAGAATCACAATTACTTAGGTGAGGTCTAAAGCATTTGCAAACGCTTGGGTGAACAACATGGAGTAAGGCATTCTTGTTTAGCTTCACCCAAGAAAGATAGTGTAACACATTGATCACAAGTTACACACTATAGAATAAGGGTGAGAAGAGTATAGCCATGCATAATGCAACAATCATGAAGATGCATGCTTCGTCCTATTCGTCCTCACAAGATTACCAACCTAAGGTGGCGATCACGTTCTATGTCGATGGCATAACACGCACTCTTTCGATATATAGCTAGTCGCCAGCTACATTCGACTTACGCATTCATGGTTAGCGTACCTGCAGAAAAGTTTCATTGCAGCCCAACATTTCCCAATATAGCACACAATGAAAGCAGAGAAGTAAAATTCTAAGTACTCCCATGTACATATACCCCTGTATACGTACATGTAATACCAAAACTACCCGAATCTTCGATCACCCACAATTAAGTACCTTCATATATACATGTGTGTAACATGTAAATAATCCAGTAACCAAACTAGCTCTCCCCTAGACCGTAGTTTGTACGGTCATGCTCTCACAACTCACACTTACCGGAGCGTAGGTGCGATGTTGCATAAAAGTAAACTAGCAACATATATGGCTATTTCATATATGAAGGCTACCTCTAATCTGACACACTGGGTAGCATAGTGTGGGAGAGTCATCACACATACATACCTTGGCCTGGGCGTAGATGCAAAATTAAAAACCCCCCAAGTTAGTACTTATATAAGCCACCTAATAATCCTTATATGGGCATAAGGAAATTGACCACTGGCATACTTAGGTTTAGAATTCAGTTTTCACAAACCTATATATAGCTATAAGTTGAAAAAAATTGATTTTTTTTAAAACAAATCCTTTGTTTTAAATACACATATGACCAGTTTAATGTTGAATCTTGCTCCGATACCAGCTGTAACGGAACCGTCCAAATTATAAGAGCACAAGTACAAAAACAATCACCGAAATGATCAAATTCTCGCACTTGAGCCCATATAACTCCGGTAGTCCAATGAAATCACGAGGGATTTCAAACCAACCAACATACAAGCCAAGATCGTAGTGATTCAACATAACAAGTCACATGTTACATCCGTTCACAAGTAATTCAATATACATCGGAGTTCAACATAGTTATTAGAACTTACATTGAAAAGTAGCGGAAGCAAAGTAATTTGAAACTAACATTATTCTTATTTCAACTACATGCCAGTACCACGGTCGACTTCCAACAAAAGCATTAGAGATAAGGTAAATAAGAAGGATCATGCCCATGATCACACTCCGCCTCTACGGCAGGAGTCAACCAACTCTTGCAGCCGCCATGATACATCATAACCTGCAACAAGTGGGGATAAAACCCTGAGTACAAGAAGGTACTCAGCTAGACTTACCCGTCAGAAACCAGAAATAAGGTGACACCAAGGATCATGCAAGGCTGATATGAAGTGGGCTAGCTTGACAACATTTTGCATAAAAGCTTAATATCGATGATCAATCATTAATGCTTAAGCATCAAGTAAATTATCATTAACCTGTCATCTATATTAGCACCTGTACTAGAGCACTCATTTTATTAGGAGCAAACAATATTAACCATAGCAGGTATAAATTGAGGCAACCTTTTCATCGTGATCCAATTAACCATCCGTTCAATTTAATGGAATCTACGTTGCCGCTGCTCAAGTCAAGTGCTCACTAACCGGGAGCGACGGCGATTCGAATCGAATTCCTATCCAGCTGGAGGGGTATTTCTAACACTCACCGTGCAGACCCCTGCCAGGGTCGCACAGGCCACCGTTTCATATGATTCAGGAATCGCGGGTCCGAATAATGTCGTGACCCCAAGGGCGACACTCTGCCAGGTGATAGGGACTCTAACCCCCCCTTGGTCTCACGCCAATGTCCACAAGCATATCCTTTCTCTCCTCCAAGAAGCAACCTACCATTCGATTCCCGCCCTGAACCACATTACTCGGCTTTGCGGTCGGAACGGGTTATCCGGCCAACTAAGTGTTAGACTGCGTTCAACATGACTCAAGGACGTACAGCGAATCGGTCCTTAAACGACTCAGACGGGGATAGATCTACACCCAAGACCTCCATACCTTGTTGCTTCACTATCGTCATCCCGCCCAGTCTCATTTCATTTTATTAACACATGGTTCCATTCCACGATAGCAAATATAGCCAACCGTGCCATATATGAATATCCCTATATCTCGCAGGTGACAGGAAATCACCTGACTTCTACCGCTTAAGGCAGGGCTAAGCATCTACTCGATCCTAATCTATGTAGGATTCAAGGATTCATATATTTGGACAAGGAATGATATAATGCAGCAAGGGTTTCCAACCAACTCCTATCACTTAATGCAACAATACTTATAACATATATAGAATTAATTGCTTTAAAGATAGGAGGCTTATAATGCTCCGGGGCTTGCCTGGGATCCGACTCAAGTTAGAGTATGTCAGATGAGTTCGCTTGGCGAGCATCTTCCAATCTATCACTTGTCCGGTCCTTCTATCTTCGGGTTTGGCTCCACCTTAGATCCTTTACGCGTTTCTGCTAGCGTACCTAAATGAGGTGCAATAATGCATATGTATGAATGCATAGAAGTGCAATAAATAAAGTAATCAAACAAGCATACCAACGTTCTCTTAAACACCTAGAGCTAATTAACTTAATCATCACTACGGCATAACATAGAAGATTGCAAACATATAAATCAAGACACAAGTCTTATAAGATCCTAAGGTACCAACCCAAGTACTTTCAAAGGTATGAGTCACACTTCAACACATTAGCATGACAAAGTTAATCAAAGAACTAGAACCAGAAATTGCTACCTTCTGGACATCAGACCAACAGCTGAGTAATTTAATCATAACTGGAGATCTACAGCTCCAAATGACTTGCAAGAAGACATTATGGAAAGCTTATGAAATTATCTATATTTCATTTATAATTATCACAGCATGATTCTAAAGTTTAACATGTCGAATTTACATAAACACAGCAACTGATCTAACAAGACAGAGAGCAAGCAATTCTGTACCCCAACTTTAAACAGCTACAACTCCTAAACCACATGGCCAAATGTCACCAAATTTTAACAGTAGCTAGATACATAAATTATCTACAACTTTTGTATAAATAAGTTTCACAACAAAGCACATTATCATGAAGAACTTTACCAAGTTTTCAGATCTGTCCAGAAACCTTGTTTGCAAGGAATAATTATTAACTTATGTTGCAAACATATACTTGGACAAAACTAACTTTACCAACATGTCACACATGACTAATGAACACCAGAAAACATAGTGTCAATTACTAAATAAATTCTTTTAATACATTTTCTTAATTTATTTGGATAATTAGGTGGAATTATGAACACCTATCAAAAGTGCATAATAAATTCTACCAAAATTACAGAGACCTACATATGCTCCCAAAAGTCTACTGTCCAAATTTGAAACCATTTGGACATGTATAACAACCTCTATGAAAAAGACAAATGACTATTGCAATAAATCATGTAAAAGCAAATTAAACCTAAAACTCAATATTTTCTGTGAACCCAAGGCCATATTATGAATCAATATGATAGAGAAACATCATACTCAGGTAATGAAACAACATTTTCCATTTTATCATTTATATACTATTTATAAGCTATTTACTAAGCCATAGACAATTTAACTCAATAACTTGAGCATATAGTAAGCAATGATCATGAAATTCATACCACAGTACATCCATAGCATGACAAGCCTACCATAAAAATTTCACGTCAATTGGAGCAACACAACTCAAGATATAAAAATAACAAGCAATATAAGGTAAATTCCTTATTTATCAAGGTCCAAACAAAACCCTAAGAAAACAGTGAACAACTAGTGTGTTTAATATTTTTCCTAGCAAGTACATGTCATCACAAAATTAACAAAACAAGAATCACCATTTTTGGGGTTCTAAAACTCCAGATCTTGCTCTGGTCAAGTTTATAAGCATTTTTGGAACCTTTTTAAAGCTTAAATAAAGACATCAGAAAACTTCTACAAACATATAACATATTATGACTCCACTGCATAGATCTCTTCTCAAGGTTTCCAAAAAGTCCACACTTACCATTTTTGGACTTTCCTAGTAGGAGATATGAATTTTAGAAGACTTAACAAAATTCTGAAATTCAAAAACGAATTTATCTACTTCACCCTAGATCTGCCAGGTGCACCCGGACGTGTACCCCAACTGTGCCTCACATAACGATGACATGCGGGGCCTGCTGCTCGGTTGGGCCCACCTGTCATGCTCACACACCAAGAGATAGAGAGAGGGGAAGCCGGCCTTCAACCTCAGGCGCCGGAAGCAGAGGACGGCGGCGAGGTGGGCTCGGCCGACCGGCGGGACGGCCTGGCGTCGCATCGCCGCAGCCCGAAGGCGGAGGCCGGGTGCACGGCAGGGGTGTCGCCGAACGCGTCGAAGACCTCGATGGCTGCGGCCCCCGACGAATAGTGTCTAGATAGGGCGCCGTGGAGGTTGGCGTCGAGTCCGTGTCGGAGGTGTCGATGAGGTCCTCGTCTGCCCAACGACGAGCCTTAGGCTGTCCCACCGTGCTACCCCGCGGGCGGAAAGGGGCGGCGTTGGGGGACAAGGTGGACGACGGGCTCGGAGCGGGGGTAGATGGGTGGACGAGGAAGGCGTCGAGGCCGGCGCCTGCCCTAGCCGCAGAGGGAGTGGACGCCCGCGTAGCTCCACTGGCATCATCGCCGTCGTCCTCATCAACATTGTCTTCCTCGTCCTCGCTCTCTGTAACATCCTCGATGAGGACCGGTGGCTCGAACAGCTCATCCCCCGCTCGGGGGGCCGAGCCATGACCGCCACGCCGCGGCGAGCAGGGCCTCGGGGCCACTACCATCGACGAGCCCGTGGCAACAGGCATCGCAGAGCCCCCAGCGGCATTGGCCCTGTCCCCGGCGAGGGAGGGGAGATGGAGGTGGGCGGCGCCTCCCGGGGCTAGGCCGCTGTGGTGACGCCGCCGCCGATGAGGCCTGTCCCCAACGGGGGCAGGAGCTTGGTGGCGTCGGCGGCCACGCCGTGCGCGCGTGCGCCCCCAGACGCAGAGGGGAGGCGTGGGAGGAGGAGAAGGCCGGCGGATGGGGAGCCGGCGTCACCACGGTGGCCAACGCGGGCGGCGCCGCCGCAGCGCGCACGTGCCCACGCACGGGGAGGAGAGGATTCGACGGATCTAGGTGGGGGCGTGGCAGATCTGGTCAAGGCAGGGGCAGTGGTGGGCGCCGGCACCAGATTGGCGGCCGGCGTCGCCGCCGCCGGCGGCGGGGAGGGGGCCAGGGAGGGGGCTGGGGTTTGGGAGGTGGAGGGAGGGAGGGAGGCGGGGGAGGTGGGGGCGGCGGCGCGGGGGCGGGGTCGGGAGGGGAGCTGCCAACCACGGGTATTCTCTCTCCTTCGTTTAGTCATTGTTGCGCTACTACCTACATAAGGGCACGCACAACGAGTCTAGAGCCGTGTCCGTGACATGGGTGACGTCGGCATATCGCGAGGTGATGGAGACGGCTCATGCTCCTAGGCCAAGTCACCGAACGAAGCCGGTACAGGGCTGTCTTCTCAAGGCGGGATCCATGGTGCGAGCACTGACTTGGGTGCATTCTCTAGCACGGGAACCATGTATTCCGGTGTGCACCAGAGTGCATGCACCGCGTGACATCTGGTGCTAGCTCAATCTAGGTGCAGGGTTTTCAAAACCGTTCATCGGAGATGTCCGGTGCTGTACCGGTGTGTGCACGAGTACATTCAACAAGAGAGGTTGTTTTGTGCAGCTCGGGGCATTATGTTCACCGGAGTCGTCTGGTGCTTCACCAGAGCAAGCACCGGAGGGTGAGCAGTGCCTACGGCTAGTTCATTCGACCGTTGGAACTAGCCCTTGGATTAGTCCGGTGCGTGAACTCCAGTGCCATCGGAGGTATCAGGTGCCCTCATGAAGGCTAAGTGGAGAGGGCAACAACTAGTTGGTTGGGTGGTCAGCCATTTTACCTCTCTTGGCACCCTTGGACCTTGGCTGATACTTGACCATACATAGAGCTTGTGCAACACCTCCAACTCACTTGCAAACCTTGAGATCGCATTTGTGCAAGATTTTTGAGTGATCTCGGTGAATTCTACTTACAAACTTGCAGTGACAAAGAGGGATGCAATGGCAGGACGAGATGCGTCTACTTCTGGGAGTGCTGGTGAAAATAAGGCTGAATTGATTGGCGCAAAATATGATAGCTTCAAGACCAAAACAAAATCGATAAGAAAAAAACGTGACAAGGCGAGGTGGCATGGCAAACACGATGTGCAGTATCTCTAAGATTTGACGAGGACTATGAACATATTTTCTTCAAATGCAAGAATGTTAAGAAGTGTTGGCAATTACTAGACATGAAAGATATAAGATCTGAACTAGCATCCTGCTAATCGAGAAAGGAGGCAGTTGCTAAAATATGAAAACTTGAAAAGACCAAACAACTGAAGGTTATTGTGCTCCTTTTTAAAAAAAGAGATTAACTCTGCTTATAAGAAAGCAACGTGATACAAGTTCACTGGGGATACCGGCCACAATACATGAACTAGCTAGGCATACCCAGCTTTGAGCAAGACACAACAGACTTAGCAGAATAACCGAAGCACATTACAGAGCAGACAGAAACAGCAAACTGAAGGCATCAACCAGAGTTTAGGTAACTAAAGTTAAACAACATCAATAGCCATTGTCGTCGTAGGCTTAAAGCTCCTCATCCAGTCCCGGATAGCCTCCAGTGCTTGCTCGACCCGATCTCTGTCTTTTTCTCTCAGTAGAACAGTCCATCTCTGTAACAAAGAGATTGTCGTGTATATTACCTCAGTTGGGGACTTGATAAAGATTTTTCAATAGCCATTTTATTTCGAGAAATCCATAGCGCCCAAGCAAAGCTCGCAAAAAAAGAACATAACCAACTTACTCGGCATGGGCCCCTTGCCCTGTAACCACGTCACCGATAGATCCTCTAAGGATGTCGGGCATGCCCCTAGACTGAATATTTCCCTAAGCAGACCCCAAATCAACTTAGCAAGATGGCACCTAAATAACAGATGATCAATAGTCTCCACATTATCACACAGACAACATCCCTTGTCGCCTTTCCATCCTCTTTTAACCAAGTTCTCGGACACCTGAAGCTTATTGTGGAACACTTGCCACAAGAAAATTTTTATTTTCAGAGGAATCCTACATTTCCATATATATCCAGCAATCTTACTGGGCATACCTCTATTAGTCAAGAACCTATAAAGATATTCGTGGAGAACTGATTTTTAGGTTCTAGAGCCCAAAGAATGGTGTCAGCTCCCCTCCCTTCAAGGTCTGTACTCATTCAGGGATTCAGTCAGCTCTACCCATTCATTATATTCTTGTATTGAGAGAGCTCTTTTAAAATCCATATCCCAACCATCCTCATCCCAACAATCAGAAACACTACAAGAGGGATTCCTAACCAACTTATACAACTTCTCATGACTTATACTAATAGGAACCTCCTTGGCCCAACAGTCTTTCCAGAACCTACAATGCTTCCCATTTCCAACTCGAAAGTAAGAGCCCCAGTCAAAAAGGTGTTTTACTTTATGCAAACCTTGCCAAAATTGGGACACATTTTTTGTTTTAGAATCAAAGAAGGCCCCATCCCTCAAGTATTTTTCCTTAATTATCTTAAACCAAAGTTCATCAGGCTCCTGAAAAATCTTCCAAATCCATTTGACAAGCAAACAGTCATTCATTATCCTAGTGTTTATAATCCCCAAGCCCCCTTGGTCCTTAGGACAGCTAACCATATCCCATTTCGCCATGTGGTATTTGAATTTCTCCTCAGCTCCTTGCCAGAGGAATTTAGCCCTAATATTATCCATGTTCTTGTGAATCCCATCAGCGACCCAATAAAAACCCATGCAGTATAAGGGAATACTACTCAAGCAAGAGTTCGTCAAAATTTCTTTTCCTCCAGAAGTTAAGAACTTGCCCTTCCATGGGTCAAGTCTAGAAAGCATCTTTTGAGGTAAGAAGCCAAAGGCCCCCATGCCTAGGTGATGATCACTAACTGGAATCCCTAAATATTTCATGGGTAGCTCCCCTAGCACACAGTTGAGCATATTAGCCAACTCCTCCTTTTCTACCTGTGAAACCCCAAATCCAAAAACCTCACTCTTGTGATAATTAATTTTTAGCCCAGTTAACCACTCAAAGCAATATAGCACCAACTTGAGATTTGTTATAGAATTGACTGACCCCATCTATCATTATCACAGTGTCATCGGCATACTGGATATGGGTTATACCCCCTGGGATCAACTCACCTAAAACCCCTTTTATGTGCCCCTTGGCTGAAGCTTTATCAAGCATGACCCCTAGGGCATCAACAACTATGTTGAACAGCAAGGGGGAGAGGGGGGTCACCCTATCTCAGCCCTCTAAAAGTCTTGAAATAGGGACTCCTTTCCCCATTGACATTAATACACACTTTCCCCCCTCCACTGATTTCATTACCCAGGAAATCCACGCCTCTGGGAAACCTCTCCCTCTCATGACTTGTTCTAAGAAACTCCATCGAACTCTATCATATGCTTTTTCAAAGTCTAGCTTCAGAATTAGACCTTTCACTTTTGAAATTCTAAGCTCATGCAAAACTTCATGTAGAACCACTACGCCCTCTAAGATATTCCTCCCTTTGACAAAACCAGACTGGTTCTTGTCAATGATTTTCTTTGCCACAGGGACTAATCTATTAGTCAGAACCTTGGTAATACATTTGAAGTCCACATTTAGAAGGCAAATAGGTCAAAATTGTTTAATATTATTAGCTTCCTTAAGCTTGGGCACAAGAGTAATGACTCCGTAGTTCAACCTCTTCACATCTAAAGTGTCATTATGTAGATGTAAAAACATGGCCCCCATAACTCCTTTTATAATATCCCAGAATTTCTTGAAGAAAACCACCCCATACCCATTAGGACCTGGGGCTGAATTTTCTTTCATCCCAAACACCACCTCTTTTATTTCCTCCATGGAAAAATCTTTGATCAAATCAAAAATATCACTCTCAGAAACAATAGAGGTCTTGGGCCAAAAACTAGGACCTAAGGACATGTTACAAGGATCATTGTGACCAAAAAGACCTATGTAGAAATTGACAATATGAGTAGTGATGGCCTGCTATCATCTAATCTCCCCATTTTCTGAATCAAGAGTAGTGATAGTTTTCTTTCTCCTCCTCCCATTCACAAATTGGTGGAAGAATTGGGTATTTGCATCCCCTTGTAAAATCCAATTCTTCCCAACTTTCTGTTTCCACTGGAGTTCTTCAATAGTATTCATCCTATCTAGATTATTTTCTAGGTTTATCCTCTCCTCCCATTCAGACATAGTTAAAAGTCTTTTTTCAGCCAAGACATCTATTTCTTCAATTCTAGCCGAGATAGTCTTCAAAATTTTCTTTTGTTGACCAACAGTTTTTAAACTCTAACCCCTTAGATACTGTCTCAAGGACTGGAGGCATTCATGCCAAGTGTCCAAAGAATAAGCCCCCACCCCTAGTCTTTGGTTAAACTCAAACCATTTAGTTTTTATTAAGTCATAAAACACCTCTTGATGACACCACTTTTCTTCAAAGAAAAAATATTTGGTCTTAGGAGTCCCCTGCTCACTAGTATCTAGAATTAATGGTGAGTGATCAGAACCTATTCTTGCTTTTGACCAGGCAAAGCTTCTGGAATAATGCAGATCCCAACTAGTTGAAGCTAGGATCCTGTCCAGTTTGACTAAAGTAGGATTCTTCTGTTTGTTGGACCAAGTGAATCTAACTCCACTAATAAAGATTTCCCTAAGTTGAAAGGAGCCAATGAAGTCATTGAATAAGTTCATCAATCGGGGCTCACCCTGCCCCTGATTCCTTTCCTTATTATTTCTAATGAGATTAAAATCCCCTCCCATTAAGATAGGCAAAAGTTCATTATCACAGAAGGAGGAAAGATCCTGAATAAAATCCTCAGAAAGATCATGATGTGCTGGTCCATATATGTCCAAGAACCAAAATCTATAGTTAGTAAGCCTATTTCTAACCAAACAACCCAGGAAAAAATTAGCTGATTCCACCTTCTCAGCCTCAAAAGTCTCCATTTTCACACCTAGCAATAACCCCCTAGAGTGACCTTTAGCTGGACACCATTTCCAGATAAAGTCCATCGGACCAGACATTTCTTTCAGCTCCCTATCACTAAAGTTTTGTTTAATGGTTTCCTAGATCCCTACAAGGTCTAGATTCTCCTGCAAAATGTGTTTCAGCACCATACCCCTCCTATGAGAAGTCCCTAAACCTCTAACATTCGAAAACATGCACCTCATTTTGGGCTAAATCTCTAGATAGTTCACTCCCATCACATGAGTCAAGACTGACCAAACCTCCCTTGTTTGGTTTAGACATAACTCCACGCCCCTTATTGTCAAAGACCTCCATGGTCAAATCATCCATTTGATTGCTAGATAGACTATCTTGCTTCCCATTTTGTTTTTCTAAAAGGACCTTATAATTGGCCTCTGCTAGAGCAGCCCTAGCCAACTCTTCTACCCTAAAAATGTCAATTTGCTCCCCAATATTTTTTGTTTCTATATCTAAATCAAGCATTACTTTTTCCAAATCAGCCTTATCAGTATTATTGAGCAAAGTAAAGGGATTAGATGTAGAAGAATTACCAGTTACAGTGTCCCTAGCCCTTGCTCTGTTTATAGCCTTTGTAGCAATTGGGATGCCATCCCTAGGCACCTTGCTGCTAGTTCTAGCTGCAACCACCACCTTCTTCTTGTTTTTCTTCTTTTTTGGATTTAGGAGACTGCCACCCTTGGCTTTCAATCTCAGAATTAGTGTTCTTGCTCTGATCAGAAAGCTGGCCTAGGAGGTCTTCAGCAGCAGCTTGACTTTTAGTCTTCTGATCCCCTAGGTTCATGGACTGAAGTATCTTACTGCCCACAAAAGTCTCTTTGCCTAAGATCAGATTTTCCTTGCCCAAAGTAGCAGAAGAAAGCTCCAGAATAGTTTGAGATCCACCCTCCATTATGAGATTATCCTCTCGAGTCAATTCCCCAAGGCCCCCCTAGCTTAGAGAATCCTGCTATGTGGGAAGTGATAAATTAGGCCATTTGTTCTTGTTCATCAAGAAAGGACCATCGGCCCCATGGACCACATAATGCTCTTTGTTTCCCATCAGAGCCTCTTCTTTACCCCTAGTACCCCTAGACTCTACTGAGACAGTGCTTACCAGTAGCCCATCTGAACTGACCACCTAGCTTGACTATCAGAGCCCTGTGTAAATGACAACTTTTTCTGCAGTTCCACTGGAACATCCATGTTCATAGTGAGTTGCCCCAGCATAGGATGAAAAGCAGCAATAGGCATAGCCATTCCTTGCTCAGAATCCTTAGCCACCTCTTGAGACTTTCTCTGTATGCCATCCTCCATGGAGTCATCTTGGGTAGAATCCATATCTCTATCAATATTCCCAAATCTCTTGAACTTGTCAACTCCCCTCTTCTTTCTGTCTTGAAAATGCTTGTCGTAGTCTTTACCAGAATTCCCACCCTAATTCCCAGACCCTGATCCTGGAGGGCCCCCTTTGCCCCCTTTAGATGTGCCTTTACCATCCTCTAGCTCAAAGCCAATAGGAATCCCTGTCCCATTGAAGAAAACCTCAATTGAACCTTTGATCACGAGGGAGTCCTGCATCTGCCCTACACCCTCATAGGGCCTGGCTTGATCAAGCTAACCTCATCTACCACGATGGGTTCCACAACTAGAGTAGAAATTTCTTTCATAGACTCTACATCCTTGGCCATCCCAAGTATATTGGAGATTTGCACCCACATAGTATGAAGAACTGATGAGGCCTCTGGATCAACATTGGCGACCTCTAATTTCCCTTTAAGCCTATAAAGAGGCATTGCAAACTCAGATAGTTTAGAGAACATGCCTAGGGTGTTTTTGTCAGGGAACACCACCATGAACTCCTGTTGATGTGACTTTCTGACTCTAAAGTCCCAATCTCCCCTAACCAAGTTCTTCAGTTCTTGATCTATCTTTTCTTCATTGGCCTCCCCGAGAAGTACAGTAAGGAAACCAGTAGCTTGGTTCATCTTCACCTTTGCCTCTGGGATGTCAATAGAATAGAAACCTTGGCCTGGGATCCCAAATCCACAAATCTTCAGCTTCTTGCTAGATCTACAATCCACAGCCATATGCCCTTTCTGCTTACACTTGTAACACACTGGTTCATTGTTGCAATCAGACTGATGGTGCCCATTTTCTAGACATCTGAAGCATTTGACTTCGGCCAGAGAACCCGCTCGACCATCAGAAAAAGATTGACCCCCCAGTTCTGAAATATTGACGATCCCCTCGGCTCCCCCCTTGGTTATTGTAACCCCAATTACCTTGTTGGTTGTTGTTGTTGGACCAACCCCCTGGTAGCCTTGTTGCCTGTTGGGATCCCACCTCCCTTGGTTGAAGGATCTTCCACCTCCTCCTCGTTCCTGATCACGATTTCCCACCTCTAATTTTCTTTCTTTGAAGCTTGCCTGATTTGGCAGTACCGACTCCATTGGAGCTCTGCCTCCCCTCTGGATCTGCCTTCGTAGGTCTTGCTCTTGCCCTAGATCTCCTCCCAACAGATCGTCATCTTCCATTCACTCCTCTTGCCTATGTTTCCCCACGATTTGATTTGGCAGCACCATCTCTCTCGCTCTCACCGCCTCCACGAAGGACTTGGCTAGCTCACGAGGTTGAGGAGTGGCCCTGATTTTTCTCGCAGCGTGACCAAACCTAATGACCTCTCCTGACCTAGCTGGGTAGGTAATATCCAAACACACCCTCCCTCTAGGGATCCAGAACCAGCCTGGGCCAGATCCATTTGGTGGCCCATTGGGGGTCCAAGAATGTCCAAAACGTGAGTCCACTCCATTCCAGATTGGGTCATCTTCTTCCCCGCCTTGAGGAATGGACAAACTCCCTCTGTCAATGAACAAGTCTTCCAACCTCATCATCCTGTCGATAGTCTCCTCCAATCGATCCGAAGCCGCCTCCAATTCTCGCAACTCAGACTCCCATGTCTAATTTGAGAATAGGTTATTGTGCTCCTTTGGAGATGGTGGTCAACAAGGAATAAAGTAAATGACCAGGAAGAATACAATGTGCAAATGAAATCCAAAAGCTATAGAATAATAGGAAGGAGCTTCAAAGCATTGCTAAGCATAGTTGGAGACCACCACCAGAGGAGTATTACAAAATCAATATGAGGAGTATTACAAAATCAATATTGACGGTGCTTTTAGTCCAAAAATAAGAACCGGTGACGGGGACTTTGTTGTGCAGAACACAAAAGGTGAAGTGTCGAGGGCTGGTGAGTGGTGATGGCAATATTTGTCATGTGACGTCTGATATACAAGGTGAGGCGATTGCAGTTGTTAGAAGTATGCAAGAGGTTATACATCTCAGTTTTGCGACACGTCATTCTATAGACAGGTGCATTAGTGCTTGCAAGTGCCCTGAAAAACAACGGAAAATCAGACTGTCCGCACCGTGCTACGGTAAACGATCCTGCATGATCGTTTTAGCGGATGAACCCCCGCAGTGGGGTACGCTATCGTTATAGCGCGTCCGCTATCGCAGGCTCCGTCCGCCAAATTCCCAGGGGTACCGGGCCTCCACTACCGCCCTCATGGGTCCCGCCGGTGGGGAAAAATGAGGGACGCAGCAGCCGGGTGGGGAAAAAGGAGGGACGCAGCAGCCGGGTGGGGAAAAAGTGGAGAGAGAGAGAGAGAATGATGCATGGGTCCCCCTTCATATAGAGTAGAAATATAGATGATGGATGAGTACGGGAGAAAGTGATATGGAGAAGAGAATCTCGATGACTAAGATGGAAATATTCTTTTTAGAGGATGAATTTAGAGTACGAAAAGTGCGGATAGCCTTATCGGAGTCCTATTGGCGGCTTAGTGTTTCAGATTAGAGACTCCATGCAATCTGAGGTCTCTTCGTGTACTGTCCCAGTCTGTAATAGGACTTTTAATAAAGTAGCCGACTTACCTAGCTAAATATGATGCTAATGTATTGGCCCTTGTTGTAAAAAAAATGTATTGGCCCAAGGCTCTCATGTGTTCATGAGCAAGTCCGGATGTTTGTAATGAATTAGACTGTCGCGATCTGTCTTATCTACTAGCAATGTCTAATGTGATTATTATAGACAATGCTTCCACCTGAACGGCCGTCAGTCCGGACGTCGCCGCGCACCACACTCCGTCTCGCCGCTTCCGCGCGCTGCTCACTCCTTCCTGCGACGTAGGCCTTGCCCACGACATTGTTGCCTCCCGTCGCTCGCCCCGCTCGTCGCACGCCCGGCCTGCGCAGATTCGCCTCGCGCGTCGCGCCGCACTCCCATCCTGCGCATGTGCGCTGCCTCTGCTCTCCAGATTAATCGAGGCGGTCATATTAACGCGCCCGCCTCCATTAAGAATTAACCGAAGCGGGCGCTCGGGAGGCTGGCCTGCCTTGGAATAATGGTGGTGGGCAAAAAAGGAGCCCGCCTCTGTTAAGAAAAGAGTGACGCCACCCAAAATCAAACATGTAGTAGTGTCCCCATCTCTCGCTCTCTATCTCGCGTCCGCTGACAGCAAAGCACCTCCCCGGCCTCTTCCCAACCCCCAACGATGCCGGGATGCCTCGTCGCAGCCGCCTCTACCAATGGGCACTGGGCGCACATGTCGGGGCGCCTCGTGCCGTCCTTGGCCAAGCCAGGCACCCACGAGCGCGACTGAATGCTAGTGGTGCTCGCGTGCCACCGCTCGCTGCTGGCTCCCACCTTGACGGCCGGAATCGATCGGCCTAGGCCTCCCCTCCCCTATGTTGCAATGCACGTTCCGGGTGTTTCAGTCGTTTCAAAGGTATGTTGCAGTTGTGTTCTTATGGATGTTGTAAAAGTAGATGGGAAATTTTGCACGTGTTGCAATTGTTTCAGAGAGATATGTTGCAAGTGTTTGTTCAAAATGTTTCATCTGTTCCAGACGTATGTTGCAAGCATTATTATCTAGATGTTTGCATATGTTTCACACATATGTTGCAACAACATGTTCTAGATGTTTTATTTGTTTCAGGTGTATATTGTAAGTGTTTTTATCTAAATGTTGCATATGTTTGCAATGGCTATGTTACAAATGTATGTTCCAAATGTTTTATCTGTTTCAGACGTATGTTGCAATTGTTTCATCTGAGTTTTGCAAAAGTAGATCTCAATATAGGGTGATTGAGCGAAGAGAGAGAGCTAGCGCGAGAGCCATGGCGGTGGTGACTGGTAAGCTGGCGCACGCGGCCGGTTCCCGTATGACATGATGCCTCAGTTGACCCCGCCGAAGGTCCTGGAGCAGAAAGCTTGTAGCATAGGGCGGAGAACGACCGGCTTGCCACGAGCCACGCCACAGGTGACGCAAGCGCGGCGAGGTTGAGACCCTTGCGGGTGTGGCGGGCCGGCGGGCTCCCTGTTACACGAGCACGACGGGCGCTCGGTTACACAGGGGACGGGACATGGTGCAGTGGAGCTGCTCCGAACGAGGTCGTAGGACCAGATGTCTAGGCGCTAGTTATTTCTATTATTATACTCCTTTTGTCCTATAATATAGTGTATTTTAGAAATTTTAAGACAAATTAAGAGAGAACATAAAAACGCATGTACCATCATTTTATTTGCTAACTAGACGCTATCATTAATATGATTAATGGTGATTGGTTGATAATTTAAAAATATTTTAATGCAAAATTAGTTTTGTCCTAAGAATTTATTATATTTGAGGACAAACTTTGAATGCTAAAATGCACTATATTGCAGGACGGATAGAGTACGAAAGTTAATAAAAACAAAAACACACTGAGGGCAACTCCGTACAAGCAAAGCGCCGTGGCGTGCGTGCACCTCCCCCCAACCCAAAAAAAAAACGCACGTGCCGATCCTGATCGGGCTGGTTAAGTCCGTGGCAGCCGGATCCGTCACGAGTCCGGATCAGATCTGAGCACTACTACATACTACCTCACCAAGACCTCCGGGTCCCCCCAACCCGCCCGATCAAACCCGTTAAGACCGAACCCGGGTGGGCCGGGCCGGGATCAGCTAGCGCGAGGGGGCACGTCGCCTGCTGCCTGCCGCTGCTGCTGTATAAAATCATTGGTTGGCCGAGGCGCTCGTGGTTTCTTTTCTTTCTTTCCCCCTCCCACCTCACCTCTCCTCTCGTCGCGTCCAATAAAAAGGGGGGGAAAAACTTTTTTTCTTTTTTTTTTGCTCCCCTCCCCCTTCGCTTCCCCCGAATTTGATGCTTAAACCCTCGCCGGGAGGAGCAGGACTCCAATCCCGACGCGCGAGCCCGCCCCCGCCACCTACCGCCGCTCCCGGATCTCCGCCGCCATGGCCGCCGCGCCGCACCAGGCCCAGGGCCCCGCAGGTGAGAAGACCTTGCCGCCCCTTGTTATTGCTGGATTGGGGTTTGACTTTTGGATTCTCCTCGCCGCTGGGTCGTGATTGCGCTGCGTCGCTGCTCGAATTCTCTTGCTCGAAGGGCTCTGCGCGCTGGATTCGGCGGGAATTCGCGCCGGGCCGGGGGGCTGCGCCTGATCTCGGCGCCGGCCCGCCCTGCTGCCGGGGTCGGGCGCGGTGGGGGCTCTGTTTGGGGGCTCCTAGGTCAAGATTGGTTCCTGCGGTTCCTTTGCTCCGCGGAAGCCCCCCTAGCTGCGATTTTGCCGTCGGGGTTGCGTGCGTGCTCGCACCCAGCCGTGGCAGAAGATGCGCGGAGCAGGGGGCGGCTGGGATTTGTGCTGGTTACGTTGCCTCACGTCCTCGCGAGGGCAATAGCGTCTTTTCTGCCTTTTTCCCCCGTTTGCTGGGGTATGTCCGCCTACAGGAGGACGGTTCGGGGGATTGCTAGCCGTGCACGGCAAAGTTGCTGCCAGTACGAGCAGGATACGATCGTCGGTACCCAATGGCAAGCTCTAGCTTCGGTACATACTAGGTATTCAAGTAAGCTACTGTACAGTGGGACATGGCTTGCTGCTGCTGATGGCCTGATCATGGCACCGCCCGCCACTGTCCTGCGCATATGCGTGTAGTAGCTTCCGAATGCTTGTGATTGGGGAGTTGTATCTTGTTTCTGTTTTCTACAAGTGTCATGCTTGTCTTTAAGTTTTTGGCTGTTTTGCACCATAACAACAAGGTAGCTTCCCACGATTCCTGCTGCCAACTTATCTTTCTATATTTATGTTTTGTAGATAGCGTGATTCCGCTGCAGTCGGAACCTGTACTTGAAAATAACCCCTCCAAGAGTGCAAATGCCAAGGACCAGGTAATTTTGCTTCCGTTTTAGAGTTTATTTCCTTCTCATCTGTGCTTTGAAATGTTGCTCATGAATATGTTGCTATTGCGACAGATTCTTTCTGGTACAGAGAATGTGTCTGCATGCAATGCACGTGGCGCTAGCTCCTTGAAATCGCCAAAAGGCCCGCCAGAGAAGGCTAGCTCCGTCGGAAAAGCTGGAGAACAACCTTTTCTCTACCAGCCAAATGTGTATGCACCGCAGCCACAACCACTCTATCCTGGAGGTTAGGGTACATTCATTGCCTTTTAATTAATGTTTGCACACGTTCTGAATTCTTTTGCATAAAGCACAGGGCAAAAATATATCCGTAGCTTGTAAACAATCATGTTTCTGTTGTTTCTAGCTAAATTTGTCTTTTCGCTGGTTGTACAATTGATAATAGTTTTTCAGTAATCTCCTTTGTTCACCTCTATTTGAATTCATTGTGGAAGCATCAACCTTGTCCTGATGAGGGCACCGAGTGTATTATTCAATTCCAGACTTAGGCTCTTTATCAAGGCAGAAACTTTCACTTTTCACGGAGTGCTGTTTTAAATTTGATGTTCTTTTTCTTCCCTTTACTGTAGGATACATGAACCCTTCAGGACAATGGGAGGAATATCCCCATTATGTGAATATGGAGGGGCTCCATTCCGTATCTCCCGTAAGTAGCTGGAATTGCTGAGCTTCTTTGTGTTCTCTTGACAATTTTTTTTCTAAATATTTTTTCTTGAAGGGAATCTACAATGACAACCAGTCCCTCATGCTATCTCCTGGATATGCAAGCAACCCCCAAATGATGTATGGAGCATATTCTCCTGTTTCCACCGTTGGAGATGGCCAACAATACTTCCCTGTGCACTATCCCTTCTCGAGTCCTTACTATCAACCACCAGCTTCTCCTAGCATGGGATATTCAAGCTCTGCGACTGGAATATCCCAAGGAGACCCTATGCTGCAGCAAGAGTACTTCCTTCCTGATGGCCTTCTATATTCACCCACACCAGGGTATCATCATCCATTCAACTCATTCGACAGAGGTAACATTTCTCCTCTAAAGTTTCTTGTTTTGCTGCAGGCGAATTTTTTATGACTGCAAAAAACATGTGTTATAATATACGGAGTATTGCTTGGAGCCGTGCCTAACTATGTTTTGACCTTTTGCAGCACCGACACAACCAAATAATGCTCCTGGGTTGTTTGGTCAAGGGAATCTACCACTGGCTTCTGGCATGGTATGCTGTCATGCAATTGGGTTCTGAGCATACATGGGTTTACTACATTTGATTGCTTGTTATGGGGATTCAGGAGGGGTTTAATATTTGGGGCAGTATTTGGTTTACCATGCAGTAGTTATTTGTGGAAGTCAAATTGACTTGTTTATGTTAACGAACCACTTGTTGTCCAATGCTGATGATGTATTATGTTGTTGCAGCATCATGGATCGATGTATGGTCCTGGATCCTACAAGGGACGCCAGCAAGGTAGCAAATTTGGTGGCACTACTCCAAGTTGGAGTTCTGCTGGCCGCAGATTTGGTACTTTCGACTTGAGTGGCAATCAACAAAGGGGGAGCATGCCATTTGGTAGTCACAATGGCTCTCTGGAGTTTATGAATGAGCAAAACCGTGGGCCACGTGCTACAAAACCGAAGATACAAGACACAGAGAACTCCTCAGGAGATGAGAAAAACGAGAAAACCGTTCCTCTGATTGATAGTGAACTGTACAATCGCTCTGATTTTATCACTGAGTACAAGGATGCCAAATTCTTTGTAATAAAGTCCTACACTGAGGACCATGTACATAGGAGCATTAAGTATAATGTTTGGGCCAGCACAGCCAGCGGGAACAGGAAGCTGGATTCTGCTTACCGTGCGGCCAAAGAGAAAGAAGAGCATTGCCCTATTTTCTTGTTTTTCTCGGTAAGAACAGCTCATCTCCTTTGGTTTTTGCTTTTCCCTTCATGGAAAAAAATAAGAGTAGCAGTACATAGTGGGTGTTTGATCCTTTATTAGCATGTGCTAAGGTGTTTCCAATTTTGGTAATTTATTTTATGCATAATTGTACCTTTTATAGGTTAATGGAAGTGGCCAATTCTGTGGTGTTGCTGAGATGATTGGACCTGTCGATTTCGACAGAAGTGTTGATTACTGGCAGCAGGATAAGTGGAGTGGCCAGTTCCCTGTGAAGTGGCACATAATTAAGGATGTGCCGAACAACCTTCTGCGGCACATCATTCTTGAGAACAATGACAATAAACCTGTCACAAATAGCAGGGACACCCAGGAGGTAAAATTTACCCCCTTTTTTTTTGCTCAATGTTTAAGCTGCTAGTATCAATGGCATTTCTGAATAAATTCACGAACTCTTAACATACAGGTGAAGCTGGAACAGGGCCTCCAGATGCTTACAATCTTCAAGAGCCATGAGGCTGAGACAACAATCCTGGAAGATTTCGACTTCTATGAGCAGCGGGAGAAAGCCTTGCAGGAGAACAGACGTCAACAGCAGCCTGCCAGCACCGATCCTCAGAAGCTGGTGGATACCAAGGCACAAGGTCCTGTGGCCGATATATCAGATGCATTTGCTAAGGCCGTCCAGTTGAAGGATACTGAGAACAGTGGGACAACCCCGAAAGCTGATGGTACCTCAGCTGAAAACGGATCTGCTGCCACAGCCAAGGTTGAAGGAAGTGCAAACCTGAGCACAGGCCCCGTGGAGGAAAGCAGTTGATTTGTTTCCCTTCTATCTGCTAATTTGGAGCAGCAGATGAATAGCATGCTGCAATGTGAAGGTCGGAAAGGGGAAAGTGCAGGTTGATTGTGTTAAATATGGTCGTGCCCGCGTCAGTTGTACAACATCATAGGCTTTGTTTTATCCCCATTTAGGTTATATAATTTCAATATCATAGTTCCAAAATTATTGTTCCCAGTTCTCTTCGTTCCTGTTTTATTTTGCTTCCGTCTTCCATGTTCCTCGTGTCGCACCATGAATGATTGTTCAATTTTAGTGGGTTTAGGCATAAGAAGCTGCAGAATTATGCTGCGGTAAAGTTGCATTTTCTGCAGTTGAATGTGATACTGTCGAGTCTTCCACTGTCTGCATCCTTATGTAATTTCGGAGATCCTTTCTCTAGGGTGTGTTCACTTCGCGAAAAGTAGGTGAAAAGTTATTGTAGCATCTTTCGTTGTTATTTGGCAAAATTTATCCAATCATGGACTAACTAGGCTCAAAAGATTCGTCCCGACATTTACAGACAAACTATGCAATTGGTTATCTTTTTTACCTACATTTAATGCTTCATGCATGCGTCGAAAGATTTGATGTGATGGGTGGAAGAGGAAATATTTTGGGTTGGGATGGGGAAGTGAAAGGCCCTAGTGTATCTTCGTCTTGTAACTCTCAACATGTACAGTCTGCAGTAGTTCCCTTGATCACATTGCTTCAAAGCACAACTCATGCATGAACATCCAAATCCCAAGCTCTTGCACATTCTGAATAAAATGGAGAACTCACCTTCAGGTAAAGCCGCTGCAGCAGCAAACCTAAAAGCATTTGCAACTGTTACACATGCAGTGGCTTTGCAAAATAGATCAAACCTTAAAGCAACATTCAATAGTAATCATGACAGATGCAAGAAAAAAGAAGAAATAGTAATCATGACCTGTTACAGATTTGCTCATCTCACGAGAGGGGAACTGATGCTGGCCATGGCGAAGACGAATGATTCTGTTAGCACCAAATTTCGACAGAGTATGAGGCAGGTACAAATCCATGCTAGTTACTTAATAACACATGTTATATATACCATGAAGCATCAAAGCTTCCACATGTTGCCGCATGATGATAAACACACAAACAGCGAGCAGCAAGAACATGCACTTGTTACAACGGAAGGGTATTTAGTCGAGCATAAAGCTATCTATTACAACCACTCTGGTGACGACAACTAGGTGTACTCTACGATAACATGTCAAAGACAGAAGGCAGACTGAGGAGTCAGCTTTCTGCTTCTGAAGCACAAGTCTATTAATAATATTATAAATACATAGGATTAAACCTCTCTCCAGGTTCTTTTCCTGGATTGTGGATGACTCAGTCCAGCGTCATCGGTTGGGCGACGCAACAGCGGAACCGAGCCTTCCGGACAGTGGTCAGAACCTCCATCTCCACCTGTTGAAGCATCCTCACAATCTCAGTGAATGGGGGACGGACTTCAGGGTCTGCATCCCAGCACCTGGTCATGATCTCCCCAAGGGCGGGGAGGCAGTCGTGGGGTATGGCTGGTCGCACACCCTTATTCACCACAGCAAATGCAGCTTGAACTGCAGTCATGTTTGCAAAAGGGAGATTCCCAGTTACCAACTCCCAGAGGACAATGGCAAAACTGTAGACGTCAACTTTCTGGTTGTATGGCCTATGCTGGATCATCTCACTGCAAGTGGAAAAATAGCAGTTATTACATTGGAAACAAACAAAACAGAACTTGATAATTGTAAGCAGTAGCTCACTGTACAAAGACATTTGGGAGGGGAGGGGAAGGGCATAGTTAACATAGCAGAAAAACATCCAGAACGGAATAGTAAATACCACCTACAAACATTAAATATATATTACAAACCAAGGAACTAAAAAACAACCAAGCTCACTTGCCTATGAAAAATAAAATAAGGTTGTTCACCAGTGATCATGTGGCTCACTAAGTTACCACTCAGCAAAATCTAATATGAATCAAGAAAGCTGAACACAAGATTTTTCTTTTCCCCCAATACCTTATAAAACACTTTAAAAATGCTATCAATAAACAAGAAAGTAGTAATAAAGAGGAAAAGGAGTTTATATACAACAACAACAACAACAACAACATAGCCTTTTGTTCCCAAGCAAGTTGGGGTAGGCGAAAAGGAGTTTATATGAAAGGGAAAAAACATGAAAAAAAAGGAATATAATAATGTGAAGATTCTTAGCATTATTGACTCAAGAGCATCAGCATCACCAAAATCAGCCACCTAATGAATTTGAACATACAACTAGGGACACAATATGTGAATCTTTAGTGGGTAACATTTACAGTATGCATGCATGCAGATATACAACAAACCAACTGGCAAATGAGAACATTTGAACATGTCAGAATCTTATGCTCCTACTCAAAATATACTTAATATAGTGTGGGATCTGGTCATTTCACACCATCCAATAATGCTATATTACTTATTTGGTTGAAGTGATATCATACTATTCAATCCATACTGAAATTTCTATAACGATTTTTGGCAACTCACCATCATTTGCATATCTCCAAGAGCCAAATTCATGAGTAGGCTTTCCACTAACACATGGAAGAGACAAGGGTCGGATTTAGGCCATGTTACCCAGGTTGTTTGTAGGCTTTGCAGTTATATTAGGACAAAGGAATAAGCAAAAAGCAATCACTCTCAGGTCTCACCGACCTCCCATCTTCAACATGGACATTTGGATCCTATGCAACTTTTACCTGACTGGTCAAGACCAAACTTGCCAATTTAGGATAGTGGACACGATATGTTTGTTCGGTAAGCTAGGAAAGTTTTTTTTCGCCGTTGATTCATATCACAAAAAAGGTAGAGGATAACAAGCTTGAGGACAATGCTTAGTGACAAGAACAATGTTATCCCAATAGGCCATCTTAGAGAAACAAGATCATTAGTTGAGTTGCTTAACCCTAAATAGCTTGAGTGCCTAGATATTACAAAGTAGGGGCCACAACAAACTCAAACCATAAAACTATATAAATGGCTAGTTGCATAAATAACTAGTCACAGTTTTTCCAACAACAACAACAACATAGCCTTTTGTCCCAAGCAAGTTGGGGTAGGCTAGAGATGAAACCCAAAAGAGACGAGAAACAGGGAGACACATAAAGGGACATAAAAGGCACAAGACAAAAAGATGTCACGGTTCAGGCACGTTGATTGCCAATCTCCAAGCGCTCCTGTCCATAGCTAAATCCTTGGAGATATTCCACTCCTTAAGATCTCTCTTAACGGACTCGTCCCAAGTTAGTTTAGGTCGACCTCTACCGCTCTTTACATTATCGGCCCGCTTTAGAACTCCACTACACACCGGCGCCTCAGGAGGCCTCCGTTGGACATGTCCAAACCATCTCAACCAATGTTGAATCAATTTCTCCTCAATTGGTGCCACCCCAACCCTATCCCGAATATCGTCGTTCCGGACTCTATCCCTCCTTGTGTGCCCACAACACCAACGCAACATACGCATCTCTGCTACACTCAATTGCTGGACATGTCGCCTTTTTGTAGGCCAACACTCAGCACCGTATAACATCGCCGGACGAATCGCCGTCCTATAGAACTTACCTTTCAGCTTCTGAGGTACCCTTTTGTCACAGAGAACGCCAGAAGCTTGACGCCATTTCAGCCAGCCGACTGAAATTCTATGCCTAACATCTTCATCAATGTCTCCATCCTTTTGTAGCATCGACCCTAAATACCGAAAAGTATCCTTCTTGGCCACCACTTGCCCATCAAGGCTAACGTCTCCCTCCTCGTGCCTAGTCGCGCTGAAATCGCACCTCATGTACTCGGTCTTAGTTCTACTAAGTCTGAACCCTTTCAACTCTAACGTGTGCCTCCATAGTTCTAACTTCCTATTAACCCCCGCCCTACTGTCGTCAACTAGCACCACATCATCAGCAAAGAGCATACACCAAGGGATATCACCTTGTATGTCACAGTTTTTCCAACAAAAGGAAAAAAATAAACAATCAGCCATTTTTAGAATGATAAGCACAATGGGCATAGGTGATGTATCTAGCTAGCCAAGGGACTAAATGATGAACTGACAACAAATGCTCGTCTACCAAGGGTGCCATTTAATTGCCATGGGAGGTACAATTGGCTTGGATATTTACTAAGATAGTGTTTGGTTCCATCTCTGCAAACGCTAACGATAATGATATCATATCAGAGGCAATGTGAAGAGTAGAGTCAAAACGAGATTTGTTCAGTTTAAACATGTAATGTATTTGTTACCAGTAGTCCATCTTTGCCAAGATCATCAAATGCTAACGAGATGATGCATAGGCCTTTTGAACATGAACAGGGCAGATAGCGCAGCACAACCTCACTACCTTGGTCTTCGGAAGCAGAGCTACCCTGGCCAAGGGCATGGGTCACCGACCATTGATGAATATGCCACTCGGGCTAACCACTAGCTAGTGAAGCAGCAATCAACGACGGCGAGGCCACCGCGGAAGCTTTAGCGTGTGGGGGGTAAACAAAGAAGATGCGGGATCGAAGGCACCGATGCAGTCGAGAGGAGAAAGGAAAAGTAGCTTGCAATCGCAATCTGATGACGCCAGGGTGGGAGGGGTAACAGACGGCGACATCTGATTCGGCGGGAAGCGATTACGGCTGGCACCGAAACAAATAAGGTTTAATGGAATCGGTTAACGGCGTTATCCATTTACGTTACAAATACCCTAACCAAACACTACTTAAGTAGCCAAGTGGAGCTTAGGAATCGCGTTTGAATATCAATTCAAAATTGGAGTGAATAGTGTTCCTACTGACGAAGTACATAGAAGATACGAAACAAATAGCTGCAAGGTTGGCCTTCAACTAATTTGATATGACTAAAGACATTTGGATAACTTGTTGGTTGCATGAACGACAATATCATGTTGCGCATCAGGTCACACCTCTAGCTAACATGTAATTTAGTAGAGGAGCAAGTTACAAATGTGACTTGTTGATTGTAGTCATCTCCTTGGTTGCTAGTGAGCTTTCCTACCATAGGGAGCCAAGTTGGCTCTCTTCCTATGGCAAATATTATTGCTACTCATCAAGGATTAGCTGAGGGGCATGTTTGGGACCGTTTAAAATCGGATATGCGGCCATCCCACCACGAGAATCAAGAAAATACCGCCATACGCATCGCGAGAATCGATGATTCTTTCCACCGCCAGAGACACAACAACCGTAAGATTAAACTAGCCCTCGCTTTTCTATGCCGTGGGGTGGAGGCCATGGTCGCCATATCGCACCGTGCAGTGAAGTCTTGCAAAGAAAGAATGGAATAGTCAATATTGCATAATGACTTTTTGCTCATTCAAGAGTGTGGCAAAGCACCTTGGTTTGTTTTTAAGTTGGAAAGTCAAGCCACATCACCTGAGCATCGACTAGTCGTCCAAATGTCCAATCATGATTAGACAACGACTAGCCATGACTTATCGATAGTAGAAACATGGAGAGCACATCTCTTCGCTTTCGGAGAAAGATTACTTGGAGATGGTAGTGAAGCATCGCCACTAGCAACAATTATGGTCCAATGTCTATACACAGGTGACTCCAAGATTGGGCGAGAGAAGTTTTGACGCTCAAGTCATTGCAAAGATTCTACTGAGCCAAATTGTCACCCAATGCCTAATTGAGACCGGATGACAATTAAGCATCTAGCTTGCTTCTAGCCCTCTATAGGTCAAGTTATTAAGTTGATTCACGATGCTTTTCTAACGTCTAATCGCTAACAAATCAACGATTAGAGGAGGAATCGGTATCGTCTTGCTTCTTTTGCATAGCCATCTTACCAATCAAGCTGCAAGGAATCAAGAGGGGGGAAGAGAACATTGGAGGTGCACTTGTGACTCGTCAGATCCACTAGCCTGACAAAGTAACCGAGTATAGACAAAAAATACATACACCCTAATGGTATGGTTGGTTGGAGGGAATAGGAGTTAAGAAATACGGATTTACAAATCTCGTTTATTTTGTGGCAGTGCGAGGGACTATTAGGGCACATACGACATCGTGGTTTTGCTCTCTATTTAGGTTAAACTAACCACAATTACCTCACTAAATGATGGGAGAACGCATGTCGTCATCTCACAAGGCGACGAGCCCAGCTTGTGCTCCCAGAGTAGGCAACGACTTCCACCAATGTTATGCGAGCGAGCGTCATCGGCGCAAGATCGAGTGCAAGCGCAAGATTGGTGGCAAATCGTTTTTCCTCACTCGCAAAAGCTTCTGTGTAGACGCATGCTTCACCAATGGCAACCCTTGTCAATACAAAAGGGCGCAGGGTTTTGGCTGCGAGCAGATAGGGCGACGGCAATGCGAACGCCAGTAGGTACAAGGGCATGAGGTGACGTATTTGCCCTTAGTGTTACAGGGACAGGGTCCGATGCATCCACGTCTTTAATCGTGATTAGATACATGCCCCACCCACCGGGTGCTAAATGCACCATAAGGCTCCCCAATACCAATTATTGTGTTTGGTTGCAAAGGAATTACATAATAGCAATCACATGAAAATTCTGGATCATGTTTGATTGCAAAAGAAATGGAAGTTGCCATTGATTTACACATCTAGCTGTCCACTGTGCAAGTGATATGTCCATCTTTCGTTCGGCTTCTCCTTTCCAGCCATCGTCGCCGTCACCATGGCAAGGACCATGGTCATTGTTGGGGGCCCAATTCATGGAACCACAACCAAAGCTTCCTTCGTCCGATATTGCTCCACCTCTTCTTGACTTTGCAACCCCTTGGCCTTTGCTTTTACCACTTCTCAACTATGAGAACAAAGATGAGGACATGGTGGATCTTGATGAGAAAGATGATGCTAGTAAATGATCTCAACACTATCAACTTGCCATCACAATGCTTGACATCACCATCTCATGGATGGAGACAACTACTATTACAAGATCTCTCAACATAGGCAACGGTGAGGATGCCAACCATGGCGACACCCAACGGGGCGAGAGGGTGTCAATAAGGAGGCACAAATGTTTGTCATGCTAGCGCCAATGAGGAGCACCAGGACCACATCTAGGGTGGCCAATTCAGATGGTGACCTTCAAAATTATGGCCTACCCATTTAAATTTCAATCCAACTTAACAACCAAACACTCGAATGAATTTGGACCATTTCCATTCCACAAAGTTAGGCCCAATTCATGGAACCAAATGGGACCAAAGCTTCTTTCGTCCCATATTGCTTCACCTCTTCCTAGTGTTGCATTGCCAACGCTTGACTCTGGTACCCCTTTACCTCTACTACCACTTCTCAATTATGAGAACGAATACAAGGGCATGGTGGATCTTCGTGGGGAAGTTGATGCCAACAAAGGATATCAGCACTGCCAATTTGGCCACCACAATGCTTGATGTCACCATCCCATGGATGAAGACGACAACTATTACAGGATCTCTCCACATGGAGCAATAGTGAGGACGCTAGCCATGGAGATGCCCAAGGAGGAGATATGGGTGTCAACAAGGAGGCGCAAACACTAGTCGTGGCAGCACCAGTGACCACCAAAAAGCTAAGTGTAAGGGGCAAAATGTCGTAACCGCTGAAGATGAGCACCACATCTGAGTTGAACAGTTAAGACAGTGGCCCTCAAAATTATGGCCTACCTATTTTAGTTATCCACAATTCTAATAGATTTCAAGTCGGGTCCAACTTAACAACCAAAGACTGGAAATGAACTAGGCCCATTTCACTTCCGCAAGGTTGGGCCCAATTCGTGGAACCAAATGGGACCAAAGCTTCCTTCGTCCCATATTGCCCTCATCTCTTCTTGGTGTTGTACTGCCAACCCTTAACTCCACTACCCCTTCGCCTTTGCCTTTGCCTCTGCCTCTGCCACCAATGAAGTCTAGAGCAACTAATCGCAGGATGATAAATTCAGCAAAGGTAGCATAATTAGGCTAATAAGAGGCTTCAATTGGCAACATGGAGGCATCAATTAACCACTGAGCTAGGTGAATAAAGTGCGGTTGCCAACCCCAACACCACCAATTACTTTGCATTTTGCCTAACCCCTAATGTCTAGATCGGAATCTTCCCTTCTCACCAATCGCCTTTAACTAGGCGAGATGTTATCATGCATCGCATGATTATTTAAATTACACTTAATAAGACAAGAAAACAAATTAAATTTCTAAGTGAGAAAAAAATGCTAGAAAACATATTTCTGACATGTAATTAAATTGGCTTTAACTAGAAGAGATGTTACCATGCATCACATAATTACTTATTTATGCATCATAATACACTAACCAAATCATATATATGTTATAAGTAAAATACTTGTATAAAACATTGAATTAAACCACCTCACATATTCTAGAGTTGAGGGAAACCAAATTTCCTTGGCCAACAAGTAGCAGCTAACATTACTTGAAGATATAACTAAAATAGTGAAATAGCATGTTGGACAATGTTTTTTGATCGTCCGATTAATCGTGATTAATCGCGATTAATCGTCCCGATCGGTACTTAGCACTCGATTAGGCCCTTCGATTAGATCAGAGCGATCAGAAACCTGATCGTCCGATTAATCGTCGATTACTCACAATTAATCATCCGATTAGGTCTATGACTCGATCAGCAGTAAATAGACAGATGGGCTGCTTCACTTACTGGGCTAACATATGGAGGCTGGGACATCAATATGGAGTCAGATCTCATAAGTAACCAACTAACTAAAAATATGGTCTTGATGCTCGATGTCTACTATATAAATATATAGTATATGGTATATATACCATACATATATGATATATAGTCTTGCTATATGCTGGACGATTATATGGACGATTAGACCGATCAGAGGCCGATTAATCGTCCTGATCGTCCTGATCGGTACCAGACCGATTAGGAACGATAAGCCGATCAGAAAACATTGATGTTGGATCGGTAGTATTTACAAATGCTCCTAAAAAACATACTTTATGGACCTCTAGAAAAATGCATAGTTCATAATCTTAGGAGAACGCAGAAAAAGATGCAAATCACAACCATAAATAGCAATGGTTATTCTAAAATAGTACAACCAAAAGGTGAAGGAGCATACAGATTCCTAGAATAGCACCGCTACTTTATTGTTTGTAAGTATTAAGCAATATATGGAACAAAGTGGTAGTTCTAGAGAGCAGCAGCATGTATATTTCGCATGCAAAAACACATTCTTGCACAATCATCTATTCGAAGCATGCCATGCAATAAGAAATAACTCAATTTTGGAGAAACAACCCATATGAAAAACAAAAATAACCAGTCAATACAGACTAAAGTACATTAAACTATAATATAGGAACAATGAATATAACTAGTAGAAGTGTTTTGCTTTCACAGTACCAGTCATTAACATGTTACAGGTAAACAATTTAACAGAAAGTGTAAGCAACCACATAAACTGCTTATTCTTGTAATCAAATGAAGGTACTGCTTGATACAAAGTTCCACACTATGATCCAAAGCAATATCAACGCAAAAAGATTAAAACAGATTTGCCTTATTGAAATAGCATAACAACTGATTGAAATAAACAGGACAAAGAGCATGTCTGATCAACTTACGGAGCCATCCAGCGGTATGTTCCAGTTTCAGGTGTCATCCCCTCAGTCTTGACTTCAATCCTAGCCACTCCAAAGTCAGCAATCTTAATGGACTTATCACCAGAAATCAGGAGGTTGTCTGACTTAAGATCTCTGTGAATGAAGCCAAGGCCATGGACATAGGCCATGCCACGTGCAACATCCAATGCCTGCTTAACTGCCAACTTCAACGGAACAGACCTGTTCTGCCTCTTGCTCAAGAAATTCTTAAGAGACCCACCCTTTGCATACTCTGTGACAATACACCAAACCAATGGCTTTCTGCACGCACCGATGAATTTGACAATATTTGGGTGCCTCAGTGTTGCAAGCATCATAACTTCTTGGACAAACTGCTGCTCTAACAGTTGAGCTTTCTCAGGGTCAGCCTCAGGTCGCTCCAAAAGCTTAATAGCAACATCCATCCCATTGTATGTTCCCCTGTAGAGCTTCCCAAAGGCACCTTGTGCAAAGGCCATGCCCATGTGCAGGCTCCCCAGATCAATAGTCCACTCCTCATAATCCTTGAGTGTCTCAGTTGGGAACTTGTTGTCCATCAGAGCATGTGCCAGTGCATCCTCACTCAAGGCATGGGACACCCGGCCAGGGCGGAAGATGCTGTGCCCGACCGAGTAGCTTCCCACAATGACAGGCCCTTTGAGACCAGGATGGCCAAGCATGCCAGTGCGGGAGTCACTGTTAGAGCAAACGCTGCTGGCGATGGATCCGCCATGCATGCTGGTCTGCATGCTGTTGATGCTATCAACAGACATGTTGGAGCCCTCCCCTAGCTTCTGGTAGAAGGCCATGTCACAGATGTTCCCGCCAAAGTTCGCGCCGTTGTCATTGCCACCCACAGCGCCAATGAAGCCAGGGAAGTTGGCGCCTTGTGCCATCACTCGACAACCGAAATGTTAGCCTCTGCAGTAGCTTCGCTCTTCCCCTGGCCCCCCACCACAGCTCTCAAAAAGCCTGGCGATGGATGACCTGCAACCACAGAATGAAACCGAGATCAGAAACAAGGGGCAAATTAGCCCTCTACTAGATACAGGTCGAGCAAAGTCAGAGATTTGAAGATTCCATTCCTACCAGACACAAAGGTTTCCACTGCCATCAAGATAGAACCATAAATAAAATCATCCATCCAAGAATTACTATTTAAGGAAGGGACCCAACCCACCAACAAAGACTAGAAACGCATATATACTCCCTCCATTCCAAATTATGAGACATTTTCACTTTTATAGATGCATTGCTTTTACATGTACCTAGACATAGTGTATAGCAAAAGTTATGTATCTAGAAAAGCCAAAGCGTTTTATAATTTGGAATGGAGGCAGTATAATATAGTGCATACAAGCATTCAAAAATTGTACTGACATGTTGTTAATAGCCTCAGATTAGGAAATGAAGTGAGGGCACAAGCGTCTTTTGTGTCCTCTCTGAATACGTCCTAAAATTTCTAAGTACAGTGATAGATAGAGATAATACTGTCTGTATCTTTCCGTAGCTACTACAGCCTGCAAGAGCTAGAATCCCCAGAGCCACCGCCAACGTGCAAGCACACAACAAAAGGGAATCGGAAACCTATAGCAACTCCAGAAGTGGAAAAAATTCGACGGCGTCCAACATAGGTATCCCCAAATCCCTACGAATTACCCCTAAAATGGCAATCTTGGCACCGAACATGCGGCTGCAGACCTTTTCCAGAAGCCAAATCGAACGCCCCCAGACAGGTACCTGAAACCGACCCCCTCAAGATAGCATGAACGAGCCCCGGAATCAAAGCGAACTCCCCACAGCGCCGCACAACAGGGCACAGGTGGCACCAAATCGACGTCGCCAACCTGCACCACTCGACCGTGGACCCCCAGGAAGAAGGAAGAAGAACCCAGCCCTGTGCCCGTGGGGGTGAGGGGCAGCACTTACCCTTTGGAAGATGGCCGGGAAGACGCCGCCGCCGCTGCCGATGCCAGTCGATGGAGGAGGACAGGACGAGGTCGGACCCGCGCGGCGCGAAGGTACTGGTGCGATCGAGGTCGAGGGAGGACGGACGGACGGTGGGAGCAGGCGGTGGTGTGATGCGGTTGCGGGTGCCGGGTGCGGGTGCGGCGTCGGGAGAGGATGGTCAGGAGCCCCTCGCCGCTGGACCGAGGAGGCCGGGGCGACGACGGGGGCGGTGACCGGTGGGTGGGGGGAGGAAGGCGAGGGGAATGTGAGAGCGGAAAAGATCAACAAAGGCGAGGCGAGGGCGAGGCAGGACAGAAGAAAGAAAGCGAGAGGGAGAGTCGCCTCGGTGGAGTAAAGCTATATCGCGGGAGATCATTAACTAGGAGTTTAGCCACGTGGCAGGGCTGATAGCGGATCAGCGTGCGCGGCGCGGGGGCCGAGGGACGGAGGGATAGATGGTGGGCGCGGGATTTGGAAGTTGCCGAGGGGCCTCTGCGCAAATCGGTCGCCCGTCGGATACCCAGGCCAAAGTAAACGGCACGACGGTGGTCGCAACGGGCCAAACCGCAGCGCGTTGCCGACGTTGGCGTCGCGTGCCCGCCCCCGGGCCGCCGCCCGCCCCGGCGCCGCTGCTCACAAGGGAGGAGAGGCCGGAGGCGTTTTACCTATCCACAATGATGTGGCATGGCATCTGACGTACGGTCGGACCGCGGCTGCACCTGCATCATGATGGGCTTGCGTGCCAAGGGCACATATTTTGCCGTTATTATGGATAGATAGAGATACTTTGGGAGAAAAAATAAATAAGATATGCTTTATTGATGCAGCACGCATCCATCTCCACCGCGTGACCGGTGAGGATGTGCATACCTCTTAAACATTCAAATGAAACACTTGCAACATACCTCTGAAACATCTGAAACGCTTGCAACATACGCTTGCAACATGCATTTTCAGCACATCGCAACATCTCCTTGCTGCTTAGGAGAATAGAGGCTCGTCGACGTGTGGAGTTCGCCGGAGGTAGCGGGCCGGCGGCGGCGGCTGCGCGACGCAGCAGGGAGGCAGCGGTGGTCGTGCGCCCTGGTAGGGCCGGTAGCCGCGTGCCACGACTCATAGGCGGCCGCACGCCGTGCCTGGCAGGGCCGGCAGCCGCGTGCCGCGACTTGCAGGCGATCGCGCGCCAAGACTGGGAGAGGGCAGTCGCACGCCGCACCTGATAGGGCTGGTAGTCGAGCGCCGCGTGCGGGAGTGATTTTTTATAGAAATAGACAAGCAGATAATGGAGAGGGTCGTTGGGTGAGCGGCGCGTGCGGGAGTGGGCGGAGCGAGGCGTCCAAACCTGGACGGACGGACGTCTTCATTGTATCATTATCGTTTCACCAACCACGTCATGTCGGCACCGTCTTTCCTTACTCCCTAACGTGGTAACTAGATCACGTCAGGGTGGAATAAGGTTGATCAACGGTATGATAATATGTGAATAGGTCAACACTCAACAGGGTAACCGTGTCGATTTGAAGAGTAGGGGTTATTCTTCCTTCGGGCAATCGATGTAAGACACCACCACTAAAAGCATATAAATATTAGCCCATTTGCATATAAAAGTGTACCGATTTTTATAGTATTAAATAGGCATATTAGGAAAATATATTAAGTGTTGTAAATATTGTTAGTTTAAAATTTTATCAAACTTGATACGGTTTGATTCGGTATTATGCTATATTTTTCCGATCAATGGAGCACACGTGAGGATGTGCATCCTCATGTAAATTCTTTTTCGTTGGATGACCCTCATCGAAAGTAACTGATCACAGCCAGCAATTAGGTGTTAAGGGATGTCTTTACCAAACTTCATATATTTCCTCCTATTGTTGCCTTGTAGTAGTTGTTTAAGAGGTCGACATAAATAAAGAAGTTGTATGTTATGAAAAACATAATAAATCTAATAACATTAGTCATGTCTTGTTAACAATTTGTTATATATTTATAAACCAAAATTCAGAAATTTAACCAACTATAATCATAAATCGACTTAGATTTTTATGGGTTAGAGTATGAATACAAAAATGGTAGGTCTTGTCTGCAACCCCACGAACCCGTCCTACTTATAAAAGTATAAAACCATCGCTATCAATTTTGGGCTACTGCATTTTCCAGATTCTGGATGAAATATGCTTCAGTGCTAGGAGTGCTAAGGCTGTGTTTAGTTCCATTGAAAAGTGCACTATGCAAAAAAAAAGATTCTCCGTCACATCAAACTTGCGATACATGCATGGAGTACTAAATGTGGATAAAATTAAAAACTAATTGTATAGTTTGGTTGTACTTTGCGAGACGAACGTTTTGAGTCTAATTAGTCAACGGCTGGACAATTATTACCAAATACAAACGAAATGCTACAGTGTCGCTACAGTAAGTTTTGGCACTCCAAATTTAAGAACTAAACACAGCCTAAGTCTAGATAGCTAGAGCTTCTATGCCTACAAAAGCTCGTAAAGGTCACCTCTCATGTGCTTCCGTGCTACGTCTCGTGGTTTGCATGCAAGCTTTTGTTGTGATGCCGTAATTGGTTGATTACACAATGCAAGATGAAACAATGGAGAAATTCTCGCTTGGGTTTGATTCTTGTTCATCCTATAACAACCATGGCAGCGGCAATATAACGTGGACATGAAGGTTAGTCGAATTACTATTTATAGTAACTTATTAGAAAAATAGGATAATTCAAATCTAAATGGTAGTTGTGCTCCTATTTGTTGCTTATTTCACTCTCTACCATACATCTAAGACATTATTGTTTTAGAACCTATGCAGAGTTAGACTTTAACACTTTCTCTCAATGTCACACTATGAGTATAGAACTTTGAAAGAACTAAAAAAGCATCCATAATGGTAATTAGACGAGTAAACAAACACGTTCCACATCATATGCCATGTGCCCATGTATCATCTACATGGATGGTGTATCAAACCAAATAAAAAACACCACCCGTGATTTGATAATAGTTAGGTTGCTAATATATCTATAATCGACATACTTGAGTACTATACTTAGGCACATGCTTTTGGCGTGGTTGCGTAATTAACTTAAACCTTTTAATTAATCTTTAATTTAAAACTATACTAGTTTCTACTCTAATGTTTTCCTGTTGCTTGTAAAGTAGCACAACAGTCCAGCCGTATAAGGAAAAACGAAAATGCAAGAAAAAATAAAGAGAAATATATAGGGAAAGAGAGAATGGTATTGGGAGGTTAGCGACGTTGCGGGGCTGATAGCGGATCAGCGCGAGCCTGCGCGGCGCGAGGGCTGAGGGACGGAGGGATAGATAGTGGGCGTGGGATTTGGAAGTTGGCGAGGGGCCTCTGTGCAAATCGGTCGCTTCCCCGTTGGAGGGCTGCCCTGGCCAAAGTAAACGTCATGGTGGGGGTCGCAACGGGCCAAACACAGCACGTTCATTGCCGACGTTGGCGTGGCGTGCCCGCACCTGGGCCGGGCCGCCACCTGCCCGCCCGCCCGGTGTTGCTGCTCATGAGAGGGGAGAGGCGGAGAGGTGTCGTCGACCTATCCGCAGTGATGGCATGGCATTTGACATACGATCGGACTGCACCTGCGTCCGCATCATGATGGGCTTGCGTGCCGGGGGCATGTATTTTGGCGTTACTGTCAGGGATGAAAACGATACGGATATTTTCTAACCGTATTCGAGACCGAATCCGTTTAGAGGGGTTTTAATCAGTTTGTATCCGAGTCCGGATATTTAACATCCGATACCGTATTCGTATCCGAATATTTAAATCACATATTTATGATGTCGATATATAATTATATCATATCTGGTATTTTTTATACTATCCGTATTCGAATTCGAATCCGGACATAAATATGAAAACAAATACGATATCAGTGATATCCGTCCACATTCGATCCGTTTTCATTTACTATGGATAGATACCTTTTTTCTTGATGAAAAAAAATAGTATAAGATATGCTTATATTGATTTTTTTTAGATAATATAATATATATATAAAATAAGATATGCTTGTAATGATACATCAGCACGCATCCATCTCTACACATGATCGACGCTGGAAGGCATGACATTGATGAGCCGTTGCCTGCCTTTATTAGCGAATCCATCTCCAGACTCCGGTTCTCCGCCCACGAACTAATTAATTAATCGCAATAAAAAACTAATTAATTAATTACCTCTCGCAAAGGTGTTGTTGGTGTTTATTGACTGGCAACCTGCCACGGGATTATCCGAGACAGTGTTTGGTGAGCTTTGACGTGAACTGATCTCGACGGTTTACACAGAAGACAACGATTTATACTGGTTCGGGCCCTCGTGATCGAGTAATAACCTTACGTCTAGTCAGCAGGTCGCCTTTTGTGTATTGTATGATTGAGTTGATTGTACAAGGGGTACCGTCTGCCTCTCTTTATATAGATCAGAGGGCAAGGCATGTTAATCCTAGTCCTAGTCGGTTACAATTGAGAAGTTCAAATCATATTATAGAGACTATTTCCTTAATTATCCGACTTGGTTGATTCATGAGTACTTGGAGATCACGTCACCTTGTCGTGTGTCTTCAAGTTATTCTTGGGTCGTCTCAAGAAATTACCGAGTACTCGGCTCACTAGAAAATCCCTAGTATCCTGATTCGTCAAGCCCCGAGCTCTTCGTGGTTGATATTGATAGTCTTCCTTGAATCTTCGAAGAAGAATCAAGCTTCATCCGAGTACTTTCAAGAGAAACCATGACGTGCTTAAGAAGGAAAACAGGAATATATGCATCATCGCTAGGTGAAGCATATATGCTTGTAACCCCTGAGCGTTTTGCTATTTAGCATAAATGGCTAGAGGATCTAATCTTAATACCATTCTTCTTATTTTAAAGAAATTTGAAATGACCAACTGAGGATATGCACCCCTAGCCCCTGAGCCGAGTTCCGAGTACTCTGTACTTGAACATAGAGTCTGAATATCATCCTCAGTAATTTGATATATTATCCATCACGAAGAAAATTGTATAACCAGTAGCCCCCGAGTAAAAACCATCGGTAAATAGCCCAGTGAAAGACCCATCAATCTATATACCTATATTAATAATAATTTAATAATAAAGAACCAAAATTTCCGCCATGATTTTTTTCACCTGTAAGATGTAAGACGCAACCGTTCGTGACTCTCTAAGATGTAAGTATATGTTCTTATTATTAGGTAACCTGGATAGTTAGAAATCGTAATCGAAATATATCTCTATGATCCCAAATAAGCTAAATATGAATTCTAATCCTAATCAAGCAGTCGGTGCTCCTTACGTGCTCTCATAAAAGAGTATATATATATATATATATATATATATATATATATATATATATATATATATATATATATATATATATATATATATATATATATATATATATATATATATATATATATATATAGACCTATTACCCTACAGCTGGCTACAGAATAACTTATTCTGTAGCCACTTTGAGTTACGATAATTGCTATGCTAATTTACGAGATTATAGTAACTTCTTACTATGTGATTTACTATAATATTATGGTAAATATCTTCATGTGTTATAGTAATTCAACTATCGTAAATATATACTGACATTGTCGTAAATTAATATATAAAATTATCGTAAATAGAGGTGGCTACAGAATAACTTATTCTGTAGCTAGCTATAGAGTATACTCTCCCTATATATATATATATATATATATATTATATATATATATATATATATATATATATATAGCGCTAAAGGAAGAAAGCTAGCTTGTAACAACAAGTCAATCAAGGGTGTATGCATGTACGTATACCCTGGCTAAATTCAGATTAGCGATGGCACTAGACTCCATATGAAACTCATATTCGATTTTGCCTATTGCAATTGCATCTTCCGTGCACTGGCCTCTCCTCAAATTTATTTTTATCTGTCCGTGTTCTTCCCGTGCCAGAGCAGCGCAATCCGGGAAAGCTACACAAGCACCGCATACATAAGCATGACATATGGTAGATGTAGAAGAGCAAAAAAAAACATGTATCAGAATTCCGTGTCGACAATGACAAGATGATGTGCTGGTGCCGGACAACCATCCTGGCGAGGGTGGTAGGACACGCTCGTGGAGCACGTTGCACTGGCCGCCACGCCGTCATCGTCTTGTCCACTGGAGGCAGTGGGGTTTGAATCAGGCAGAGGTCGTGGACGCACAGTCGTGGTTGCCGCTGCTCGTCCAGACGCTGATGGTGCAGCTGGCACATGACGTCAACGTGAGGGCTGTCGAGATGCCGCGTGCGCGACCGTGTGGACTCGGCAGCAGGTTGAGGCCACGGCAAGACTATGCTCCCTTCACCGATCCCATGGCAGTCGCCATCTGAGAGGCTAGACGTGTAACGACATGCATCGCCAAGCCCCTCGGCGTACCCCAAGAGGTTGTCCTAAAGTGGTTTTTACTTGGATTCGTTAGCCTTGGCAAGATGCCGTTCTGAAAGCACGGCCACGTCAGAGTCCAAATCAAGACTAAGCTGGGCGAGGTGCTCTCATGCATCGGCAAGGGCTGCACTGCCAACTATGGATTACCGGATGTGCTGCAAGCTTTGCCGGTTCAACATAGACAAGAGGAAATTGAGAGAAGCTACGCCATTGGAAGAATGAGGAGAGAGAAGGTAGAGATGGCATTGGCGCATAGCACAATACTAGATTTTTTCTTCTATTGTAACGTATGAGTATATTTGCTAGTAAGTATAAAGTGTCAGAACGACCAACCAATTTAACAGGGACCCTTGTCATCCTTATTAAAAAATGTTGAGTTGTCCTGTCAACTGAATAGCACATGTAGAATCATTAAAGGAGCTATCCTTATTGACACTGTAGATACACGTGACATGTCAAAATCTTGTACTATCCGCTGGAAATACTGACAAAGGCTGTGTTTAGTTCCTCCAAAAAAGCACTGTGCAAAAAAAAGATTTCCCGTCATATCAAACTTGCGATACATGCATGGAGTACTAAATGTAGATGAAATTAAAAACTAATTGTACAGCTTGGTTGTACTTTGCGAGACAAACGTTTTAAACCTAATTAGTCAATTGTTGGACACTATTTGCCAAATAAAGCCAAAACGTGCTACAATACATTTTTCACCCTTTTTCAGGTAACTAAACACACCCTAGCTAACTCGGCACCATTGTGGACACATGAAGCCCTGTGTCAGGCCGTAGTAACTTCATAGACCTTGTCTACCAAGAACCAATGTTAGCTTATAAATACCCTCCTAGCGAGCATAAATATTCAACAACAGGTGTCGTAGAAACATTTAACCCCCGAGCATCAAATATGATTGTATCGGAGATGTTAGAACCACCAGGAGTACTCGGTTTAGCCCCCAGGGCAAACCTTAGCAACTAGAAGATCTCTTGTTATTAGGTATTAGAGGCAAGCTAATCCCAGAGTTGTGTATCTTTTGTTAGCCCAGAGTTGCAGCTAGAAGAACTCTTGTTACTATGCTATACAATGTTTCAAAGCATAATCCCATGTCAGTTCTTCACGGCGCCACTCAACTTCTGTCCATGAAGGGTCGCTAGCTGATCCCAAGTGAGTCCAGACACTGAGAGCTAGGACTTGTAGGATGCATAGCTGTATAGGCTCCACCTGCATACTAGCCGCCATGCTATTGGCTGCACAGGCTTGATCAACTTCGTGTACACAAGAATAGTCCACAGTTCTGTGCTACACGCAAGTACTTAGGCTAGGCAGAGCTGCACTTCTCTTTTCTCCTTAATGCCGCGATCCTAGAACTTGAACCTATGTGCATTAAGGCTTAATTTTCTTGCCAAGATTGATGTAGTATCTTCTGTTTGTGATCCGGTCTTAAGGACCTTGTACTTGTAACACTTGTACCCTGCTTGAATAATGAATAAGCTCTTCAAAAATCCAAAGTATGATACTGTGTGACTGCATATTTTGATATTTGCTTAATGCTATTGCTGACTCAGAGTACTTTATAAATGCATCCGAGTACTTCTCTGATGTGTATTGAGCAGACTAAAGAATATTGATCGTCACACCCTCTGTTAGGGTTTTGACTATAAGAAAACGGCGCCAGTAGAAACACACCACTTGGGCCATAAAAGAGAAAGACCAGGCCCATTAGTCTTGCCAACATATTAGGATAAATAGATCTATAAGGCCAAGCCCTAATCTCACTTGACCGCCACACATCATCTCTATAGCCCCTTTCTTCTTGCGCCGCCACCACTCAAGATCCAGACAAATCCAACATCATAGCCCTTGGTGTTCTCGTTGTGGATGTGCTTTAAGAGACAGTCCACAATCAGAACTATGCCAAAGAGAAATTAAGCAAGCGAGCCAAAAAGCAGGCGCAACTTGAGACCAGGCCCCGATGAACTTCAAGAATCCACCTCTAGATTGCTTAGCATGGAAGAAGCCAGACACTGAAGAAAAGCATTTGGATGATTTGGTGGCCGCCGTTCTGCTACCAGAGAAGGCAGTTGGGCATTGGAGAGCCCCTAAGGATGATGAGTATCCAGGAGTAGGTGGGCAAGAAATCGTCATGTTCAGAGCATTTGTGCAGAGGGGATTAGGATTGCCAACCTCCAACTTCTTCCACTATCTGCTACACTACTATTGTCTGACAATAAACCACGTGACACCAAATGGCATTCTCCACGTTTCAATCTTCGTCCATCTTTGCGAAGTATTATTGGGATTTGTCCATCGGTCCTGCTCTTCCGCCACTTTTTGGGTCAAATGCCATCCAAGTGAGCAGACAGCCACCCTGTGGGTGGAGCAGGAATACAATTGAGGATTGATAACAAAGCAGACTACTTGGAATATGATCTCCTTGAGTCTGTGAAAGAGTGGAACTATGGATGGTTCTATATGTATAATCACCCTCCCTCTTTGGCAAAGCACACTGGATTTGCCCCCCACAAAAGAAGTCAATGGTTGGAGAAACTAAACAAGGCAGAGCCCGTTCAGATTCAACCGTTTTTGGACTAGATTGATGCACTAAAGTTATCAGGGTTGACCGGAGAACTCGTCGTCAAGAGCTTCGTTAGTCGTCGAATCCAACCACTCGCGCAGTGAGTAAATTATGGGTTTGAGTACCTTGGTGCAAAGGATCCATCTAAGACATATCCAAAAGGTTATCATCCAGAAAAATACTCACCCAGATGAAAGATCTCCTAAAGGGTATTGGGAGCACTCCTGAAGATGTCATGCTAGCTTTTAGCTCAAGCCGTCCGCATCCTCTGGTAAATTACTCTACCGAACTGTCACATATATATATATATATATATATATATATATATATATATATATATATATATATATATATATATATATATATATATATATATATATATATATATATATATATATATATATATATATAACAATAATACTCATTCCCCTTGTTCTTGGTACATGGATGGGGTCATGGATACGATGATTGCCCAAAACCACCATTGATCATAGAAGATGCTGGAATTAGTCACTAGAAACCCATGGAGGATGCAGAAGTTCGGGATGTTGTAGAACCCATCGACGTGAGCTCTGAAGGTACTCTGTCAGATGATGCTTGGCATCCAACAGATGATATTGAAGAGACAAGTACTCGGAAGTGTTCCTAGAGCCCGAGTATTAATATTCCATAGCCCACAATACCAAAGAAGCCACGCTCAGGTAACCGTATAGCTGTGAGGAAGATTTCTATCTCGCGAGTAAAGGAGCCGGAGGGTAGTCGACAGTACCAGCCGACAGCCCAAGGAGCAAGTAACCCCTAATTCGACTACCTTATTTCCTTTCCATTGTAGTATTCAAATATGCAATGTCTGAACAGTCCTATATAGGAAATCCCCCACCACCAGCTGTTGACAACAAGAAAGCATCTAACGCTGCATCATAGGAGAAGAATTTCGACAACACAACAACTTCCGTAGCAACAGCATCCGGGAGTGGTGCAGAAAAAAAAGAAAAGGGAGCTACGGTTACCCATCGCCCCTCCTCTTATTGTGGAAGAGTAAGTAATGACCTTGTTATCCGAAGCATAGATGATTGCTAGAAATTGCTCATCTCCAACTATCCTTATGGGGAACAACTACCCCCCGGAGCAAGAGATAATCCCTCCAACAAGGATAAATAACTGTGTTGAAGCATTAGGAGGGCCAGCGGCAGCATCTATTGACAACACCACAGAAGAAGCAGTAAATCCAACTCCAACAAGTACAGTGGAGTACCTGAAAGAGTGACTAAGTCCGCTGCCAAGCCACAAGAAGAAGCTGAGAAAGAGCAGACAACTGAGTTGCCACTCGTCCCATCCGTCGGTGAGGCTATCTCAGCATGGTGGAATTTGAGCAAAGAAGTAACAGACAGCTTGCAAACTCACTCTGTTTCAACTGCAGCAACCACCAGAAGTTCTCTGCAAAAAGCCCCTGACAGTTCAAGTACTCTGAGTACTCACAAAATGATAGAAGTACTCGGTTATGACTCTGATATAGCAAGAATCAGAGAAGTAGTCGATCAAGTACGTCCACAATTCAATATACTCGACAAATTAATCGAGGTGAGTATCTTCTGACAGAGTTTTGCTTTATCCTTAGTATAGTCAATATATCTGACAAACTACAATCTGTGTAGGATCTCAACTTGAGAGTAATTGATCAAACTAAGATCATTCAACGCCAATTCTTAGCGGACCAGGCTCGTGCAGAGGAAAAGCATGCTATAGAGATTAAAGAGTTGAAGGAGATGCTCCAATCACAAGAGGTTCAAGCCAGAACAGCCAACCAAATCCTTGGCACCCGAATTAGAGAGTTAGAAACCGACATCCAACGTCTTGTTGGTCAACGGGATGCAACCCTTGAGCGTGAAGCCTCAACATATCAAGACATGGAGAACCTGAAGTCCCAAGTCAAGAAGACAAAAACTGCCTTGGAGAAAAAACTCAAAGGTTAGTATATTGCATTATGTAACCAATTTCCTTTGACATGCATTCCTTAACCTGAGTATTTTTACCCAGAAATTGACCAACAAGCTCAAAAGAATGTTGATGATGCACTCTGCTAGAAGAGGGCTTTCAACGAAAAAGAAGATGAACTCCAGTAGGTACAGCTTGAAGTTCAAAACACTCTTGCAGCAGCATAAAAGATACGCGAGGATGTTGATCTAAATCTTGCCCAGGGATTGCATACTGTGAAGCAGCAGCAGGAATAGTTGGTGCTCAAAGACATGGAACTGAAGGCTTTACACGAATCTTTGGAGCCCCTGTTGGATATGATCCCTGAGGCGGAAGAAGAGGGTACACTACCCATTCCAGAGAGGATCAAGTCTGCTCCAAGTCGCCTGGGTAAATATATCAATGATATGGCATAGGTGATTGTGAAAAATCTATTGTCAACCATCCGAGTACATCTGCCTCAACTGGATCTGAGTATTATCAAGCGAAGGCCACACGGGTGCTCAGACAATGACATAGCCAAAGCTGGAGAGGAGGTGAAGGAATTAGCCACCGAGTACTCCAATAGCCTAGGCTTAGTAGATTAAGAGTAGTCTCCTTGTTATGTAAGGAAGGAACCCTGTAAGATCCATATTGTCATGAAAAACAATATATGTTAAGGTTGAGATCATTATGTTAATGATACCAAAGTACTCGACTTAAGCGTATGCTAAGAAAGAATAAATATAGAAAACTCATCATTCCTTAGGGTATTAAACCCATGGAACCAAGTAATTCATTGTAGAGTGTAATAATTCTAATCGACCAAGTTCTTTATAGGACTTGTCAGTCCCTAAGATAGGTCTAAAAAGCACATCAAGTACTTAGAATAGATAGAGTGATTAGTACTTGCAATTAAATCTATCCTTAGAAAAGTTTTGCAATGTGTGCAGCCATGAAGACAATTTTAGTCTCCTTAAGCGTTTGCAGCGTGTGCAAGTCCATTTATCATTACTATGGATATGTTTGACAGGAATTAGCTTTAAGATATATGTCGATTATGACGTATAATTTAGTCACAAAAATAGGGAGCATAGTAGTCAGATGACTACAGACAGTGGCGGATGTGGGATGCGGGATAAGGGGGGGCTAAAACAACAGAGATGTTGATTTGCACGAAGATTTAACGGTGAAATCAAGTTTTTGCTACAGTAATTAGCATTGAAATCAAGAAATTAGGGGGGGCTGGAGCCCCCCCAGCCCCCCCTTTGGATCCGCCCCTGACTACAGACCCAAAGTGTGTGGAAGCGTAGTAGCCATGTGGCTACAGATCCAAAACACAAGACATCGGTGAATAATAGAGTAAAGAGCAATTGACGCAAACCAAGCTTTGTATTATTAAACTGGTAACTATTTACAATTGCGACTCTGACTCTATCACATCTGAGTAATACTACGCATAAAATCTGCGTAACTAATCAATGTGCCAAGTGTTCTGGACTGGGTGCCCATCTTCTATCATGAGCTCAAATGTCCTAGGTCGAGTGACTTTAGACAATAAAAGGACCCTCCAAGGGACTCAACAACTTATGTCGCCTAGAGGTGTCTTGAATGCGTCGAAGGACTAAATCTCCAACTTGAAATGTGCATGGGTGAATGTTTCTGTCGTAATACCGCTGCACGCCTTGAAGGTAACAAGCTGATTGGAACAGAGCAGCAAGGCGCTTTTCCTCTGCGCTATCAATCTCCAGTCGTCGTGTTTCTTCTGCCTCGCCCTCGTCGTACTGCTCGACTCTTGGCGAGTTCCAAATCAGATCCGCAGCCAAAATAGCTTCAGAGCCATAAATTAGGAAAAGGAAGAGTACCCGGTTGCTTTGCTCTGCTGCGTGTGAAGCCCCCAGACTACCTTGGGCAATTCATCCATCCACTTGCCGCCGTAATCCTTAAGTTCATCATACAGCCGCGGTTTTAACATAGCAAGTAGGAGAGCATTGGCTCGTTCAACCTGTCCATTGGCTTGTGGGTGAGCCACAGAAGCGTAATCATACTAATGCCATAATCACTGGCTCATGCTCTAAATTCTTTAGCTGTGAAAGGTGACCCCAAATCAGTAATGATCCTGTTGGGTATCCCAAAGCGATAAAAAATGCTCTACATGAACTGGACTGCCTTGGCAGAAGTGAATTTGACCAAAGTTTGGTACTCAATCCACTTTGTAAACTTATCAATAGCCACGTAGATGTACTTGAAACCTCCGGGTGCTCTCTTGAGCGGGCCAACCATATCAAGCCCCCAGTAGGAGAAAGGCCATGATGGTGGGATGCAAATGAGTTTGTGCGCAAGGACGTGTGCTTGCCTAGCAAAGAACTAGCATGGCTTGTAGTGACGAGCCAAATCTTTTACATCTTTGAGTGTCGTAGGCCAGTTATAGCCAGACTAGAAAACTTTACCTACTAAAGTTCTAGAAGTCGCATGATTTCCACAACAGCCTAAATGAATTTCATCAATAATTTGCTTGCCTTCCTCAGGTATATGCACTTCAAAAGTACTCCTAATGATGCGCCTCGACGGTATAACCTGTCTCCGACTAAGACATAGTTCTTGCTCCGCTGGGTAACTTGCTCTGCTTCTACCTTGTCGAAGGGCAACTTTTGCTCCTTGATGTAATCAATGAACACTTGAGTCCAGGTAGGATTAACAGTTAAGACCTATCTATCAGGCATGGATGTATCTCCCGAGTGATCTGTTACTTCAGTAATGGAGGATTTAGTCAATTATTGAACAAAAACACCACTCCAGCGGCTCTATCAGACCCTAGTTTGGCTAAGACGTCGGTGCCAACATTGAGATCTCTGACCACATGATGGAATTCTAAACCTTAGAAGTGTCTCTCTAGCTTGCGCACCTCGGCACAATAGACATCCATTGTTTCTTTGGCACAGTCCCAATTTTTGTTGACTTGATTAATCACTATTGATGAATCTCCATAAACTAGTAGTCGCTTGATACCCAACGTCACGGCCAAGCGCAACCCATGAAGCAAGGCCTCATACTCTGCCTCATTGTTTGTTGCTGGTCAGAGAATTTGAAGGACGTATTTCAACTGCTTCCTAGATGGGGATATGAAGAGGACTCCAGCACCCGCTCCTCCAAGCTTTAACGATCCATCAAAATACATCTTCTAATGCTCCAAGACCGCTGCTGGTTCCAACTGTTGGATTTCAGTCCACTCTGCTACAAAATCAGCTAATGCTTGTGATTTGATAGCCTTGTGAGTATGAAAACTAATGTTCAAAGCACCCAACTCCACGGCCCATTTGGAGATGTGACCAGTTGCATCTCGGTTACACAGTATATCGCCCAACGGGAAGTCAGTTACCACCATGATCTCATGTGCATCAAAATAGTGTTGGAGCTTACGAGAGGTAATCAACAAAGCATAGAGTAATTTTTGAACCTGAGGATAACGAACTTTGGACTCCAAGAGTACTTCGCTAATATAGTACACTGGATGCTATACCTTATAGACATGTCCTTCATCTGACTTCTCAACTACAATAGCTGTACTGACTACGTGAGTAGTCGCGGCAATGTAGAGTAACAGAGGCTCATCCTTGATAGGTGGAGACAACACTAGAGAGCTAGTAAGATATGTCTTTAGCTTTTCAAATGTTCATGATCCCCTTCTGTCCACTCAAACTTGCCAAAAGCCTTGAGTAGCTTGAAGAAGGGGAGGCCCTTCTCTCCAAGCTACGATATGAATCTGTTTAGGGCAGCCATGCATCCTGTAAGCTTCTCAACATCTTTAATCTTCTGAGGAGGACCCATATTCATGATAGCCTTCATCTTTTTTTGAGATGCTTCAATGCCGCGATTACTGATGAGAAATCCAAGTAATTGCCCTGAGGGTACTCCGAAGACACATTTTGTTGGATTCAGTTGCCATCGAAACACCCGCAGATTCTTGAAGGTTTGCTCCAAATCAGCGATCAAATTTGAAGGATCCTTGGTCTTGACAAAAACATCATCAACATAAGCTTCGACGTTGTGACTAATCTGCTTGTGTAAATAAGCTTGGATAGCCTGTTGGTAAGTAGCCCCTGCATTCTTTAATATGAACGTCATTGTGGTATAACAGTAAGCCCTAAAAGGAGTGATGAAAGTCGTATGAGGCTGATCTTCTTCTTTCAAAGCAATCTGATGATACCCCGAGTAACAATCTAGGAAATAGAGCAGTGCAGAACCCGCGGTGGAGTCCACAATTTGGTCAATATGGGGAGCCCAAAGGGATCTTTTGGGCAATGTTTGTTGAGATCAGTATAATCAACACACATGCGCCACTTAGCCGAGTTCTTCTTTCTAACTAGAATAGGATTAGCCAACCACTCTGGGTGAAGTATCTCCTTAATGAACCCAGGCTTCGAGTAGCTTGGTGAGTTCTTTCTTAGTGGCTTCTTTCTTATCAGGCGCAAAACATCAGAGTCGTTGCTTCACTAGTTTTGAACCAACTCAAGTTTCCATGCAAAGATGTCCCTGTTGTCCCGGAGGAATTTGGTGAGCGCGAGTTCCTATTCAGAAGAAAGCTGGCTGCCAATGATAGCCGTCTTGGAAGTATCAGCATCGTCTAGAACAATTTTCATTGTCGAGACGTCTAGAGATGTTGATATTGAGATTGTCTTCTTAGCTGGGTTCTCCATGTCATCTTGCTTCATCTGTTGGGCGAGCTTAGCAATCTCTTGAACCTCTAGGTCAAACTGTGCCTTGGCCGCAATCTAGACGGCTTCGGTATCACAATCATATGAGCGCTTCAAATCACCTCGGAAGGAGAGTATACCCTTTGGACCCGGCATCTTGAGCAACAGATATGGATAATGTGGAACAGCCATGAACTTGGCCAGAGCAGGGCATCCGAAGATAGCATGATAGGACAAATCAAAGTCAGCCACTTCAAACTTGATGAATTCCGTCCTGTAATTAGCAGTAGTCCCAAATGTAATAGGAAGAGTAATCTGACCAAGCGACATCGCTACCCTTTCGGGTACTATACCATAAAATGGGATATCTGTCTTGGTTAGTAAACCCATGAAACCCAACCCCATCTTCTTCAGCGTATTGGCAAACATGATATTCAAGCCAGCACTGCCATCGATGAGCATTTTGTTAAGGACATACCCAGCCACGGTGGGATCCAAAACTAGGGGATAATGGCCAGCGTTGGAGTAACTAGCCCATTGATCCTCTCTAGAGAACTGGATAGGATATTCGGACCATGGCAAGTACTGAGGAGTAGCCGGCTCTCTAGCTAGAATCTGGCACAAAGTGAGTTTTTGCTGTGTCTTGGATGAAGTAGCCGCAACACCTCCCGCAACACCTCCAAAAATTACATTAATAGTACCCTTGGCTGCTAAATTTGGCCGGCATCATCCTAATCATCTCAATCTTTATTGTTTTTGTCTTTCTCATTCTGCTTCTCTTGAGCTCTTTAGGCTTTTGAAGCAAAGCCACGCTTCTTGAGCTGAAAACATTGTGCTGCCGAGTGCTTGCCTTTAGGATGGAATGGGCACTGCATTTGCAACACATCTTATAATGTTTGAGGCTTGCCTCTCTTATTGGGGGGCTGCATTGAGGCAACAGTATTGTTCAGGCCCGACTTCTGACCCGACTGCTGCCTTGGAGGGTACTTTTGCTGGTTACTCTATCGATTCTGCTGTTCACCATGAGTACCCTGCTGGCTGTCTCGATTGCCTTGCTTGCTGGGGAATCTAGCCTTCATGTGCTCTTCGGAGTTAATCAGATTTTGTACATGAACTCGGAAGTCTTCAATGTTCCTTGAATTTTTTTTGCAGAAATCTTGAAACTGTCAGCGCTCTTGAATCCCTTCAGAAAAGAACTCGATAACATCAGAATCTGAGACATCTGAAATAGTTGCACGCATCTATGAGAAGCAACGATAGTACTCTCACAATGACTCCCCTTGGTTTTGCTTGCAGTTCCTGAACTCAGTTTTAGTAGTCGATCGAGTGAGGACTGCTGCAAAATTCTCAATGAACAATGCTTTGAGTTCTTCCCAAGTGTATACTGAATCCTTACAGAGCTTATTGAACCATTGAAGTGGGGTAGGCTCAAGTGCCATTGGGAAAAAGAGGGCCTTGGTATCGTTATTTCCTCCTGCTAGCTCACAAGCCATAGAATAAACGCGCAGCCACTCCCTGGGCTCAGTCTTCCCATCATACTTCGAGTAGTTAGATGGTTTAAACTTAGAGGGAAGTGGGGTAGATCGTAGCCATCTTGAGAAACAGGGGAAGCCATCAATAACTGGGCCCGCTCTGTAAGCTGATTCAGCTCCACCTTCATGCCCACTATGTGGGTTGTCATGAACAACATTGTGCCGACTACCTCGTTGCTGATGAGCTCGACTCTGATGAACCTGACTAACCTACTGTTGAGGAACCGGATTTGGTTGTTGCGGAACGGGTTGATCTTGCATAGACGGGACACGCCCCCTAAGTTGCATTACAACAGACTATAGAAGGACGACCACTCTCTGATCATCTGGATTAGGATTTGTTCTAGTGGCAAGTGCATTTTCAGTAGTGAGAAGATTTTCAAGCAGAGTGGTGTAAACATTATGTCTAGCCATCCTGAAAAAGTCTGGTTCTAGGTTACGAGAGATGCCTTGTCGGGCTTCCTAACGATCTTGTTCGGCACAGCGACGGTTTTGATCTTCAACGGCCTGGTCTCTCGCAGCCTCATCCTCAAGCTGCCTTCGAGCAACTTCATCTTCGTAATTCTTGAGGGTAGCATGATAACGGCACATGGCCTCCTAGCGGTGCTCTGCACGCTACTTCTAGACGTGCTTTGCCTTATTACGCCTCAGCCGTGCTGTTTTATCTTGATCACTTTCATTAGGGACCTTAGGATCTTCATCAGATACCATACTTGGAGTTTCATCATCAAGAAGGATGTTTAGCTCCTAGGGCGGGTACAATGCTATCGCAGCATGAAAACCTCTCTGCTGTTAGCGCAACACAGAGTACTACCCGTCCTAAATTCCATAGTATTTGCACTAGTCAAAATCTCAGTTGAGCCTTGTTCTTCAATGGCAGGCAATGGAGATCCCTGCTGGAAAGGTAATTGCAAAGGACCTCCTAGTGGGACTTGTTGAAAGGTCAGGCGCAGCCGAGTGCAGTTGTTAGTATACTGTGGCTGAATTCTTCAAACCGAGTGGTAGTCAAAGTGGGACTTCAAAAGCGGAGTCTGAGTACAACTCGAACTTGAACCGTTTCTAAATCCTAGTAGAATATGAAATTGAAAAATCAAGAATTTTCTCAACGAGTTCATCCATCGTGTCTTCAGATTGCATCAAAACAGGCTGATCACCAAGATTCTCTGCAAGGCAAGATGGAGAAGCCCTTCGTTGTCCGCCTCACAGACCCAGGAACCAAACACGAACGTACAACCCAGCGTGAAATTCATCTTGTCGTCGAGGTCTGTCGAGCTCACAAGCAAAAATCCACCGAAAGCCCCTACCTGACGCACCAGCTGTCGGTGTTTATCGACCGACAACCTGCCATGGGATTACCCGAGACAGTGTTTGGTGGGCTTCGGTGTGAACTGATCTTGACGATTTACACAAAAGACAACGATTTATACTGGTTCGGGCCCTCGTAATCGAGTAATAGCCTTACGTCCAGTTGGTAGGTCGCCTTTTGTGTATTGTATGATTGAGTTGATTATACAAGGGGTACCACATGCCTCTCTTTATATAGATCAAAGGGCAAGGTAGGTTAATCTAGTCCTAGTCGGTTATAATTAAGGAGTTCTAATCCTATTACAGAGACTATATTCCTTAATTATCTGACTTGGTTGATTCATGAGTACTTGGAGATCACATCACCTTGTCGTGTGTCTTCAAGTTATTCGTGGGCCATCTCAAGACATTACTGAGTACTCGGCTCACTAGAAAATCCCAAGGATCCTGATCCGTTTGGTGTGTTCACGCAAATGCCATGGTCACGGTTGCTGCCGCGGTGCAAGCCTGCAAGGGGCAGGTGCTCTCCTTGCATGGCACAGTGGCACTAGTACATTCGTATTCTCCCGTATTTTCACCTAGGGAGATACTAGCGCGCAGAATTTCAGACAAAAGCGCGCGTCTAGACTCCCGGACCTCCTCCATCACACGCGCCCACAGACGTCACGCCCATCACTCCTTCCTAGCCCCTCCTCTCTCCATGAGTCTGGAGGCCCATGCCTTCTCCGTCATGTTCACCCACGGAAAATGTCATACCCGCCGCTCCTTCCCCTGCCCCCAAAAAACATCATGCCCGCCACTCCTTCCCCCTAACCCCCTGCTCTCTCTCCGCACATGAAAGGTCCTAATGGCTAGGGGGTGAATAGCCTATTAAAAAATTCTACAACAACACTAAGCCAAGTGGTTAGACAATTATATGGCGAAGCGAGTGTTGCGCTAGCCTACTAAAAATGCAAGCCTCCTATGCACAATTCTAGTTATCTATTATCTCTATGTCACGCAGGAGGCTAAGTCACTAGTCTCTAATTTAGTGAGCTCTTAAAGACTAACTAAAGAGTATCACTCCAAACTACACAACAACCAAGCTAGCTCTCAAAACTAATTACACTAAAGAGCTTAACTACACTAGAAAGTAACTACATGAGAGGTAGGAGGGTTATACCGCCGTGGCAAGATGACACAATGATTTTTTTCTCCTGAGGTTTACTTGCTGCCGGTAAGCTAGTCCCTATTGTGGCAATTCATCCACTTGGAGGTTCATGCGCTAATAGGCATCACATGCCTAACCCGCAATGGGGTGCCGCACAACCAACACAAGATGAGGATCACACAAACCACGCACAATCTACTAGAGTTGCCTTTGGCGCTCCACCGGGAACCCCTCACAAATCACCGGGAGCTGGCCAAGAACTATCACCAACTCTTGCCAACACTTCTCCACTGCTCCAAGTCATCTAGGCATCGGCAAATGCCAAGAATAATAAGAAAATCGTGGCAAAACGATCCTCAAGTGCCACTAGATGCAATCACTCAAGCAAATGCACTTGGAATCACTCAATCTCACTTTGATTTGCACTATCAAGCATTGAGATGAGTGGGAAGGTGTTTGCTCAACTCAAAGGATGCTATCACATGTAAGAATGACCAAGAGAGTGAGCTGAACACGTCAAAACTCTATAAAGCAGTCAGAGGTCTCTAGGATAATGACAGGTACACGTGGGCCATATAATTTGGGTGGTTTTGCCACACCAGCGCTGCCCGCGATGCTCCTAAGGCTAGACTCGTGCAAGCCCTAGGTCTGAGGCTACGACGCCACTCGGTTTGACTCCATGCGCTCCCTCGGTCAAACCTGGGCAAGAGCCCATAGGACACAGGAGCAGGCACCCACACATTCCTGCACCACTCTAGCTCACGCACGCTGCCACACTACCTTCTCCACTGCATGCGTGCATGCAAGCCAGAAACAGCCGAGAGCTACCTCTCAATTGACTAGAAAATCAAGAGAAGCTCCCACCTCCTTTTCTATTTTTAACCCTTTTCAAGCAACTCAGCTACGTCACCCTTGATTCCAAATTGCTAACAACAAGGTGTGTCACCATAGTGCATGTGTGTTAGCGTTTTTCTAAACATTTTTCAAGGGTTAATTTGTTAGCACACTAGGTCCTAATACATATACATGAATCACTTCACTTAGTGGCACTTGACAATCATTTTAACCGAGATTCTCCCCTCTTAATAGTATGGCTATCTACCCTAAGTCCGCTCACACCCACTTGGTGTCTTGAGTGGCAAAATAAAATAGCCCTATCAATTATACCTTTGCCTTGAGCCCATTTTTTTTCTCTTTCTTCTTTTCCAAGTCTGGAGCTTGATCGCCATCATCACATGTCCACCAACATTACCATGAATTTCATCTTGCTCCACCACTTAGATTGGACCATCTTATCTAATCACACACTTAGATGCAAAGATTAGTCCAACTAGGTTTCATCAATTATCCAAAACCAAACTAGGGCTTTCAATATAAATAGGACCTAGGATGAGGGTGAGCTCAACCCGTATGCATGACCCCAACGTGCCCTATCTACCAAAACCCCAGCATCCGAGACGTGTCCTATGACTCTCTAGACATACCTCTGAAACATGAAACACTTGAATGCAACGTACGTCCAAAGCGGATGAAACATTTAGAACATACACTTGTAATATATGTGTGAAATATATGCAACATCCAGATAAAACGATTGCAACTTGCAATATAAAAACACTTACAGCAATATAAGAATGAAATGGCTCAAATATGTGCAACATACTCTAGCCACATATGATCCAAATCAAAACACTTGCAAAAACAGATGAAACATTTTGAACAAACTCTTGCAACATGCCTCTGAAATACTTGCAACATACAAAATATCCCGGTCTAATTTTGAAACATCCATATGAAACACTTGCAATATACCTCTGAAACATCTAAAACACTTGAAACATACGTTTGCAACATGCGTTTTCATCGCAATATCTCCTTGCTGCTTGGGAGAATGGAAGCTCGTCGGCGTGTGGAGTTCGCCGAAGGTAGCGGCCCGGTAGTGGTGGCTGTGCAACGCAGCTGGGAGGCGGTGGCACCCGTGTGCCCTGGCAGGGCCGACAGTCGAGCGTCGTGCCTGGCAGGGCCGGTAGCCATGTGTGTAACACCCCAGGTGTTAGGCTTGCATTTTGGCACTTGCATTGCATGAGCCTAAGCATCATTTGTTCATATATGAGCATGGAACATATGTGATGCACTAGTGAAACATATGGAACATACTAGTGCAACATGTGAAACATGTATATATGGAATGTGCTTGAAACATATGCAACATACTTTGTTGTTTTGTGTTTCAATGTGTGTATGTTTGATGGTTATACTTGGTAATGCAAGTGAGTGTTGATGTCACTTCTTTCCTATGTCGCACATCACTCTCTATCTATCGTGATCCCTGGAAAAGTTTTATGAAGTTTAGAATCAAAAAGTCACATGAAATGATAAGTCATGTCTTTGTTTCAATGACTTTACCAAGTGTTAGAATTGCACCATTAAGTGAATAAAATTATAGATCATCAACCAAACCTTGCAACTTTGCCCAAATGACTCTAGATGAATTCTACAACAAAAGTCATGAAGGGTTCATGTTGAGCAAATACCAAGAAAATGCCCCAAGTGGCCTAAAACCCTAGTTTAGGCTTTATTAAGTTGCTGCTTTGACCAAAGTGAAAGTTTGACTTCTATACTAGTTATGAGGTTTGAACTTAAACAAAAGTTATAGTTCATCTTGTGTAGAACAAACTTTTTTTAATGGTCAAGAGCTAGTTTTGTCCCTAACCTAGTCAAATAGAGCTCACAAGATTCAATGCATTGCTGTTCTGGAGCCTCAGATTTTGGCCAAATCAAAATAGTGTTTCAATTTCGGGTACCCTAGTTTGGAGTTGTGTATCTTCCTAACTAGGCTGAACCAGTAGAAGGTCTTTTAATAAAAATTGTAGATTGAGTTGTGTACAACAAACTTTGTTTTTGGGGCACACCCTAGTTCAGCTTGTTGATGCTTCAAACAGAGGCAACAAGATTGAATCTGCTACTGTCTGCAGACCTTGTTTTATTCAATGTCATTAGGTTGGCATGCCATGTTCTCCAAATTTTGTTAAACAACTTAATATGGTCCCAAAATAAAAGTTGGAGTGTATGTTGTGTAGAAGCGCTTGTAAAAAGTTGGCTTAAGTCTGACCTCGTTTTGATCATCAAATTTGAGTTTCCTTATTGGTCATTAATGTGTTGATATTGCTAACTTAGATGGTAATTATCTCCTAATCTGTTGTCCTAATGACCTGGGTCACTTAATAGAAAATATAGAGCAGGCTGTAACATCCTAAATTTTTTCATTATTTTAAAATAGCTAAATATGATTTACTTAGGTATTTGAGTGTGCATTCAAATATAATAAATTTTTGTGAAATTAAAATTTATCATAAGGTTAGTTACATGTTGATGCACTCATGCCGATGCATTTTATTTATTGTGGTGACTGCTTTTTATTCTAATGCTAATTGGTTTAAAAATCATTTGAAATCGGATTTGGAAAATCAATTTAGAAAAATAAAAGGAAATTTTATTCACTCCCTTTACCTCCTTCCAATTCGGTCCATTGGCCCGTTTTCCCTTGGCCCGCTCGCCTTCCCCCTCTTCCCTTCTTGGGCTGGTGTAAGGTCCTAGATGGCTAGAGGGGGGTGAATAGCCTATAAAAAATCCTACACGAACCACTAAGCAAACTTGTTAGAATAACAAACGGCGTAAAGCGAGTTTTGCTTAGCCTATGGTTGTGATGCAAGTCTAGTAGATTATGATTTCTAGTTCACGCAAGGGCTATATCACTAATTTTACACTAGTGAGCAAGCTAACAACTACTAGCAAAGGCTACCACTAGAGCTACACAAGATAATCTAGTAAATGTAAATGCAAGAGAGAAGATTGTGAATCTTATACCAACGGTGGAGTGAAGATGTTGCCAATCACCAAGATGATATACAATCAATCAATATTGACAATAACTCAATATGAAGACCAATCACCAGGAGACAAGAGACACAATATTTTTGTTCACCCGATGTTCACTTATGCACCGACAAGTTACGTCACCGGTTGTGTCGACAACACTTAGATGGTTTCTCGGTGTGACCCTCAAGTCACTTGCCCCTCAAGGCACGCCCTGCAAGGCACCGCAAGAGACCACTCTCAAGTGAGGTAACTCAATGACACGCGCAATGTAATAGAGTTGCTTTTGGCACTCCGCCGAGGAAAGCACAAGAACCTCTTACAATTAACCAGAGGTGGCCAAGAACAATCTCCTTCTCTTGCCAACGCCTCCAACCATCTCCAAGCCGGCTAGGAGTGGTACTCTCCAAGAGTAACAAGAAATCCACCGGCTAAACCACCCACAAGTGCCACTAGATTGCCTCAAGCTATACAATGCACTTTGAGATCACTCAATCTCACTTTTGATTTGCAATCAAGCAAGAGAGATGAGTGGGAAGGAGAAGCTTTAGCTCAAAGGATGCACAAGAGTGTTAGAAATCATAAGAGACCTCCTCAAGGGTCGGCCAACAAGTATTTATAAGCATCCCAAACAAATAGAGCCGTTGTACCCCTTCACTGGGCATTTTTCGGGATGACCGGACGCGCCAGTCGAACTGACCGGACGCGCTGCACCACGTCCGATCGCCCTACGCTGTCCACGTGTCCCTCTAGATTCAAACACGATCGCTCGATCCTCCAACGGTCACTGTGCGCCAACAATCAAACGCATGACCAGACGCGCCGCTCAACCGACCGAACACGCCGAGCGCCCGTGAAGCATCGACCGGACGCGCACACACAATGATCAGACGTGACAATGCCAGCGTCCGATCGCGGTCCAGAGAGGTTCTAGAGAGCTCCTTTTGCGACCAGACGCGTCCGATCACATGTGACCTCCGTTCGCCTCTGTTTCTTCTCCGACTTCCGGCGTAGTGGAAAATAGGTATTTCAAGTCCTCGAAAACGCCTGAATCCCGCCTCGCAAGCTCGACGGGAGGGAGAGAGGGACCCAAACCCTTCTCTACCGCTCAAACTCCATCACCTTCACAAATGTGTCAACACCAACAAGTGATTACCACCTTGTGCACGTGTGTTAGCATTTTCATAATCATTTTCAAAGGTTTTCCAGTTAGCTCACTAGGCCCTACATGTAATGCACTTCATGAATTCACCTAGTGGCACCCGTGCATCGAGTAACCGATAAGACTTCCCCTCTTAATAGTTCAGCTATCGATCCTAAACCACTCACACCCTCTATGGTGCCTTGAGTGCAAAACAAAATGACCCTATGGTTATACCTTTGCCTTGAGCCCATTTTGTTTTTCCAAAAGATATGATCCACTTCATATCATCACATGACCGTCTCGATCCATCGACCTTGACTTCACTTGCTCTTTACCGTTGCATCGGTCCGTCGGCGCCAAGTCTTGCTCAAGCTTCACCATCGCATGGTACTTCACTTCGAAGCCTCGACTTGCCCTTCACCTTCACAACCGGTCCATCGAGCCAAGCATCATCTTGGTCTTCATCATCTTGGTCACATGAGTCAATGTCATGTCTCATATTCAATGACCACCTTTATCTAAATCATCCACTTAGATACAAAGGTTAGTCCTAGGTTTCATCAATTAGCCAAAACCAAACTAGGGACTTTCAGCTGGCCCGCGTTAGAGGCCGCAACTGTCGTGCCCCGCCCTTCTCCCTTGTGTCGCTGACACGCCGGGCCCAGCTGTCGGCGCCGTCCCCTTCCTCCTTCGTTGAGCGCAGTCAAGCTGCAACCGCCGCCGCGCCCACGCTCCATCGTGGGCACGTCTCCCCCGTGCCTCGACCCCTTTATAGGAAGGACGTGATCCCGTTTTCGCACCCCCTGCTGCCTCTCTCTACTCCAATCCTGCTCGTGAGAGCCACAACCGCCGCTCGGTAGTGGTCACCGGAGCACTGTCCGCCCCGCTGCGTCGGTCATCGTCCCTAAGATGTCTCCGCCCCGTTGATTCCGCTCAGTGAGCTCGCCTTCATCCCCGCTTCCTCCCCATGAATTTATCTTCTTCAATCATGGCCTCAAGGGCTATCCCCGCGAGCTCCGGTGAGCTCCCTCCACTGCCGGCCATGGCGGTTGCCACACCGAACCTTCCTCGGCCGCGCAAACGGCATGGTGGTGATCGCCTTCGCCTCCACTCTCTCCTGGTACCCCCCGTTCGTCGAACCGTGGCTTGTAGCACCCAAATGGGCAATGTCGGCGAGCTCCCCGCCGCCACCAATGGCGGATCTGCCGTCTCCACCCCTAACTCCGGTGGCCGCACCCCTTGACTCCCCCTCCCATCTAATCTCTACCGCACATCGCGAGATCAACGGCTCAGAAAGGCCGATACCCTTTCATGGGTCATTTTCTTAAAGAGACTCTCGGTTTTTGCCAAATATCACCCGCCATCCTTGGCATACTCGCGGAATCCGCATTCCCATTTTGAAAACGTAGTTTCTTCGGTTTAAATGAAAAATACGTTTTCAGATTAATTACAGAATTACCACTGCAGTAAAACGCTTGTAAAATCGTCGTTTCAACTCTGATTTGACCCGTTCAACTTGCGTTAATTTCATAATTTCATGATCTACGCATTAGTGCTACTGTTAGACCTGTTAGGAGCTTTTGAATTTCTTGATTAAGACTTGTTTAAATAGCTAGCTTTAGGAACCTTTTATATCTCGTAACTTTTGCGTTGTAGCTCCGTTTATCATGCATTTCGCGTCGATGTGATTGTAGCGAGACGTAGAATATTTTCATAAACTTTTTATCTTGTTTTTATACTGCTGGTGTACTGTTCTAATTATAGGTTTGTTTGCTATGCATGAATGCTCCTGAAATGTGTATGATGCTGTGTTGGTCGAGTTCAGACGGTGAGGAGTACGTTAGGAGCCAGGAGTACTTCGAGGAGCAGCAGGACCAGCAGCAGTTCATGAACCAAGGCAAGTATAGCATGGGTCTACCTTGATGTCCTATTCATTATATAATCTACTCATTATACATGTGTCTAATATTGCTCGACTGTAAGGACATCCTAGTCTTTGATGACTTATACCTTGATCCCTATGGGTTTTATTGCACATGGGTAGAATGCTAGTGCTCTAACTAAACATGATCTATACTATGATTAATGGAACCAATGGATAAACATGATGGTAACCATGAAACCATAGGGTGAAGGTGCAAATGATGCTGATCATGTTGCCCTAAACCCTCCGTAAGGACTTATCTGTCGGCAAAAGCTGGGATTAACAGTACAACTGTGGGAGTCACATGGCTCTGGCTTTAGCTCAGTAATAGGATCTTTTCTAGCTCGTTAGAGGTTACCCGAAAGGGCGCAAGAGGAGCTTGCCACTTTGGGTATAGAACTGCCTCTGTTCTGATGTGTATAGCCTGCGGGGATTATGCCATCGAAAGGGGGTTCTCTATATTTGCCTGCCGAGGAAACCTCGCGGCCCTAACTTGTTACAAGAGGCCTATGAAAGGCTCCATAGTGTACTCTGCCTGCTCACCTTGGGAGTGTTAGGGGGTCGACGGGCCCCGGGCATATAGGCAACACGACTCACGGGTAAAGATGTACAACCTCTACAGAGTGTTAAAACCGTTATAACAGCCGTGCTCACGGTCACGAGCGGCCCGGAAAACTCATAGAATAAATGGTTACTTGACACGAGGATGACTTATGATGATGATGGTGATGAGATTATGATGATGATCAGTTTCTCTTATTAATTCCAGTAGGTGATCATGTGGGTTAAATGGGAGCTTATGCTTACTTGATGACAATTAATAATAAAATGTTGAATTACTAAAAGTGCTAACTGCAGTCAACCATGTCTAACCTTTTTGAGTCCCATGAATCCTCATACTATACTTGCGGAGTACGAGTGTGCTCACACTTGTTATTATTTCGTTTTTGGATAAAAATCCCGGATGGGTAACAGATGACAGTTTCTACGAGGATTTCCCTGAAGATTACTATGTTTGGGTCAACCAATCGGCCTTCCCTGTGGAGCAGAGACTTCGCTTGAGAGTTGTTATTTACTTTTCCGCTTGTTATATTAAGGACTACGTGATGTAATATCGTGATGTATGTACACAGTGATGATACTTCTGTTAATTTGTCAGCTTATGTGTGCGACTATTCCTAGGTCGCACATAAGATGTAAGCACTCTATATTGTCCTTTAATTGGAGTGTGACACAGGCCGAGCTGGACAAACATCATTTTGGGCCCATATCCTAATTAAGTGCGCAGTTGGCCCAAAAACGCGATCTACGTCGGTCACTCCATCGCGCGCCACCTGTTCAACATATTGACGCGTGTTTGGTACGTGGTCGCCATGCACAGCGACGCACGTCCACCCCTTGCCGCGCGTCCCTGCGTGCCTATGCCGATGGAGAGAGGCCGAGCGGTCCTCATACGCTCCTCAGCGTTCGCTCTCGCCCTTCCTGCGCTCTCCCTCGCGTCGTGCGGACGTCGCCGCCATGGCCGAGCTTTGAAGCTCCAAGACCACCGTCGTTCTTCCACTCCCAAGCGCCTCAGTGCTAGCAGCCACTATCACCGCCTTTGCCTCATCGTTCTCCACCTCACGCGCACGCTTGCCCAAGCCATCGACCACCGGAGCGCCGCCTCTGCATGCCGCCGCCATGACTGCCGGCCAAGCTCCGAGCCGTCGCCATGTTTCCTTGCCTCCGGCCTCCCTCCACCCAAACCGACGGCAGCACCACCTTCCCCACGTCGCGCCGCCCCCTGCGCGCCCCTCCGTGGCAGCTCTTCGTCACCGTAGAGCGCTACCGTTGGTGTTGTGGCCGCCGCGGCCGCGCGCGCAGGCAGCCAGCCACGGGCAAGCTCCGGCTGCGCCGAGCCCCTCCTCGGATGCACGTGGGTCCCCTGGTGCTCCCTCGCCCCTCAGCCGTCACCGGCGAGCCCCCTCCGGCCGGCACCGCAAGCCTCCGATGACCTCCCTGATTTGATTCGCGTCAAGGACTTCATGCAACAATTTGAAGAAATGCAGGGGCCTAACTGCGAACTCTGTGACTCATATGAATAGTGTCTTTTGTACCTTTTTGTTTTAAATCAGGTGAATCTTTGAAATTGCATAGTAAATCGTAGGAAATTTATAAAATAGCAAATGGGGACTTTTTGAAATCCTTGTAAAATTTTCTATGCAGTGGATCTATAATATGGTATGTTTTAGTTTAAAGTTTTAGCTGTAAAAATAGATTTATGCATCTAGGTTTTCAATGCTAGTTTAATTTGTCTTCTTCATAACTGCAGTTGTAGGGCTCCAAATGAAGTGAAAATTTTGTGGCATGCTACTCATATGATGTTTGATGTGTGGTAAAAATTTCATAAATTTTGGTTGCTGTATGAGTGAGTTATTAGTGTATCTTGCTCTCACATGATTTCTTGTAATAGCAATTTGTCGTTTTCATAGAGCTTGCTATGCTTATTCAAATGGTATGAAATTTGTACAGTAGACTATTGGGAGCATATGTAGACCACTGTAATTTTGGTAGAATTTATTGTGTACTTTTGATATGTGTTCATAATTCCACCTAATTATTTAAATAAATTAAGAAAACACATTAAAAGAATTTATTTAGGAATGGACCCTATGTTTTTTGGTATTCATTAGTCATGTGTGATATGTTGGTAAAGTTGGTTTGGTCCAATTATATGTTTGCAACATAAGTTGATAATTATTTCTTGCAAATGAGGTTTCTGGACAGATCTGTGAACTTAGCAAAGTTCTTCATGATAATTTGCTTTGTTGTAAAACTTGTTTATACAAAAGTTGTAGATAATTTATGTATATAGCTACTGTTAAAATTTGGTGGTATTTGGCTATGTGGTTTAGGAGTTACAACTGTTCAAAGATGGATCACAGAATCTGTTGCTCTCTGTCTTGTTAGATTAGTTTCTGTAAATGTATAATTTTGACCTACTTAACTTGTAAATAATATTGTAATGATTATAAATGAAATGTAGAGAATTTCATAAGCTTTCCAGAATATCTTCTTGCAAGTCAATTGGATTTGGGTAACTCCAGTTATAGCTAAATCTTGTAGCTGCTGTTTTCATGTCTAAAAATTGACAGATTCCAATTATAGTTGTTTGCTTGTATATTGTTAAGTGTGACTTATGCCTTTGAGGGTAGTTAAGTTAATACACCTGAGATCTTGTGAAACTTATGTGCCATGTCTATTATGCTTGCTATCTATTATATTAGGTTGTGTGATGTTTATTTAAGCAATATGAAGTGTCTATGTATGTGTAATGTAATATGGTGCTTGTCTTGCTTATTGTAGGTGATGCATTGTCCATTGCATTTTCATGTATTCATACACTTGCATCTCATCTAGGTACGCTAGAATGCAGCAAGGCAAGACCAATTCTGAGACAAAAACATCTTCAGCATAAATACAGGTGCACTGTAACTATGTGAAAGCGAAAGATGCATAATGTTTCCAACCAGAAAATGTTCAGCTTGCATTTTCCATTATTGAGGTACATATGGAATTATTGGAATGACATATTATGACTCATGATCTTGTTGCCGTGCAATTGCAACGGTTTTTTTACATAAAGTCCATCTACTTTATTGTTTGTTTCATTTTCTCTAAATAAGGCTGAACCAGGTTATTTGTTTCCTCTCAACGCTTCATGTTCCTAAAGAATTACTATCTGGTTATGAATTCATACTGATTGGTCTATAATTTGCTGGAAGTTAAACAGAAATAGGATCAAAGCATGTTTTGATTGTCTGTATGTGTTGCTTACTCTAAAACATTCTCTAGCTTGGTTCTTGATGAAAGATGCAGTCCATCTACGTTGCAAAAGCATACTAGAAATGGTTACCTTGGTTCTTGATGAAAGATGACTCTCACCCCATCCACCATTCTTTAGCTGCTTTGTTAAGAGAAACTTACAGGGCTTCCGGATACAAGTGCTGTTACCATAACTCTGTCCAACAGCTGAGAGACCCCTCAATAGCAAACCATCTGCCATATGTGAAACACATACCCCAAGATCCAAACCTGTAAAACAATTTATTGATCATTGATTATCTATTTTCTCAATGTTCTATGAATTTTGTCTATGTTTTAATATCTACTGCACAGCATGCTACTGGTTTTATTTAACTATGAACTTGTCTAGTTTCATTTGCTGTATTAAAGGTTGCACCTTTTGGTATTCCGGTTAGCAACCTATGCTATGTCTTTTGCTGCAGTAGGAAAGTATTTTGACTGTCTTTCTTGGTTCTCTTCTGGATATTTTGAAGTCTGCATATCATGGTAAGTTGATAACATATCTCATTGAAGACATCAATTGTAATCTTTGGGACTATGTACTTCACTTCTGCTGAGCTGTCCTGGGAATTATTCTGTAGATTTAGGTGTTTAAAAGTGTCAAAACTTCAAGCAATCCAATAAGGACTAATGTGCCAAACTGAAACCTTTCTATGGTCATGTATAAAAGTACTGACCATGAGCCATCATCATTCTGTAACTTCTCAATGAATTCAGTAGCTCCCCTAATGCATTGATCTATTTCATCTTTTCGATGCGAAGGGTACTTCTCCTGAAACAATGCTAATGCTTGCATGACTGATGAGGAACGCTCGACGTACCTGCAGTATGTATGCATGTTATTTGTTTTGCCATAAGAGAGGTATTGCTAAGAATGTTGTAAAATTCTTACTGATGCTCCACCATGATATCTGCGTATATCTCTGTCATGTCGAAAATCTGCCATGAAAAAAGATCCAAAGCCCCAATTTTCAGTGCATGTAGATATTATGCTCTAAAATAATAGTTCCCTAAAGACAATACTTACTTTTCTTTTTGATATAACTATGCAGGTAATTTGGCTCAATAATGATATCTTTTACATACCAGAATTTTCTTTGGATTTCATCACTATATTGGTTCAGACTAGAAGTGCTGGTTATTTAGCTCCATATTAACAGTGTATTCGTGCCTCCATTTTTTCTTACCCGAGTTTTTAGATGCATCTTGGCTCCTATTCATATAACTTAACTAGAATCTGCAAGTTAAATTTTTTTAAAGCTGAAAAATAAATTTACATGCTTGCCCTCAGTATGATATCCTATTGTTCCTAAGCACATTTTGCCATAAGTGAAGAAACATCAAAGTAGAAATAATTCACCTACTATATGCCCAAAGTAAGAAGCTCTGAGCAGACATAATAGCTTCCAAATATCTTGTGATCATTGTGGTTTTCATTCTGAAATTACCTAAAGCATAAAGCCCTGCACCTATTATCCAAAACCATGTATATATGCTATTATAATGCAATCGTAATGCATGGATTTAGCTAAGTAGTAAAGCAGGAACTGGAAATATAGTAATCCATGTAATCCATGGATATGTGCGAGCTAGCTCCCAAGTTCCATAGCCACCTTTTGGGTTCTGCATCCAATTCAGCGTTAGTACATAGCTACTCTGCTTTTATTTACATTTCCTTTTTCAACCAAAATGTTGTTAGTTAACTCAGCATCTATACTTATGTTAAAACTGATGGCTATTCATTTCTCATTTGGTATGTCTGGAAATCAAGGTTTGACCTTTTTTTAATTCCTGTACAGTATTCTGTTAATCTGTTCAAATTTTCCCTCATCTTTGGAGTGTACCATAATCATTTCCTAAAGAGGAAAATGTGTATCACTGCATTTGCATAGTATATTAGTTTCTAATTGTTACGTAGGATTAATGCTATTAGCAGCATATAGATTTTTTTTCATTCACTGCAAAAATGTCCATGAAACAATATTTGTTCAACTACCTTGAACATTTCTAATGGTAGACCTAGATATGTAATGCAAAGTAAAGTAGTTCCATGCCTGTAAGGATAATAATACATTCACTGCATCATATAGGCGGCATGTTTCCATCTGATCACTTCCAATGTCTGATGAAAATTTGGACAGCATTAACAAAACCTGAAACCAGAGAAAACATGATATGTTATTTTAATGATCTTGTAGTTTTGATGTGTTGTTTTGAGTCTGGTAATGGTATGGTGAAAGGTGTTGAACCTTAAGAGCTTCTGCTGTGCAATCTGAAACCTGCCACCCCTGATCTGCAACCTGGAAGCCCCACCCTCCTTTAGATATGTGACAGTACTTTCTGCTGAAGTCACCAGAAGGATTGTCCAAGATCTTAAAGTTTAAGTTAGTAGAGTTAAGCAGGTAAGTTAAGAGAAATAAAGTTAATATGACTTCAATCTTAGACAATAATACCTGGGAGGCTTTTATGAAATCATGTGCTTTCTTGAGAATACTTCTATATTCTTCTGCAATATTACATGCTAATATTGCTTGCAGTGGCGGATCCAGCAATCAAAACCTGTGGGGCCAGCTAGTAAGAGCCGTGGGGCCAAGCCATATATGCTACAGTAAATTTCTATTAATTTCTTCAAAAGCTGTGGGGCCAGGTGGCCCCACAGCTTACACAAGCTTCCGCCACTGATTGCTTGGACTGCAAAAGCAACATCCCATAGTTGACCAGCACAGACCTTTGTAAAGCGACGATACATAAATATCAGCACACAATGACAGCACCTTGTAGAAAGAGGGATCCTAAAGTAATGTTTAATTTACCCGCACTTTCATGCCATCTTCACCAATCCATAGGAAATCAGCAACTCTAGCCAAATGGCGCTTGAATGCATCTGAGTTGGATTTTTCGATCTTACAGCACAACATGGACAATGCCTGCAATGTTTACTCTTTGTAAGGACGTTTGTCATGTTCATTAGTATTGACTAAAATTCAAAGTGTTCATAAATGCAAATATTTCCTGAATTGTTACTGTACCCATCTTTCCTAGCATGTATTCTCAAGAAGTGAACGATTGACCAAGTGTACAAAAAAGTGAAAAGTCCTTCCATAAATTATTTTTGTGGACCTATTTTTTATTTTAAAAAGAAACACAGACTGGATAAAGTGCACATATTAATTATAAATAGGGAAGTAATATGAGTGTGAGCTTGGACTCATGTCTCATGGCCTCAACCATCTAAAGTTCTCGACCTCTTTCTCTACCTTAGGCCACATTTGTGTCACCTGTTTTTTCTACTTTCTGCACAAGAAAAATGCTTAAGTCCTTCTGGACATATATTTCCAGAGTTGCTTCTGTCAGATTAATCCATTATGATTTAATGAGCAAGGAATCTTAGAAACCCTTAAAATTCACGAATTTTGGATTCCAAAATTTCTTTGATTGGGTTTCGCTCCCTTTTCTTTTGTCATTATTCAGTTGCAACCATTGGTGCTATAACACTGCACTACATAGACTGATAGACATTGGTCCATGGGGATGCTTATAAAACAAGTGTAATCAAGGGCTCAATGCAGTTTTTGCTGCACCATCAGAACATTTTTTTGTTCACTTCATGTAAGCAGGTATTTCAGTTTCTTAAAAGAACTAAAAATAACGAACTGTTCATCAGTAACTAATACTATTCAATGTGAACTTGTTTCTGCTGCTATGTTCAAAATTTGTCCGAGTTGTTTTGAGAAGACATAATTATCCTACCTTCTGTACGATAACATGTCAAAGACAGAAGGCAGACTGTGGAGTCAGCTTTCTGCTTCTGAAGCACAAGTGTATTAATATTATAAATACACAGGATTAAACCTCTCTCCAGGTTCTTTTCCTGGATTGTCGATGACTCAGTCCAATGTCATCGGTTGGGCGATGCAACAGCGGAACCGAGCCTTACGGACAGTAGTCAGAACCTCCATCTCCACGTGTTCCAGCATCCTCACAATCTCAGTGAATGGGGGACGGACTTCAGGGTTTGCATCCCAGCACCTGGTCATGATCTCCCCGAGGGCAGGGAGGCAGTCGTGGGGTATGGCTGGTCGCACACCCTTGTTCGCAACAGCAAATGCAGCTTGCACTGCAGTCATGTTTGCAAAAGGGAGATTCCCAGTTACCAACGCCCACAGGACAATGGCAAAACTGTAGACGTCAACTTTCTGGTTGTATGGCCTATGCTGGATCATCTCACTGCAAGTGGAAAAATAGCAAGTTATCACATTGGAAACAAACAAAACAGAACTTGGTAAATTTAAGCAGTAGCTGACTGTACAAAGATATTTGGGAGGGGAGGGGGGCATAGTTAACATAGCGGAAAAACATCCAGAACGGGTATTCTAAGAATAGTACATACCACCTACAAACATTAAATATATATTCCAAACCAAGGAACTAAAAAACAACCAAGCTCATGCCTATGGAAAATAAAATAAGGTTGTTCACCAGTTATCATGTGGCTCACTAAGTTACCACTCAGCAAAATCAAATATGATATCAAGCAAGCTGAACACAATTTTTTTCCCCAATACCTTATAAAACACTTTAAAAATGCTATCAATAGACAAGAAAGTAGTAATAAAGAGGAAAAGGAGTTTATATGAAAGGGAAAAAACATGAAAAAAGGAATATAATAATGTGAATATTCTTAGCATTATTGACTCAAGAGCATCAGCATCACCAAAATCAGCCACCTAATGAATTTGAACATACAACTAGGGACCCTATGTGTGAATCTTTAGTGGGTAACATTTACATTATGCATGCATGCAGATATACTACAAACCAACTGGCAAATGAGAACATTTGAACATGTCAGAATCTTATGCTCCTACTCAAAATATACTTAATATAGTGTCGGCTCTGGTCATTTCACACCATCCAATAATGTTATGTTACTTATTTGGGTGAAATGATGTCATACTATTCAATCCATAGTGAAATTTCTATAACGATTTTTGGCAACTCATCATCATTTGCGTATCTCCAAGACCCAAATCCATGGGCAGTAGGCTTTCCACTAACACATGGAAGAGACAAGGGTCGGATTTAGGCCATGTTACCCAGGTTGTTTGTGGGCTTTGCAGTTACATCAGGACAAAGGAATAAGCAAAAAGCAACCACACTCAGGTCTTACCTACCTCCCATCTTCAACATGGACATTTGGATCCTACGCAACTTTTACCTGGCTGGTCAAGACCAAACTTGCCAATTTAGGATAGAGGACACAATATGTTTGTCTGGTAAGCTAGGAAAGTTTTTTTTCACCGTTGATTCATATCACAGGAAAGGTAGAGGAAAACAAGCTTGGGGCCAACGCTTAGTGACAAGAACAATGTTATCCAAATAGGCCATCTTAGAGAAACAAGATCATTAGTTGAGTTGCTTAACCCTAAATAGCTTTAGTGCCTAGATATTACGAAGTAGGGCCACAACAAACTCAAACCATAGAACTATATAAATGGCTAGCTGCATAACTAACTAGTCACAATTTTTCCAAAAAAAAAATATAAATAGTGACGGTCATTTTTAGAATGATAAGCACAATGGGCATTGGTGATGTATCAGGCTAGCCAAGGGACTAAATGATGAATTGACAACAAATGCTCATCCACCAAGGGTGCCATTTAATTGCCATGGGAGGTACAATTGGCTTGGATATTTACTAAGGTAGTGTTTGGTTCCATCTCTGCAAATGCCTACTGTAACGATATCATATCACAAATAGAATGCGAAGAGGATGAGTCTAAACGAAATTTGTTCGGTTTAAACATGTAATATATTTGTTACCAGTAGTCCATCTTTGCCAAGATCATCAGATGCTAACGAGATGACGCATAGGCCTTTTGAACCAGGACAGGGACGGATAGCACGGCACGACCTCACTACCTTGGTCTTCGGAAGCAGAGCTACCCTGACCAAGGGCATGGGTCACCGACCATCGATGAATATGCCACTCAGGCTAACCGCTAGCTAGTGAAGCAATAATCAACGGCAGAGATGCCACCACGGAAGCTTTAGCGTGCGGTTGGTAAACGGAGAAGATGCACGATCGAAGGCACCGATGCAGTCAAGAGAAGAAAGAAAAGTAGCTTGCAATCACAATCTGATGACGCCAGGGTGGGAGGGGTAACAGATGGCAGCATCTGATTAGGTGGGAAGTGATTACGGCTAGCACTGAACAAACAAGGTTTAATGGAATCAGTTAACGGCATTATCTGTTTATGTTACAAATACCCTAACCAAACACTACTTAAGTAGCCAAGTGGAGCTTAGGAATCTCGTTTGAATATCAATTCAAAATTGGAGTGAATAGTGTTCCTATTGACGAAGTAGATAGAAGATATGAAACAAATAGCTCCAAGGTTGGCCTTCAACTAATTTGATATGACTAAAGACATTTGGATAACTTGTTGGTTGCATGAACGACAATATCATGTTGTGCATCAGGTCACACACCTAGCTAACATGCGATTTAGTAGAGGAGCAAGTTACAAATGTGACTTGTTGATTGTAGTCATCTCCTTTGTTGTTAGTGAGCTTTCCTACCATAGGGAGCCAAGTTGGCTCTCTTCCTATAGCGTCTCTCTTCCTATAGCAAATTTTATTTCTACTCATCAAGGATTAGCTAAGGGGCGTGTTTGGGACCATTTAAAATCAGATATGCAGCTGTCCGACCACGAGAATCAAGAAAATCCTGCCATACGCATTGCGAGAATCGACGATTCTTTCCACCGCCAGACACAACGACCGTAAGATTGAACTAGCCCTCGTTTTTCTATGCCGTGGGGTGGAGGCCATGGTCGCCATATCGCACCAAGTAGTGGCCACGTCGCAGTCCCAAACACGACTAACGCCCCTTTTGAAGTAAGTTTTGCAAAGAAAGAATGGAATAGTCAAATATTGCATAATGATTTTTTGCTCATTCAAGAGTGTGGCAAAGCACCTTGGTTTGTTTTCAAGTTGGAAAGTCAAGCCACATCACCTGGCATCGACTAGTAGTCCAAATGTCCAATCATGATTAGATAATGATTAGCCATGATTTACTGATGAGTACAAATATGGAGAGCACATCTCTTTGCTTTCGGAGAAAGATTACTTGGACATGGTAGTGAAGCATCGCCACTAGCAATAGTTACGGCCCAATGTCTATACACAGGTGACTAAGATTGGGCAAGAGAAAAACTTTGATGCTCAAGTCATTGCAAGGAGATTTCTATTGAGCCAAATTGTCACCCAATGCCTAATTGAGACCGGGTGACAATTAAGCATCTACCTTGCTCCTAGCCCTCTCTAGGTCAAGTTATTAAGTTGATTCACAATCCTTTTCTAACGTCTAATCGCTAACAAATCAACAATTAGAAGAGGAATTAGTGTCGTCTTACTTCCTTTGCATAGCCATCTAAAAACCAATCAAGCTGCAAGGAATCAAGATGGGGGAAGAGAACATTGGAGGTGCACTGGTGACTCGTCCGACCACTAGCCTAAAAAAGTAACCAAGTATAGACAAAAAATACATACACCCTAATGGTATGGTTGGTTGGAGGGAATAGGAGTTAAGAAATACGGATTTACAAATCTCGTTTATTTTGTGGCAATGGGAGGGACTATTAGGGCACACACGACGTCATGGTTTTGCTCTGTATTGAGGTTAAATTAACCACATTTACCTCACTAAATGAGGAGAGAACGCTTGTCGTCGTCTCATGAGGCAACGAGCCTAGCTCGTGCTCCCAAAATAGGCGACTTCCACCAACATTCTGCGAACGAGCGTCATCGGAGCAAGATTGAGTGCAAGCGCAAGAATGTTGGCAAATCGTTTTTCCTCACTTGCAAAAGCTTCCGTGTAGATGCATGCTTCGCTAATGGCAACCCTTGTCAATACAGAAGGGCGCAGGGTTTTGGCCACGAGCAGATAGGGCAACGACAATGCGAATGCAAGTAGGTACAAGGGCACGAGGTGACATATCTACCCTTAGTGTTACAGGGAACAGAGTCCGATGCATCCACGTCTTTAATCGTGATTAGATACATGCCCCAACCATCGGGTGCTAAATGCACCATAAGGCTCCCCAATACCAATTATTGCGTTTGGTTGCAAAGGAATTACAGAATAGCAATCACATGAAAATTCTGGATCATGTTTGATTGCACAAGAAATGGAAGTTGCCATTGATTTACACATCTCGCTATCCACCGTGCAAGTGATATGTCCATCTTTCGTTCGGCTTCTCCTTTCCAGCCATCGTCGATGTCACCATGGCAAGGACCATGGTCATTGTTGGGGGCCCAATTCATGGAACCACAACCAAAGTTCCTTTGTCCCATATTGCTCCACCTCTTCTTGACTCTGCAACCCCTTCACCTTTGTTTATACCGCCACTTCTCAACTATGAGAACAAAGATGAGGACGTGGTGGATCTTGATGCGAAAGATGATGCCAGTAAAGGATCTCAACACTATCAACTTGCCACCACAATGCTTGACATCACCATCTCATGGATGGAGATGACAACTATTACAAGATCTCTCAACATAGGCAATGGTGAGGATGCCAACCATGGCAACGCCCGACGGGGCGAGAGGGTGTCAATGAGGCACAAATGTTTGTCTTGCTAGCGCCAATGAGGAGCTCCAGGACCACATCTAGGGTGGCCAATTCAGATGGTGACCCTCAAAATTATGCCCTACCTATTTCATTTCAATCCAATTTAACAACCAAACACTCGACATAAATTTGGAACACTTCCATTCCACAAAGTTAGGCCCAATTCATGGAACCAAATGGGACCAAAGCTTCTTTCGTCCCATATTGCTTCACCTCTTTTTAGTGTTGCATTGCCAACCCTTAACTCCACTACCCCTTCGCCTTTGCCTCTGCCACCAATTAAGCCTAGAGCAACTGATCGTAGGAAGACAAATTCAGCAAAGGTAGCATAATTAGGCTAATACGAGGCTTCAATTGGCAACATGGAGGCATCAATTGACCACTGAGCTAGGTGACTAAACTGTGGTCGCCAACCCCAACACCACCTATTACTTTGCATTTTGCCTAATGCCTAATATCTAGATCGAAATCTTCCCTTCTCACCAATCGCCTTTAACTAGGCGAGATGTTATCATGCATCGCATGATTATTTAAATTACACTTAATAAGAAAACAAAACAAATTAATGTTCTAAGTGAGAAAAATGCTAGACATGTAATTAAATTGGCTTTAACTAGAAGAGATGTTACCATGCATCACATAGTTACTTATTTATGCTTCATACACTAACCAAGTCATATTTATGTTATATAAGTAAAATATGTGTATAAAACATTGAATTAAACCACCTCACATATTCTGGAGTTGAGGGAAACCAAATTTCCTTGGCCAACAGGTAGCAGCTAACATTACTTGAAGATATAACTAAAATAGTAAAATAGCAAGTTGGATCTGTAGTATATTTACAAATGCTCCTAAAAAGACACATACTTTATGGAGCTCTAGAAGAATGCATAGTTCATAATCTTAGAAGAACGCAGAAAAAAGATGCAAATCACAACCATAAATAGCAATGGTTATTAATTATTAGCATCCAACTAAAATAGTACAACAAAAAGGTGAAGGAACATACAGATTCCTAGAACAGCACCGTTACTTTAATGTTTCTAAGTATTAAGCAATATATGGAATAAAGTGGTAGTTCTGGAGAGCAGCAGCATGTATATTTCGCATGCAAAAAACACATTCTTGCACAATCACCTATTCAAAGCATGCCATGCAATAAGAAATGACTCAATTTTGGAGCAACAACCCCATATAAAAAACAAAAATAACCAGTCAATACAGACCAAAAGTACATTAAACTATAATATAGGAACAATGAATATAACTAGTAAAAGTGTTTTGCTCTCACAGTACCAGTCATTAACATGTTACAGGTAAACAATTTAACAGAAAGTGTAAGCAACCAGATAAACTGCTTATTCTTGTAATCAAATGAAGGTACTGCTTGATACAAAGTTCCACACTATGATCCAGAGCAATAGCAATGCAGAAATATTAAAACAGATTTGCCTTATTGAAATAGCATAACAACTGATTGAAATAAACAGGACAAAAAGCATGTCTGATCAACTTACGGAGCCATCCAGCGGTATGTTCCAGTTTCAGGTGTCATCCCCTCAGTCTTGACTTCAATCCTAGCCACTCCAAAGTCAGCAATCTTAATGGACTTATCACCAGAAATCAGGAGGTTGTCTGACTTAAGATCTCTGTGAATGAAGCCAAGGCCATGGACATAAGCCATGCCACGTGCAACATCCAATGCCTGCTTGACTGCCAACTTCAGCGGAACAGACCTGTTCTGCCTCTTGCTCAAGAAATTCTTAAGGGATCCACCCTTTGCATACTCTGTGACAATACACCAAACCAATGGCTTCCTGCACGCACCAATGAATTTGACAATATTCGGGTGCCTCAGTGTTGCAAGCATCATGACTTCTTGGACAAACTGCTGCTCCAACAGTTGAGCTTTCTCAGGGTCAGCCTCAGGTCGCTCCAAAAGCTTAATAGCAACATCCATCCCATTGTAAGTTCCCCTGTAGAGCTTCCCAAAGGCACCTTGTGCAAAGGCCATGCCCATGTGTAGGTTCCCCAGATCAATAGTCCACTCCTCATAATCCTTGAGTGTCTCAGTTGGGAACTTGTTGTCCATCAGAGCATGTGCCAGCGCATCCTCACTCAAGGCATGGGACACCCGGCCAGGGCGGAAGATGCTGTGCCCAACCGAGTAGCTTCCCACAATGACAGGCCCCTTGAGACCAGGATGGCCAAGCATGCTAGTGCGGGAGTCACTGTTGGAGCCAACGCTACTGGCGATGGATCGGCCATGCATGCTGGTCTGCATGCTGTTGATGCTGGAGCCCTCCCCTAGCTTCTGGTAGAAGGCCATGTCACAGAAGTTTCTGACAAGGTTTGCGCCGTCGTCATTGCCACCCACAGTGCCAATGAAGCCAGGGAAGTTGGTGCCTTGCGCCATCACTCAACAACCGAATTGTTAGCCTCTGCAGTAACTTCGCTCTTGCCCCGGGCCCCCCAACACAGCTCCCAAAAGGCCTGGCGATTGATTACCTGCAACCACGGAAGGAAACTGAGGTCAGAAACAGGGGCAAATTAGTCCTCTACTAGATACAGGCCGAGCAAAGGCAGAGGATTGAAGATTCCATTCCTACAAGACACAATGGTTTCCACTGCCATCAAGATAGAACCATAAATAGAATCATCCATACAAGAATTACTATTTAAGGAAGGAACCCAACCCACCAACAAAGACTAGAAATGCACTTATACTCCATTCCAAATTATAAGACATTTTCACTTTTCTAGATACATTGCTTTTACATGTACCTATGTATCTAGAAAAGCCAAAATGCCAAATAATTTGGAATGGAGGCAGCATAATACAGTGCATACAAGCATTCAGAAATTGTACTCAAATATAAATGATTCTAGGGGACACAAAACAGTTTTGCATTAAATACTTTCCATTTATCAAGCAATCACCACCATTAATCATGTTGCTAATAGCCTCTAATTAGGAAAAATAAAAGCGAGGGCACATGTGTCTTTTGTGTCCTCTCTGAATGGTCCTAAAATTTCTAAGCACACTGATAGATTGATAGAGATAATACTGTCTGTATCTTTCTGTAGCTACTACAGGCTGCAAGAGCTAGAATCCCCACAGCCACTGGCAACGTGCAAGCACACAAGCGAATTGGAAACCTATAGCAACTCTAGAAGCGGGAAAAAAATTGATGGCGTCCAAAAGAGGTAATCCCAAATCCCTAAGGAATTACCCCTAAAATGGCAATCTCGGCACCGAACACGCAGATGCAGACGAGACGACTAATTGGCGAACGTTCATTGAAAATGAAGCCAGCGAACAATTTTTAGACAGCAACTATTGCCTAAAATAGGAAAGCATTTATCCCCACCTGACACCTTTTTAGATAGTCTAATGTTATTTCACTTCACTTCTCTCTCTTTTCGGATAGCGCAGGCATTCCATTTTCTTTCTCTTTTTGGGCAGTGCAGGAATTCCATTCTCCTTTCACTTCTCTTGCTAGATCGCACACGCTGCAACATGTTTTTTCTTTTTCTTTTTTATTTTTGAGAACCATGCGCACATAACTTACATAACTGAATTAGACAGCATAACTTCGACGACTAACTGTACACGCGCTTGTCTTTCTGTCTTCACGCACACACTCAATTTCTGTTTTGACGTTACGTGACAAGTTATCCGCATAACTTATACAATATAACTTACTACATGACAAAATTAAATGGTATACATGTAAAAAGTTAGATTTATAAGATATAGATGAACAAACTTATATGTACAAGTCAACATTGATAACTTATATTATAATGACTTACTTGTATAACTTAAAAGTTAGATGAACAAACTTGTATGCACAACTCAATATTGATAACTTATATTATAATAACTTATTTGTATAACTCATAAATTAGATAAACAAACTTATATGTATAAGTCAACATTGATAACTTATATTGTAATAACTTGTTTGTGTAACTTAGACATATAACTTGATTAATGACTTAGATGTAAAGTTGGTCGTATAAGTTATATTCCAGGACTTAGATGTGCAAATTAATATCATAACATATCTACAGAAATATGAAAAACATGGTGCACAACTTTATATTATATGTGTACAACTAGTATATGAATCATATACGACCATGTAAAATAGATAGGTTAATGTATAAAAAAAATTAAAAGGCAAAGAAAAAAAGTAGAAATAAAAAACTAAAATGAAATATAAATAGAGCTTGTCGACATAACTAGTGCAGAGTGTGCGTGGAAAACGCAGGACACGGATCGGACTGCACACGCCACGGAGCCAAGAGCAGTGAAAAAAGTGATCGCTCATTTGAAAAGTAGTGAACTTTCACCAAAGTGGATTTGGGGATGCCGACCTTTTCCAGAAGCCAAATCGAACGCCCCAGACAGGTACCTGAAACCGACTCCCCCACAAGATAGCATGAACGAGAGGCCGAATCAAAGCGAACCCCCCCCCCCCCCCCCACCCCACACACACACACACCCCCGGCAAACAGAGCATGGGAGTGGCACCAAATCGACGTCGCCAGCCTGCAGCACTCGACCGTGGACCCGCAGGAGGAAGGAAGAAGAACCTAGTGTTGTGCCCGGCGGAGGGAGCACTCACCCTTTCGAAAGCTGGCTGGGAAGACGAAGACGCCAGTGCCGACGACAGTCGATGCAGGAGGACGAGGTCGAAGCCGCGCGCCAAGGTACCGGTGCGATCGAGGTCGAGGGAGGACGGACGGACGGTGGGAGTAGGCGGTGGTGTGATGCGGTTGTGGGTGCGGGTGCGGCGTCGGGAGAGGATGGTTAGGAGCCCTCGCCGCTAGACCGAGGAGGCTGGGGCGATGACGAGGGCGGTGACCGGTGGGAGGGAGGAAGGAAGGCGAGGAGAATGTGAGAGGAGAAATGATCAACAAAGGCGAGGGCGAGGCAGGACAGAAGAAAGAAAGCGAGAGACCGAGAGTGGGGGAGTAAAGCTATATCGCCGGGGGGGTCATTAACTGGGAGTTAGCCACGTGGCGGTGCGCGAGGCCTGCCGCCTGCGCGACATGGGGGCCGAGGGAGGGATAGATGGTGGGCGCCGCATTTGGAAGTTGGCTAGGGGCCTCTGTGCAAATCGGAGGGCTGCCCACGCCAAACGGCACAGTGGTGGTCGCAACGGGCCAAAGGGCAGCGCGTTGCCGATGTTGGCATCGTGTGCCTGCACCCAGGCCGCCGTCTGCCCCGGCGCCGCTGCTCATGAGGGAGGAGAGGCCGGAGGCGTTTTACCTATCCGTAACGACGTGGCATGGCATCTGACATATGGTCGGACTTGGGCTGCACCCGCATTATGATGGGCTTGCGTGCCGGGGGCACGTATTTTGCCGTTATTATTATAGATAGATAGAGATACTTTAGGAGAAAAAATAAATAAGATATGCTTGTATTGATGCAGCACGCATCCATCTCCACCGCAAGATCGACGGTGGAAGGCATGGCATTGATGAGCTGTTGCCTACCTTTATTAGAGAACCATCTCCAGCCTCTAGTTCTCCACGCCACGAACTAATTAATAAAGTAACTCCCTCTCGCAAAGGTGTACTCATGCAAATGCCATGCCATGTTCATGGCTGCTGTGGTGCAAGCCATTGCCATCCTGACCCCTCCTCTCTCTGCGAGTTCAAACGCCCATGCCTTTTCTATCACACACGCCTGCAGGAAACATCGTGTCTGATGCTCCTTTCCCCTAACCCTATCCTCTCTCTCCGCACGGGCGGGACCAAGGATGAGGACGAGCTCGCCCTGTCAGCATGACCCCAACACACCCCATTTGTTGGCCCATGGCATCTGGGCCATGACCCATGACTCTTTAGACATACCTCTGAAACATAAAACAATTGAATACAGCATACGTCTGAAGCAGATAAAACATTTGGAACATAGACTTGCAACATATGTGTGGAACATATGCAATATCCTGGTGAAACACTTGCAACTTACAACATAAAAACACTTACTGCAATTTAAGACTAAAATAGTTAAAACATTTGACATACTCTTGCCACATATGTGTAAACATATGCAACATCTAAATCAAAACACTTGCAACAACAGATGAAACATTTTGAACAAACTCTTAAAACATGCATCAAAAACACTTGCAACATATAAAACATCTTAGTCTAATTTTGCAACAAGAAGCATATGAAACACTTGCAACATACCTCTGAAACATCTGAAACACTTGAAACATACGCTTGCAATATGCGTTTTCAGCACATCGCACATCTCCTTGCTGCTTAGGAGAATGGTAGCTCATCGGCCTGTGGAGTTCGCTGGAGGCAGCGCCCCAATGGTGCTTGTAGGCGGTGGGCCGGCGGCGGCGGCGGCTGCGCGACGCGGCAGCAGCGGCCGCGCCCTAGCAGGGCCAGCAGCGGAGTGCCGCGACGTGCAGGCGGTTGCGCGCGGCGCCTAGCAGGGCCGGCAGCTGCGGCCGTGACTTGCAGGTGATCCCGCGTCGAGACTGGGAGAGGGCAGTCGCACGCCGCACCTGGTGGGGCTGGTAGTCGAGCGCTGCATGCGGGAGCGAAACGAGGCGTGCGGGAGTGATATTTTATAGAAACAGACGAGCAGATAATGGAGAGGGTTGTTGGGTGAGCGGCACATGTGGGAGTGAGCAGAGCGAGGTGTCTAAACCTGGACGGATGGACGTCTTAATTATATCATTGTCGTTTCACCTACCACGTCACGTCGGCACCGTCTTTCCTTACTTCCTAGTGTGGTAACCAGATCACGTCAAGGTGGAATAAGGTTGACCGACGGTATGACAATATCCAAATAGGTCAACACTCAATAGGGCAACCGCGTCGATTTGAAGAGCAGGGGCTATTCTTCCTTCGGCCAATCCATGTAAAACACCACCGTATATAAATATTAGCCCATTTGCATATAAAAGTGTACCGATTTTTGCATATAAAAGTGTACCTATTTTTATAGTATTAAATAGGTGTATTAGGAAAATATATTAATTGTTGTAAACATTGTTAGTTTTAAAATTTTATCAAACTTAATACGGTTTGATCCGGTATTATGCTATATTTTTTCGGATCGAAGGAGCATACGTGAGGATGTGCATCCTCATGTAAATTCATTTTCCTTGGATGACCCTTATCGAAAGTAACTGATCACGGCACAATTAGGTGTTAAGGGATGTCTTTACCAAACTTCATATATTTCCTCCTATTCTTGCCTTGTAGTAGTTGCTTAAGAGGTTGACACAAATAAAGAAGTTGTATGTTATGAAAAACATAATAAATCTAATAACATTAGTCATGTCTTGTTAACAATTTATTATATATTTATAAACCAAAATTCAGAAATTTAACCAACTACAATCATAAATCGACTTAGATTTTTATGGGTTAGAGTATGAATACAAAAATGGTAGGTTTTGTCTGCAACCCCACAAACCCGTCCTACTTATAAAAGTATAAAACCATCACTATCAAATTTGGGCTACTGCATTTCCAGATTCTGGATGAAATAGGCTTCAGTGCTAGGAGTGCTAAGTCTAGATACCTAGAGCTTATATGCCTGCTAGAGCTCGTAAAGGTCACCTCTCATGTGCTTCCGTGCTATGTCTCGTGGTTTGCATGCAACCTTTTGTTGTGATGCCGTAATTGGTTGATTACACAATGCAAGATGAAACAATGGAGAAATTCTTGCTTGTGTTTGATTCTTGTTCCTCCTATAACAACCATGGCAGCGGCAATATAACATGGACATGAAGGTTAGTCGAATTCCTATTTATAGTAACTTATTAGAAAAATCAGGATATATAATTCAAATCTAAATGGTAGTTATGCTCCTATTTGTTGCTTATTTCACTCTCTACCGTACATCTAAGACATTATTGTTTTAGAACCTATGTAGAGATAGGCGTTAACACTTTCTCTCATTGTTACACTACAGTATACAACTTTGAGAGAACAAAGGCGAGGCGAGGCAGGACAGAAGAAAGAAAGCGAGAGTGGGGGGAGTCGAGGTGTTCTCGCTCGGTATAGTAAAGCTAGTATATCAGTATATCGCGGGGGGGTCATTAACTGGGAGGTTAGTCACGTGGCCAGGCTGATAGCGGATCAGCGCGCAGGCCTGTGCAGACACGAGGGCCGAGGGAGGGATAGATGGTGGGCGCGGGATTTGGACGTTGGCGAGGGGCCTCTGTGCAAAGCGGTCGCTTCCCCGTTGGAGGCTTGGCTGCCCATGCCAAAGTAAACGGCACGGCGATGGTCGCAACAGGCTAAACGGCAGCGCGTTGCCAACGTTGGCGTCGCGGCCGAAGGCATTTACCTATCCGTAGTGATGGCATGACATCTGACGTACGGTCGGACTGCACCTGACCCCGCATCATGATAGGCTTGCGTGCCAGGGCACGTATTTTGCCATTATTATGGATAGATACTATGGGAGAAAAAAGAATAAGATATGCTTGTATTGATTTTTTATATATATAATATAATATATAATATATAAAACAAGATAGGCTTATATTGATGCAGCACGTATCCATCTCCACGCATGATCGACGGTGGGAGGCATGACATTAATGAGCCGTGGCCTGCCTACCTTTAATTAGCGAATCCATCTCCAGCCTCCAGTTCTCCGCCCACGAACTAATTAATCCCCTCTCGCAAAGGTGTACTCACGCAAATGCCATGATACGTCATGGTTGCCGCGGTGCTCTCTTTACCTGGCACAGTGGACTACATTCGTATTCTCCCGCATTTTCACCTACCACGTCACGTCGTTACCGTCTTTCACTAGTGCTAGTGGTAACGAGATCACGTCAGGGTGGGAGATGGTTGACTGGCGGTACGGCAACATCCGAATAGGTCAACAATCAACAGGACAACTGCGTCGATTTGAAGAGTAGAGGCTCATGTTCCCTACTGCTAGCGGCTAGCCTATTCTTCGGTCGATCCATTTGGAAGACCGCCACTAATAATAAAGTATATAAATTTTAGCCCATATAAAATTGTATCAATTTCTATGCTATTAAATAAATGTATTATGAAAATATATTCAGTATTGTAAGTATTAATACTTTTTATAAATTTTATCAAACTTAAGACGGTTTGATCCGGCGCTATGTCATGACTACTTTTTTCAGACCAAGGGCTCACAGCTGATGTGCTTCCATGCTTCAATCAATGGTTTGCATGCGAGCGTTTGTTGTGAGGCCGTAATTGGTTCACAAAGAAATAGAGCAATTCTTTGCTTGAGTTTTGTCGAGTATCTAAACGAGGGGTACCCAAAACTCACGACTAAAAAGAACAAACCCCCGAGGAATCCACACCGCAAAACCCATTGAAAAAACACACCAAGGCTCCGCCCGCGCAGGAATGTCGAGCCAAAAGCACATACGTGTGAAGACGGGGCACCCTTGACTGTGTTCCGACTCGCACGAGGCCCGCTTGACGGGACGCCTTGACCCCAGGGAAATCTCCGACTCGCATGACCCTGGGTCGAGCCGGTCAACCCTGGGTCGAGCCGGCCGACCCTTCCTCACCCACCTACTTACATACAAAAGTCAAGGCATTTAATGCGATTGCCAACCACTTTCTACCCATGTGGCTACAGCACCGCCAGCATGAAAGCAGTACCGGTGTCAAATCCTGCTTTTTACTACCCATCCCAGGATGGGCGGTGAAAACCTATCACTGTACACGCCATGCCGGGTACTGTTCCACCATTGATACCCCCTCGAGGCACAACACGACAACCATCGTATCCTGGGATTTTTGGGGCACGGCCTTATCCATTCCCCGTCAACCCCCCTCGCCTACGTCTCGACCCGGCCTCGACCAATCACCGGTCAACAAAAGAACAATGCCTACACGTCCGCTCGCCACAAGACCCAGGGTCTTTCACCGTCCCATCCCTAACGTCACCATGGTACCTCGGGGATGGCCGGCCATTCCTAGAGCACGTTGCTATAGCAACCCCCATAAGCGCCCGTCGAACCTTCACCTTTAAGGCACCGCCCTAGGGTTTTATCGACTCCTCTGCCTTCACTTGACCCTATAAAAGGGAAGGCAGGATACTCTCCTAGAGGAGGACGAAGAACAAAACCACAAGACATCTCCCCGCTTCAAAGATCAACATCTCAAGCAATATACTCTTTTTTTCCTTTTCTTGAGACTTGGGACCGTTTCCCTCTCTCACAGCTTGTAATCCCTACGCAAGCACTTAGGTGCAAAGAAATACAATACTCCCCCCCGCTGGACGTAGGGCCTTCTTTGCCCGAACTAGGATAACTCCTGTGTATTCTCTTTGCATCACCGTCCGGATTAGGGAACACGCAGCACAAATTCACTCGTCAGCTTAGGGCCCTCTCGGGTCCGAACACCAACAATTGGCATGCCAGGTAGGGGACGCTGCGTGTCAACATCGTTTTCCCGCCATTTTTTCGGATGGCAGACCTCAAACATCCACTTTCATTGGCCACGGTGATCTGGTTTGGGAGCTTGGAGTTCATGTCCCTCGGCTACGTCTATGACATGGTCCTCCTCCCGCCTAGACACCCAATCGACGGCGACCACGAGCTCTCCCAGGTAGGGGGAGCGCTGCGTCGGTACCATCGCTCTCGTCGGGCTCGTGCATCCAGGCGACAGCGTGCCCAGCGCAGCCACTACCATCGCCTTGCAGGGGGTGACGCTGTTCCCCGATCCGGCGCCCCTCAGCCGGACGCCAACACGGATTTCCTTGCTGAGGACCTGTGTAGGATGAGCTTGGCTGAGAGTAAGATGTCGATAGGGCATCCCATCACCCCACCGTTCGGTGTGGTGCCACCTCCAGCCGGTTCAGGATCGACTGCTCTAACACTAGGGACGATGCCTTCGTGGGCACTTCCGCATGAGCTGAACACGGCTGCCCGAGCATATGCTTTCTCTATAACTACCCGCATGAGCGCTTATGAGGAGCTCCTCATGCACCATCTATGTTCTGCCCTTGACCTCGTGGCATCCACGCTAGTTTCCGAGTACCTAGACTCTACGAAGACCCCTGGTACGGAGCTCCGTGCGATCACCTCTCGTTGCTATGACTCCACTAATCGATGACCTCACATGCATCCGTCATACTACTACTTTGGCGCCCCTGACTCTGACTCTATCGATGACAGCTACGATCCGACCCGCGAGTGCTTCCAAATTGACGGGGCCATCGTGTCGGATTCAGATGCTGAGGCTACCGCTGGAGGAGGGGAATGCCACACCACCCCACGTAGCGCACCCTGGCGCACGGGGCGGACCCCAACCTTTCGAAGTAGACCAGGGAGTGCAACTCGTTCAGATTCAATAACTGCAGGCCAAGCTCGACGAGGAGCGAGAACGTCTGTGCCTACTTCAGCAGACCCTCAAGCAGGAGCATGTGGCGTGCATACATGGCAGAGGAGCTTAAGAGAGAGCTCACGACGTCAATCGACGCATCGTTGGGGACCGGGTGGGCGAACCCCCAGTTTTCAACCATGCTAGCCAGAATGTTATCGCCGCCGCCATGCTTTTACACAATATGCCTGAGCCATCTACCCCCAAGGCCTGTCAGGCCCGTGATGAGATTCGAGGTCTCCTCGAGACTGTGGCCATGCAGCAGACCAAGAGTTTCACCTCGAGGCACCATGGGCTTGCCTCGGAGCAACCTACGGAGCCCTCCCGACAAGAAAGAGAGGCCTCGATCCATCCCGAGCCCGCACCTCAAGGGAACAAGGCTGCCTCTATCTGTGAACGCATCGTCAACAACTGCAAGCCCCAAGATGCCCGTGACAACATCAACGAGTGCCGCAGGCGTAAAAGTGGTGATGGTGCAGCTCGAGGTTACCACAAGCATAGGGGCGGGCATTACGACAACTCGGAGGATTGTAGTCCATCACCCGAGCCACCGGGCCCTCGAGTCTTCATCAAGACCATTCAAAACACCTAGCTTTCGATCCGGTTTCGCCCCCCATCTACTCTCACCAAGTACAATGGCGAAACCAAACCCGAACTTTGGCTCGCTGACTTCCGCTTGGCTTGTCAGTTGGGTGGCGCCACCGATGACCGAGTCATCATCCGACAACTCCCTCTGTTCCTATCGAACACCGCTCGAGCATGGCTCGGGGATCTCCTACCTCGACAGATCCACGACTAGAACGATTTGGTGAGAGTGTTCGAAGGGAACTTCAAGGGGACCTACGTGCACCCTAGCAACTCTTGGGACCTTAGGAGTTGTAAACAGAAGCCGGACGAGTCTCTCCATGATGATATCCGGCGTTTCTCCAAACAACGCACCAAGCTTCCCAACATCACCGACTCTGACGTCATCATGGCTTTCCTCTCTAGAACCACTTGTAAGGAGCTTGTCCGGGAGTTGGGCCGCAACACCCCCACCACTGCCAATGAGTTGATGGACATCATCACCAACTATGCCTCGAGGACCCCCTGGCAGGGGCATTTTTGACAAAATGCTTAAAGAACTGTGTCCCTACCACAAGGGGCCCATGAACCACAACCTCAAGGACTGCCGCATGCTGCGGAGATACTTTGAAAGCTTAGGCATCAAGAAAGATGACAAGAAGGAGGACCCCAAAGAAAAGGATGACGACAAGGACGAGGGGTTTCCCGAGATCCATAACTACTTCATGATATACGGGGGACCCTCGACGCGTCTCTTGGCGCGCCAGCGCAAGCGGGAGCGTCAAGAGGTTTTCTCCGTGCACTTGGCGACCCCCCTCTTCCTTGACTGGTCCGACATGGCCATCACTTTTGACCGTGATGACCATCCGGACTACGTCCCCAATCCTGGAGTCTACCCGCTCGTCGTCGATCCCATCATCGCCAACACACACCTCACTAAAGTACTCATGGACGGGGGCAGCAGCCTCAACATCATTTATACCCAGACCCTCGACCTTCTGGGGATCAAGAGGACCTACCTCTGACCTAGCATCGGGGGCTTCCATGGAGTCGTGCTGGGAAAACGAGTAGAGCCCATCGGGCGAATCGACCTGCCCGTCTGCTTCGGTACCCCCGCCAACTTTAGGAAGGAGACACTCACTTTCAAGGTGGTTGGTTTCCATGGGACCTACCACGCCATCCTTGGACGTCCTTGCTACGCCAAGTTCATGGCAGTCCCCAACTACACCTACCTCAAGCTCAAGATGCCGGGCCCTAAGGGTGTTATCACCGTCAGGCCCTCCTATGAGCACGCCTACAAGTGTGACATGGAGTGCGTTGAGCACGGAGAGGCCATCTTGGAGTCAGCAACCTTGGCCGCGGACCTCGATGGTCTGGCTAAGGAGATCCCTGACCCCAAACGGCACACCGGCAACTTCGAACCCGTAGAAGACGTCAAGCTCGTACCCCTCAACCCCGCCAACCCGGACGGAAGGGCATTGAATGTCAGCGCCACCCTCGATCCCAAATAGGAAGCAGTGCTCGTCGACTTTCTCTGCGCGAATGTCGACATATTCGCGTGGAGTCCCTCGGATATGTCGGGCATACCCAGGGAGGTCACCGAGCACGCCTTGGAGATCCGAGCCGGCTCCAAACCAGTGAAACAATGCTTGCGCCGCTTCGACGAGGAGAAGCGCAAGGTCATCGGCGAGGAGATCCACAAACTTTTAGAGGCCGGATTCATCAAGGAAGTTCATCATCCCGAGTGGTTAGCTAATCCTGTATTAGTTAAGAAAAAGAGTGGGAAATGGAGGATGTGTGTAGACTATACTAGTTTAAATAAAGCATGTCCAAAAGTTCCCTTTCCTTGGCCATGCATTGATCAAATCATTGATTCTACTGCGGGATGTGAAACCCTATCATTCCTAGATGCGTATTCTGGCTACCACCAAATTAAAATGAAGGAGTCTGACTAGCTCGCGACTTCATTCATCACCCCGTTCGGCATGTATTGCTACGTTACTATGCCCGTCGGTCTCCGGAACGCGGGGGCTACGTACCAGCGATGCATGCAACACATTTTTGGGGAACACATTGGGCCAACCGTCGAGGCCTACATTGATGACATCGTAGTCAAATCCAAGAGGGTCAACAATCTGGTTGATGACCTCGACATTGCGTTCAAATACCTCAAGGCTAAGAACATCAAGCTCAACCCCGAGAAATGCGTCTTCGGCGTTCCTCGAGGCATGCTCCTAGGGTTCATCGTTTCCGCGTGCGGCATCAAGGCCAACCCAGAAAAAATCTTTGTGATCACTCAGATGGGCCCCATCCGAGATCTAAAGGGCATGCAAAGGGTAATGGGCTGCCTCGCGGCCCTTAGTCGCTTTATTTCACGCCTCGGTGAGAAGGCACTCCCTCTGTACCATCTCCTGAAGAAGTCGAAACACTTTTCGTGGACCCTCGAGGCTGAAGAAGCTCTCACCAAGCTCAAGGTAATGTTGTCCAATCCTCCCTCTGGCCACAGGGGAACCCCTCTTACTCTACGTTGCCGCAATGACTCAAGTGGTCAGCACGGCCGTAGTCATCGAGAGGGCAGAGGAAGGACACACCCTGCCTGTTCAGAGGCTAGTCTACTTCATTAGTGAGTTACTCTCGGAAACCAAGGTTCGCTATCCACAAATCCAAAAACTGCTATACGCCATCGTGTTGACGCGGCGCAAGCTTCGGCACTACTTCGAGGGCCACCCGGTAACCATGGTCTCTTCTTTCCATCTGGGAGAGATAGTCCAGAGCCAGGAGGCCTCGGGAGGGATAGCTAAGTGGGCGGTCAAGCTCATGGGTGAGACCATCTCTTACGCGCCGCGCAAAGCAATTAAATCCCAAGTTTTAGCAGATTTTCTGGCGGAATGAACCGATACCGAGCTACCTTCCGCTCAGATTTAGGCCGAGCTATGGACCATGTACTTCGATGGGTCATTGATGAAAGCGGGAGTGGGCACGGGCCTACTCTTCATCTTGCCCCTCGGAGTTCACATGCGCTACGCGATCCGACTCCATTTCGCTGCCTCTAACAATGTAGCTGAGTACGAGGCTCTCGTTAACGGCTTGCGCATCGCCATCAAACTCGGGGTCCGACACCTCGATGTTCGTGGTGATTCCTAGCTCGTGATCGACCAGGTCATGAAGGACTCAAGCTGTCGCAACCCTAAGATGGAAGCCTACTACAACGAGGTGCGGCACCTTGAGGACAAATTCCATGGCCTCGAGCTCAACCATGTCGCGCGCAGATATAATGAGGCTGCTGACGAACTCACGAAAATCGCGTCTAACCGAGCCACGGTTCCACCCGATGTTTTCTCGAGGGATCTTCACCAACCTTCTGTCGACATCAGGATGACTAAGGGGGCCGCCAGTCCATTACTCGATCCCCTACCTGAGGCGGAAGCCCCCTCGACCAGGGCTGATGTCATGCAGACGGAAGGCTCGACCCTACTAGCCGACCTCGAGCCCGACTGGCGCACTCCGTACCTCGACTGTCTCACCCAAGGGAAACTCCCCTCGGATAAGACCAAGGCTCAATGGGTCACTCGCTGGGCCAAGACCTTTATGATATACGACGACGACAAGGAGCTTTATCGACGTAGCCCTATAGGCATCCTACAACGCTGTATCACAAATGAGGAAGGCAAGAACCTGCTCAAGGACTTACACTCGGGGGCTTGTGGTCATCACACGACACCTCGAACCCTCGTCGGAAACGTGTTCCGACAAGGTTTCTATTGGCCAACTGCAGTCTTTGATGCTATCAAGCTAGTACGCTCCTGTAAAGAATGTCAGTACTACGCAAGGCAAACCCATCTCCCGGCTCACGCCCTACAAACCATTCCCATTACATCGTTGTTCGTCATTTGGGGGCTCGACTTGGTCGGACCTCTGAAGAGAACAACCGGGGGCTTCACCCACTTGCTCGTCACCGTTGACAAGTTTTCCAAGTGGATCGAGGCCCATCCCATTACTAATGTTAGATCAGAGCAAGCCGCGCTATTCTTCACCAACATCATCCATCGCTTTGGGGTACCTAACTGCATCATCACGGACAACGGCACCTAGTTCACCAGCAAGAAGTTCTTGGATTTCTGCGACAGCCACCACATCCATGTGCTCTGGTCAGCTGTAGCTCATCCAAAGACAAACGGCCAAGTAGAGTGTGCCAATGGCATGGTTTTACAAGGCCAAAAGCTGAGAATCTTTGACAGATTGAACAAACATGGCAAGAAATGGGTTGCCAAGCTTCCCTCGGTCCTGTGGAGCCTAAGAATAATGCCGAGTCGAGCCACGGGGTTCACTCCATTTTTCTTAGTATATGGGGCCGAGGCCGTGCTTCCAACCGACCTGGAGTATGGATCCCCAAGGCTGAAAGCCTACAACGAGCAAAGCAACGATGTTGCAAGATCAAACGCCCTTGACCAGCTCGAGGAAGCTCGCGATATAGCTCTATTGCACTCGGCAAGGTATCAGCAGAATCTCCGATGCTACCATGACAAGCACGTATGCAGTCGTGACCTCAATGTCGGTGACCTAGTGCTCCGACAAAGCCAAAGCAACAAGGGACGACATAAGCTTTCTCCGCCATGGGAAGGACCGTACATCATCGCGGAGGTGTTGAAGCCCAACACCTACAAGCTATCAAACAAAAAGGGTGAAATCTTCACCAACACATGGAACATCGAATAGCTACATCGCTTTTACCCCTAGAGCCTCGAGGCTTTGTACCTTTGTCATCGCTCACGTGAATAAACAAAGAGTACATGTTTTCTCATAAAAAATAGGTACGCTCGACCCTATTTTCTCAGGGTCAACCCTCCCTCGGGGGCTAAAAAGGGGGAAACCCCCTGTGTCCCTAAAAAGCTCACATTTTAGCTCGCATTTTTCAAAAAAACTTTTACATAGTCAACAAGGCCGCGAGAGCACCTTAAGGTTCAAGGGCTGTTGAGCCACGAGATCGCCTACGCCTCCGGGCTACGGCACCTCCACTCACTCTCCCACGCCAAGGGGTGCAACCACGTGCTAAGAAGACCTTGTAAAAGCATACGATCTCAAAAAATCAACGTCTGACGTCCCTATATGCTTCGATTCGAGTTCTTACATGATCCACGAGGCCGCAAGGTCATCCTAAGGACGAGGGGCAGTCGAGCCGTGAGACCACCTATGCCTCTAGGCTACGATATCTCCACTCGCACCCCACGCCAAGGGGTACAACCGCGTGCCAAGTGTAACAGAACCGCCCAATTATACGAGATTAAGTAGGAAAATCATCCAACGGAAGGACAATTTAACAAACTTAAGCCCGTATAACCCGGTAGTCCGTGAAATCTCGACGGATTTCAAACCATTTCGCATAACAGCCAAGATCATACTAAGTTTAGCGGTCACCATCATAAGTTACATAAATGTTCACGGCATAAAATATATTGGAGTTTAAACATAGTTATTACAAACCAGTTTCAAATAAAAGTAGCGGAAGCAGTAGTTCAAATCACGCACACACACAATGTTTTTAAATAAAGTGCCAGCTTGTGACCATCTCCAGCAAAAGCATTAGACGAGAAGTAGCGAATGACCATTGCCCATGGTCCTATGCTTCGCCCATTGCAGGATAGAGACAGTTGATACAATAGCCATAGTACATCTGTCCATCTGCAACAAGTGGGAACAAAACCCTGAGTACGAGAAGGTACTCAGCTAGACTTACCCGTCATAAACCAGAAATAAAAGACACCAAGGAATCATGATAGGCTTTTTGGTGGGGTAGCTGACTCATTTGCAAAAGGCATTTTTAGCATTTAGGAAAAACCTTTACAAAAGCTTTGCATCAAGTTAAAGCTTTATTAACCTATCAACTACATTTGCACCTGTACTAAAGTAATATGTAATTAAACAGGCAATGATAACCAATGATCATTAACAACTTCCATTAAGTCATAATTCATATAACTGTCCAAGTGTTCCATCAATATCACTACGATAAAGTAGCTCAAGTCAAGTGTTCACTATCCAGTGAACGATGGCGATTCGAATCGATTATGAACCAGCTGGTAAGTTATTCCTCACACAAACCTCACTCACCCGCTAAAGTGAGGTGTTGGTCGCCGAGTCAACCATTCAGGTAAAGTCGCGAGCTTGCCAGGAACCACTTGTACCCGGGGGCCGCCCGACTGCTCTTTGGCCTTATCATCGCGCCCCCGTATCCTGCCACTACTGCTCCGGTACAGTGCGTTGCGGGCAATCCACTCGGCCCGAATAATCTCCCAGTTTCGCGGTCGGAAGGTACTTTATCCGGCCAGCTAAATGTGAGGCATGCGTTCAACATGACCCGAGGGACAACAACGGACGGTCCTTAACCGACACAGACGGAAAACACTACAGTCCGAAACCCTGCAAGTTTCCGCCCGGTCTCAATTTCATTTTACACTTAGTTATAGCATGACTTCATAGTCAACCAAACAGATCCAAGTAACCACCTATAGCTCGCAGGTGACAGGAAATCACCCGACTTCTACCGGTCTAAGCAAGCTAAGCATTGACTCGACTGCGGATACCAGGGTAACAAGGATATAGTATAACAAAGGTAAGCAAGGTATAATGCAGCAACGTCTGCAAACAACTCCTAACGTAATGCATCAAATTAAGTAAAGTTAATAATAAATTATTTGCAAACCGGGAGAGAAATGCTCCGGGGCTTGCCTCTCTCGAAGGAGCTTGGACGGTGATCGGGGCACTCCGGGAGATCTTCACCGACCTCTTCTTCGGCTTCTGTCACCTCTTGCTGCTGCACCTCGATCTGCTCCTCTGGCTCCTCGGGCAAGATGACTGGGCTCTCGGTTTGCGATCCTGTAGATGCAATGCGCGTAAGTGATTATGCAAGTGTGCATCGAAGGAGATGAATGCAATGAATATGTTGAAATGCAAGGTAGTCAACATCATCCAGAAACTATATACTACAAGCACATGTCATCTACTGCATTCTCTTCTACTACTATTATGTTAAGTTAACCTACCTTATGAAATGCTTCAAAGATACACCAAAGCTTTACTAATTTCTTAATCACACTTAAAGCAATACTTGCTTAAACCCTAAGTAATAATAGTAGGTTTGAATAGCAACATATATTTCTGATGCTCCTAAAAATCTAAGAAAATTACAGTAGCATAATAATACTCTAAATAGACTACCATAAAAATTTCATGGCATTTGGATAAGTAAACTATCCTACACAAAAATGACAAGCTATGACATAAAAATGAGCATGAAATTACTTTGTACTATGAAAAGTGTCAAACAACAGAATTAATATTTTTCCTAGATTCTTCATAGCATACTATGACTGTATAAAAATTATCACATGCATGTTTTATACAAAGTTTGCTCTCTAGCAAAAATAACAAAAATCAGCCATTAAAGGCACTTGAACTACACTTCAACATTTTTCTATAGAACAGGCATGAGATAAAATTTCCCTAGCAAGTACATGACATAAAAAGATTAATAAACTTGGAATCATATTTTTCTGATTTTTCTAGGATTTATTAAGCAATTAACAAGAAAACAGCCATTTCAATAGTTAATTAAAAACTCTACAGAAAAGTATCTCAAATTTGACATGCAATAATTTCATATCATAGATCTGGTTCCATTGCATCTAGAGAAATTTATTTCACAATTTTTGGAGCTGAAATGACTGCTAAAAATATTGTCTAAAGCATTTTTATCAAGAATAATAAAAAGAAAAATGGAAATGAAATTCTTTATACGACGCTGGGCCGGCCCGGGAAAACAAGCGGCCCACGGCTGTTCACGGCCTGCTCACGCGCGCGGGGAGAGAAGGGCGAGCCGGCCCGGCTCGGGCTTCGGCCCAAGGCCGGCCTGGCCCCGCGCGGTCGGGCGCGACCGTGGCCACGCCACGCCGGTGACCTTGGCCGCGGCAGCGCGGCGACTGCCAACAGCCAACGGCCATTTCCGGTCGCGAGCGGGCGGAGCGTGGCGCGCACGAGAACCGCGACGAGAAGGTGAACCTATTTTCGGTGCTAGGGAAACGAGAGGGGTAGCGGGGAGTCGCTTCCGCGGGAGGCCGCGCGCGGTGGCGCCATGGCCGTCGGCGGCGAAAGCACGGGGTCCGCACCTGCTGGGCTCGGAAGGCGGCAACAAGGTGCGCACGGGATGCCGGAGAAGGGGGCGAAGCTGGGTGCGCGAAGAGGAGAGCAATGGCGGCTCACCGTCGGCCAATTTGGCCGGCGGGTGCGGCGGTGGCGGTGCTCGCGCGGTGCGGCGTTCGTGCGGCAGAGAGCGGAGGAGGGCCGGGGTGAGGAAATTCGGAATGGGGGAGTGGGTGCGGAGCGCAGGCGGCTTAGAAGAGCGGGGCGCGCGCTGGCGGGGGCCACCGGCGGCCAGATGGCGACGGCGAGCGGCGCATGCCGGCCACGGGGCGCGCGGCGTCTGCGCGGGCGCGTGCGTGTCGCGGCGCGCGCTGGCGAGCGGCCACGACGCGCGGGCGAGCGGGCGAGCGCGTGGTCGGCTGGACCGGGCCGGCTTCGGTCGCTGGGCCGGAAGTGGGGCGGCGGCCCGATAAGGTTGAAAAAGTGATTTTCTTTTCTAAATAAAATTCCAGATTTTATTATTTGATTCAAATTCAAATTTTGAAGATGAAAAAGACATTTTCACAAATTGCCCCCAAAACAAAAGTTGTTCAAAATTTAATTCTCTACAACTTGGGTTAAGGAGCCAAATAAAAATTCCCAATAGATTTTGAATGGTAGAATAAAAGCTAAAATAGGGGATATTTTTGAATATTTTTACTCAATATTTTTGAACAGGTTTTCGACAAAATTTGAGTCATCTAGCTGCTCCAAAAATTGAACTAAGGTTCCAAGTGATGTAAAATTTATAGTTGCAAGATTTTTGGTGTAATGTGATTATCATATTAATATAGTTCATTACATATATTATTTTCAAGCTTTTATTTGATTCAAATTATAGCATTATCACACATGATTATGATGACATGAAATGCCATGCAAATGCATTGCGTAACACCGGAGTGTTACAACCCTCCCTCCTTATAAAAATCTCGTCCCGAGATTTGGGTTACGAACCATTTATTATAAAAATCTTTGTATGCTTTTTGTAGGTATTCACCCGTTTCTCACGATGCATCTCCCTCATTATGATGACTCCATTGTATCTTATATGTTTTTACCACGCTGTTTCGAGTAGCCCTTTCTTTGGAATCCAAAACTCGAACTGGCTGCTCACGATACACTAGATCTGACTTAAGTTTTATGCCTCGAGGTTCGATTATTTCCTCTGGAACGCGCAAACATTTCTTGAGATGTGATACGTGAAAAACTGGGAATATAGCATCCATTGATTCTGGTAATTCTAATTTGTAAGCCACTGGACCCTTCCTTTCCAAGATTTTGTAGGGTCCGACAAATCTTGCGGCAAGCTTTCTGCGTAATCCAAACCGCTTCTTCTTCATTGGCGTGACTTTCAGATAAACATAGTCACCAACTTCAAACACAAGTGGTCTCCTTCTTTTATCCGCATAACTTTTCTGACGTGACTGAGAAGCTCTCATATTTTGCTGAATGATATGAACTTTCTTTTCGGCTTCTTCCACGAAGTCAATACCATAATACCTTCTTTCCCCTGGCTCAATCCAGTTTAAAGGTGTTCTACACTTTCGTCCATACAAAGCCTCAAAAGGTGCCATTTTGATACTTTCTTGATAGCTATTATTATATGCGAATTCTGCTAGAGGTAACCACGACTCCCATGAACCTCTAGAAGACAACACACAAGCTCTCAACATATCTTCTAAAATAGCATTAATTCTTTCAGTCTGACCATCTGTTTGAGGATGATAGGCAGTGCTATGAATTAGACTAGTCCCCAAACCTTTGTGCAAATGCTCCCAAAAGTGAGCAGTGAACTGGGATCCTCTGTCAGACACTATAGTCTTCGGTATGCCATGCAATCTCATAATCTCTGCAATATACTTCTCGGCATATTGAGGTGGTCTATAAGCTGTCTTGACAGGCAAAAAGTGAGCGGCCTTGGTAAGACGATCTACGATTACCTAAATCGAATCATGGCCTTTCTGAGTAGTGGGCAAACCTGTGATGAAATCCATACTTATATCATCCCACTTCCAACTAGGTACTGACAAAGGTTGCAACAATCCGGCAGGTTTCATGTGAATAGCTTTCACTCGACAACATGTGTCACATTGGGCCACATAGGCTGCAATTTCCTTCTTCATCTTTGTCCACCAAAAACGAGGTCTTAGTTCTTGATACATTTTACTACTGCCAGGATGAATGGATAACTTAGAGTGATGAGCTTCATCCATAATTTTATTCTTAAGCTCTCTATCCTTTGGAACAACAAGACGGTTGTCGAACCACAACACGTCCTGCTCGTCCACTCTGAAGTGTTTTGAAGGTTCTTCTTTAATTTTCCTTTTGATGTGGAACATCCCTTTGTCTGCTTTCTGACCTTCTATTATCTTACTCTCCAAGGTACAACTGGTCTGAATATTATGTAACACGGCAGGGTGCATTAGATTAAAACCATCTTCGAGTAAGGGTTGCATATTCAGATAATGCGACTTTCTACTCAGAGCATCGGCTACCACATTGGCTTTCCCAGGGTGATACTGTACATTCAAGTTGTAATCTTTAATTAGTTCCAACCATCTTCGCTGTCTCATGTTCAATTCTGGTTGGGTGAAGATGTACTTGAGACTCTTGTGATCGGTGAACATATTACACATATTACCAAGTAAATAGTGTCTCCAAATCTTTAAAGCATGCACCACGGCGGCAAGCTCAAGATCATGTGTTGGATAATTGATTTCATGTTTTCTCAACTGTCGGGAGGCATAAGCAATGACTCTTCCTTCTTGCATTAGAACACAGCCTAATCCTGTTTTTGATGCGTCACAGAAAACATCAAAAGGTTTCTCGATGTCTGGTTGTGCAAGAACTGGAGTAGTGGTCAACAGTCTCCGCAAGGTGTGGAAAGCTGTCTCACACTCCTCTGTCCACACGAACTTATGATCTTTCTGTAACAGACTTGTCATTGGCTTAGCAATCTTCGAGAAGTCTGGGATAAAGCGGCGATAGTAACCAGCTAACCCTAGGAAACTCCTGACTTCTGGCACTGTGGTTGGAGTTTTCCACTCCATAACCTCTTGCACTTTGCTCGGATCTACCGAAACTCCATTCTCCGATAGAATATGACCAAGGAAAGGAACTTTCTTCAACCAAAATTCACATTTGCAGAACTTAGCATACAACTTATGATCTCTTAATCTGGTCAAGACAATTCTCAGATGCTCTTCATGATCTTTCTCATTCTCAGAGTATACTAGAATGTCATCGATGAAGACAACTACAAACTTGTCCAACTCTAGCATGAAAACCGTATTCATCAGATACATAAAATATGCAGGAGCATTTGTTAGGCCAAAAGACATAACAAGATACTCGTACAACCCGTATCTGGTAGAAAAGGCGGTCTTCGGAACATCTTGTGGCCTAATCTTTAACTGATGATACCCTGACCTTAGGTCTATCTTGGAGAACACTCTAGCCTTAGCCAACTAATCAAACAGAACGTCGATATGAGGCAAGGGATATTTATTCTTGATAGTTACAGCATTAAGAGGTCGATAATCCACACACATCCTGAGAGTACCCTCTTTCTTTTTCTTTATGAACAGGGCAGGACATCCCCATTCAGACTTACTTGGGCGGATAAACCCCTTCTTTAGTAATTCTTCCAGTTGTTTCTTCAACTCAGCTAACTCATCCGGAGGCATCCGATAAGGTCTCCTCGAAATAGGAGCTGTTCCGGGGATCAACTCGATTCCAAACTCAACATCTCTATCTGGAGGAAGGCCAGGTAACTCGTCTGGAAACACATCCGGGAACTCACACACTACCGGAATCTGGTGGATAGGAACGACTTCCATGGCACAGGTCACACTTACAAGGTCTGTTCTTACGGGCAATGGTACCTGAAAAGTACCCTCTGCCTGCGGATCCTTAAGGGTAAGCAATCGACTGCTTGTATCTATGACTGCCCCCCAATCTTTCATCCAGTTCATTCCTATTATGACATCCAAAACTAGTCCCGGCATAACTATCAGGTTCACTCGAAACTTCCGACTATCTAACTCAAGGGTTGCCCCTCTAACCATCTTATTGGTTAGCACATCAGCCCCTGCTGAACTTATGCGATAACCATAACTCAATTCTGTGCATAGTTGTTCATGCTTCCGTGCAAATGCTTGACTCATAAAAGAATGCGAGGATCCAGAATCAAATAGAACAACTGCAGGGTGATGGTTAACAAGAAACTTACCGGCAGTTACAGGTTCTCCTTCAGGAACCTCATCAACGGTGGTGTGGTGTACACGAGCATTGTAAGTTTGTTGCTTCTTTTTAGGCGGATAAGGGCAAAACTTTGAAAAGTGGCCTGGCTGACCACAATTATAGCAGGGCCCCTTCACTGTACCAGCAGACCCTATAGCTCCCTTGGAGTTGCTTTGTTCTGCAGCTGCGGTGGTCTTTGTTGGCGGCATGGCCATCTTGTACGACTTCTGTGGTCCCTTGTAGTTCTGAGTTTTATACTGTGGAGGCCTGAACCGTGCACCAGGTGCGGACGGACAATAAGAAGAACGATTTGCAGTGACAACTCTGGACTGGGAGGGTCCTGACTCAAACACCCTCTTGCGATTCTTGGATGCAGTGTAGGCGTTGTTGTTCTTTTCTTGCTTCAAACAATCACTGACAAAGTCATTGAACCTGGCACGGGTATTGGTACCCACATGCTTCATCATCTTCAGACTTAACCCTCTCTTGAAACTAGCAATTCTCTTTGCATCTGTGTCGACCATGTCTGGAGCGTAGCGGCACAAGTTGTTAAATGCATGCAAATACTGTGTTACAGTCTTGGTACCCTGATTCAAGGCTAAGAACTCTCCAAGCTTCATTTCAACCAACCCTGGGGAAATATAAACTCTCTTAAAAGCTTCAGTGAAATCTCTCCAAGTAATCTAGGCATTGGGAGAAAAGGTGGTGCGGTGATGTTTCCACCACATTCCTGCCGGTCCCTGTAGCTGATGTGCAGCATACTCTGTTTTTAGAACTGAAAGGATCAAGATGCCCAAGAGGGAGGGTGAATTGGGCTTCTCTAAAAATTAAATGCAAGAATTAAATCCTACAAGCCAGAATTCACCCCTAGTGTCTACTTGTGTTCCTAGAGAGTCTACCGATACAAAGTTTTACACCCTAGTTTCCAATCCTAGTCTAGCATGGCAAGTCTAGGAATGTAAAACAAGCAATGAAAGTAAATACGAGAAAGTAAATGCTTGAATGTAAAGGGGCAAGGAACACGGCGATGTTTTTCCGAGGTATCAGAGAGTCGCCACTCCCCACTAGTCCTCGTTGGAGCACCCGCGCAAGGGTGTAGCTCCCCCTTGATCCGTGCAAGGATCAAGTGCTCTCTATGGGTTGATTCTTTGACACTCCGTCGCGGTGAATCACCCACAACTGCTCACAAGATGAGTTGGGTCATCCACAAGCTCCGCCGGATGATCACCGAACTCCCAATCACCACCAAGCCGTCTAGGTGATGGCGATCACCAAGAGTAACAAGCTAGAACTCTCACTTGACCACTACGAGCCCAAATGAGAAGGTGGATGCACACTTACTACTCTCTAATCGCTAGTGAGGAACTCTCAAGCTTTGATTCTCAAATCTCTATCCTCACTAGTGCTCTTGCACTCCCTTGCACTCCAAAGGTGTTTATCAGCTGATCAAATGAGCAAGAGACCTCTAAAAGAGGTGGTGAGGATGTATTTATACACCCCACAGACAAAACAAACCGTTACCTGCTGACTCAGCAAAACACGAGCTGACCGGACGCGCCGGTCGAACTGACCGGACGCGCCAGTCGCTCGTAACGGTCGAAAACCGAAAAACAACTGAGTGACCGGACGCACCGGTCAGGGGTGACCGGACGCGTCCGATCGTGCAGGGAGCATACTGTACTCGCACCGGACGCGCGACCGCGTCCGATCGGTGATGACCGGACGCGTCCGGTCGTCTCTGGACCTTACTAGACTGTGACCGGACACGCCGATCACACCCAGGTCGCGTCCGATCGGGTGTTCCCTCAAGTGACACGTGTCGACTTCTGACCACCGCGTCTGGTCCTCGCGAGGACCGCGTCCGGTGTTCAGAGCTGAAACCCTAGCCGCGGAACTATACTGACCGGACGCGTCCGGTCAAGCCGAGGACCGCGTCCGGTCTTGGGAAAACGACCCGAAACTCTCCGAAACGCGTCACAACTTGAACCAAGTTGCTTCCAACTGAACTTTGAGCTATTCTAGAGCTGCCTAGCGCCAAGTTTAACAAGTGTGCACCACACCTAAACATAGGACTCGCCTAGGTCAAGCTACCCGCTCATGCCCCCCTTTATAGTACAGCCAAAAGAGGAAAACGAAGATCCTAACGACTATTCCAAATGTCTCTCAACACCTCGACATCCGGAACTAACCGTCCTTAATCTTGACGTCACTCTTTTGAAAACAGAAATGATTTCCATCAAGGAGCATGAATACCATGGTGCCCAAAGCAGTTAAAACCTCCATGACCTAACTTACCAAAGTTTCTGCAAAACACACGTTAGTCATGGTAATAAAGCGTTGTCATCAATTTCCGAAACCAAACCTCGGGGCCTAGATGCTTTCAATCTCCCCCTTTTTGGTGATTGATGATAACACTAAGATATAAAAGATTTGAGTTGAGGTTTTCAAGCATGCATGGTTCACATAAACAAAAAAAGCAATAAGCACAAGGGGTTAGGAATTGCTTATGTGCCCCAAGCCAAAAGAGTGTACTCATAAGATAAGACAAAGAGCGTTAGTACACATACAGATATAGCTCATAAGAAATCGGAGTAAGGCACGGAAGCACAACCTTAGAGCTATAATTAAAAAACGGTGACAAGTGTTAACATTGTGACTGGATAAAACATTAAGACTCAAGGTTTATCACACGACGACATGTCACACGAATGCAATAACTGAAAAGTAAACATGATGCATGAATGTAGCACACAAGAAAAAAACGAAAACCCTCTCTCAAAAACTCCCCCTGAAACTACTCTCTCTCCCCCTTTGGCATCAAGCGCCAAAAAACTAATCTAAGGATCTGACGGGGGACAGACGGAGTCGTGTCGGGTGCCGAGGTGCGCGGAGTAATCATGAAGTGTAGAGAATCTCCCTCGGAATCTGAGCTATCTGGCTGACCCTCTGAAGAAGCATGTGGCTGTGTAACTGTCTGGGTCTGAACGACAGGAACAGGTACTGTCGTAGTAGCAATAAGAGGATCCGTCTGAGTGACCTGAGCCTGTAGCGAGCCAATAGCAGGAGGATCTGTCGAGACAACTGACGAAGGTAGAGTCTCTGTAGTACCAGTCCCTGTCACTGGAGGAATAGCTGCCTCTGAAGCTGACAACCCTGAAGAAGTAACAAAGGTAGTGTGCGAGGGCGTCGGCTGACCAGTCAAATCGCTGTAGGTAGCACTGTAATCACCGAAGGGTGTGCCTGTCAGGAGGTGAGGGCGAGGCTGGTCTGAAGGTGTAAACCCCGTGTGAATAGGCGTGAAGCTCGGGGACTGGAATGACTGGGGAACCTGCTGCTGTGGAGATGTGAACTGGAAACCCGGCTGTCCCCGACTTGATGGATCACTGGATTGTAAAGCAGAAGTCAGGACAGAAGCAGGCGGAGGAACCCCAACAGTGACTAGGTGGCGCAGGAGATCCAAGTACTGCTGCTGACTAGCTGCATTCTGTCGCTGAATCTCGTACTGCTGTCACTGCATTTCAACCTGCTGCCTCTGGATCTCAAGCTACTGACGCTGAAACTCGTCCTGACGAGCCTGAATCTGTGCAAGTGCTGCAGCTGTGTCCTGAGCCTATCGCTGTATCTGTTGTTGCTGCTGCTCCTGTGCCTGGGTCAACCTCTCAAGTATGGCCACCATGGCTGGGTCTGTACGGGAGGCTGAACCAGAGCCACCGGCCTCGTGGTCGTGAGACCGAGGAGACCGGTACCTTGGGATGGGCTGGTAGTCCTCATCAGTGCTGTCAGATGTCACATCCTCAGGAAGATCAGCAGGCTAAGCGTCAAGATCGGCAAGCTCTGCCTTTGCAAGCTCATCAACTGTGGCGTCCTGCTCAGCTGCTGTCTCAGGAACCTCAGGTCGCACACGCTGTCCTAGCACTGGGGCCTGATCTCTAGTGACTGAAGCCCAAAGCTGACGGATATCATACTCAGGGAAAGCAGTAGTCGTATCTGATATCTCAGCTCGGATCTCTGCTGGTAACTGGATGGAAGATCTAATGATGAAGCAGATCCAGTGTGCATAGGGCAGCTAACGATTACCCTTAAAGCCCTCAGCTATGGTGTCCTCCATCTCACTAAGTATGAGATCCCAAATGTCAAACTGTGTCTGTGAGAGGAGGTGGTGAACAACCCATAGCTGCATCCGAGTCAGTCCCTCTTTGTAGCCAAGTCTGGAAAGTAGAGTGCGTCTGACTATAGCATCCAGAACTCTGGCAAGAGGAGTCAAACTGGCAGGCGTGCGACGAGACCCTTCGCCAAAAGGCTCACGGAAGCAGGGTCGAACCAAGTCTGTAGGTGGCACTGCCCCGCCGTGAGGGCGTCTCGGTGGAGGAGTCTGACCAAAACACAGCTGATGTATCTTCGTGTTGGATGCTGGGAGTCTGAGAATCTCCCGCACTCTGGTGCTGTATAAACGGTGATCGTGGCCTCGAAATGCAAAGTGAATGAAATCATGGGCAGGATCAATCCATAGTGAAGCATAAAACTCTCTGACCCATGTGCCGCAGTATGCACCTATCCGTCCAAGAAGATCTGACAAGCCTGGCAGAAAGGACAGGTGCGGACGTAGCTGTTCTCCCACAACCTCAACCAGTGACTCAAGTCGACAGACCCTCTGTGGTCGGAAAGCAATACCGCTGTCAACTAGAGCCCTGTAGAAATCCTCCTGAAGTGGGGTATAGAAGCCTTCTGAAGCTCTGGGATCCCTCACAGGCGGAAACCACCGACTGACCTCCACGAACCTCAACCCCTGCACCTGACGTGCTGTAGCACCCCTCAAGTCAAAGTGCTCGACCGGGGGTGAACCTCTAGCTCTGGGAGGAGGACGTGCTCCACGACGCTGGCCCTCTGGCCTAGGAGTCACCTGAGTACGTGCACGTGTGGAGCGGCGACGTGGTGGAGACTGAGCTGGCTGCTCCTCTGTGTCCTCTATAGCCTCTGGAGCCTCTGGAGCCTCTGTGGCCTCTGGAGGTGGATCAACTGACATACCCTCTGTAGCTCCAGTATCCTCAGTACCCTCAGTGGCCTCTGTGCCGAGCTGTCGACCTTCTAGATGAAAGCGACGCTCACCTATACGTATGCCACTGCTCCTGCCACCTCTCTCTGCCTGCTCTGCTGCATCTGCCACGGCCTGAGCAATCTCTGCCTCTGTAAGTGTCTTCTTCTTCTTTCTGGCCAAGATCTTGACACGCTTTCCACGTGCAATCTCAGACCGACGAGGAGGACTGTCGTCCCCGTCACCAGGAGCACCACCGGCGTTCTTGCAACGCACCATGCTGACAAACTAACCGAAAGCCTCTGAAAGATGGTGAACTGTCACTCGAGAGGCTTGGCCTCAGTCCGTATCCGCAGGCTTGGCCTCGGATTCAGCAAACTGATCTCACCCGACACACGGACAGACTCACTGCAATGACAGAATAGATGGATCTACTATAAGCAACATATATAACTAAAAGGTATGAAACCCTAGAGATAGCAAGCATATGAGATACGATGTGAATCGAAAAGGCGAAGCTACCTCGGATCGACGAGCCGACGGTGACAAGAAGAGATGACCTAGATTGCGAGATTCCCCGAAATCGCCGGACGAGCTCTTGCGAAGAAGACGACGCAAAACCTCGACGACGAACGATCGAACGGCGTTACGCGAACCCTAGGGTTAGGGTTAGGGCAACTCGACGAAGACCGATCGGAGGCAAGCGTGAGGCCATCCACTGTCGAAGGAGATGCTGGCAAGCAGGAGCGCGGCTCACCGGCGGTAGTGGCGCGTGCGGGCGGCGGTGGCGCGGTGGCTAGCGGGCGTCGGTGGCGCGTGCGGGCGACTGGCGTGGGCAGGCACGGGCAGGGCTGGCGCGCGCGCGAGCGAGGGCCGGCGCGGGGCAAGAGACTCGGCTTGCCGGAGGCGAGGAAGAGGGCGATGGCGCGGCGGCTCCGGTGAAACTTCGCGAGATTTGCAGGCGGCGGGGGAAGAGTCGGGCTGAGGAAGAAACACGGCCGAGGACGAACCGGTATATGAAGGGTCAGATCCGCTCGACGCGTGATGACCGGACGCGGTGGTCGTTATGACCGGACGCGGTGGTGCAGCGTCCGGTCACACTCCAGTAAGCTCCTGGAGTGACCGGACGCGTCCGGTGAGGACTGACCGGACGCGGTCAGAATCCAGTCGAGGGGAGCTCGGGAAATCATCGCGAATGACCGGACGCGGTGGTGGTAACCGGGACCGGACGCGATGGTCAATAGAGGCGCGTCCGGTGCAGCGTCCGATCAGTAGACCTGGAGATGGTCTTCTAGATGACCGGACGCGCTGGTGGACGCCAGGACCGGACGCGGTGGTGAAGCATCACTGCGTCTGGTGCAGCGTCCGGTCCAGCGTTCGGTCACTGTTCTTCGCCCTTCTTCGTTCCGAACTACGACGCGACTTCTCCCAATCAGGTTCCAATTCAAGAAGACACAAATAAACACCAATTGGAACACGATATGAGTGACCTCACTCAAACCCTCAAAAATTTTTAAAATAGATTGCCTTAGGCTAGTATTATTTTTAAGAAAATAGGCAATAAACACCCAAGGAGCAGCGTATGGCCATGCAATAGAGTTTTTGAACCTATAGGAGCGTCAAAATGCTCTCTCTATCCATGGACGAACACAGAGGTTGCTCAAAGCTTAACCGAAAAGAAACGACAAGAACAACAACCATGCATATGCAATGCAATACAAGAAGGTAAAACTAGAATGCTTGTCAAGTTTGATCCACGGTTAGGCTTTTTCACTCCTCCAAAGAAGGGTTATCATAACCGTGTTAGCCAAGCCCTAAAAACATTGCGATAAAAAAAACATGGCATATTATACAATGCAATGCAAGGGACAACACACGCTCATTTTTTAAAGTTACTAGAATCAAGCACATTGAGTTCACTTCTTAACCTACAAAATGTTGCCTCATCCAAAGGTTTAGTGAAGATATCCGCTAATTGATTTTCACTTCTTACACCTTCTAGTGATATGTCATTTTTAGCAACGTGATCTCTTAGAAAGTGATGGCGGATATCAATGTGCTTGGTGCGAGAGTGTTGTACCGGATTGTTAGCAATTTTAATGGCACTTTCATTATCACATAAAAGTGGCACCTTTTCAAGAACAATTCCATAGTCTAGGAGGGTTTGTTTCATATATAATATTTGTGCACAACAAGCCCCCGCGGCAATGTATTCCGCCTCGGCGGTGGACAAAGCCACACTATTTTGCTTTTTAGATGACCAAGATACTAAAGATCTTCCAAGCAAATGGCACCCTCCGGATGTGCTTTTTCTATCAATTTTACAACCGGCATAGTCCGAATCGGAATAGCCAACTAGTTGGAATCTAGCTCCTTTAGGATACCAAAGACCAATGCTTGGGGTGAGCTTAAGATATCTTAGGATTCTTTTTACGACACTTAGGTGAGGTTCTTTAGGGCACGCTTGAAAGCGGGCACACATGCACACACTAAACATGATATCGGGCCTAGATGCGGTAAGGTACAACAAGCTACCAATCATAGAACGGTAGAGAGTTTGATCAACCGGTTTACCTCCCTCATCTAGGTCGAGATGTCCATTTGATGGCATTGGGGTCTTGATTGGTTTGCATTCTTCCATCTTGAATCTTTTGAGAAGATCCTTGGTATACTTTTCTTGAGAGATGAAAATCCCTTCTCTCATTTGCTTTACTTGAAATCCAAGGAAGAATGTGAGCTCACCAATCATTGACATCTCGAACTCCTTCGACATCAATTCACCAAATTCCTTGCAATAATCTTCATTTGTTGATCCGAAGATGATATCATCAACATATACTTGACAAATAAAGATCTCCCCATTAAACTTCTTGGTGAATAGTGTGGTGTCGACCTTCCCAATGGTGAAGCCCTTCTCAATGAGGAAGTCCCGAAGGCGCTCATACCACGCTCTAGGGGCTTGCTTGAGCCCATATAGCGCCTTGGACAACCTATAAACATGATTAGGATATCTAGGGTCTTCAAACCCAGGAGGTTGATTAACATAGACTAGTTCATTTATAAAGCCATTTAAGAATGCACTTTTCACATCCATTTGATATAGTTTCATATCATGATGTGATGCATATGCAAGGAGGATACGAATGGCTTCAAGTCTTGCAATGGGTGCAAAAGTCTCTCCAAAATCAAGACCTTCAACTTGAGAGAACCCCTTTGCAACTAGTCTTGCCTTGTTCCTCACCACTATGCCTTGGTCATCTTGCTTGTTTCGGAACACCCACTTGGTTCCAATGACTCTTGCACCTTTAGGATGCTCTTCAAGTGTCCATACTTGATTGCGGGTGAAGTTGTTCAATTCTTCATGCATTGCATTCACCCAATCCGGATCTTGAAGAGCTTCTTCTACATTCTTAGGTTCAACGCAAGAGACAAAAGAGTGATGTTCAACAAAAGAAGCTAGCTTTTGGGATCGAGTCATTACTCCCTTTGTAGGACTCCCTATGATGAGATCTTGTGGATGTGCTTGAAGTAGTGGTGAGTTTCTTCTATCAACCACTTGAGGAGGTGGATGGGGGGCATCAACATCTTGAGCTTGTGCCTCGGCTTGTTCATGAGAGACATAAGTGTCTTCATTTTCAACTCTCTCATTCTTGTCATCATCTTGAGGCACACGTGATGAAGATGGTGGATCAATAATTTGTACATCGTCATCATCATCTTTTGGCTTGATGTCTCCCACCGGCATGTTCTTCATGGCCTCCCTCAAGGGTTCATCACCTACATCATCACAATTCTCAATTGCTCCTTGGGAACCGTTAGATTCATCAAATTCCACATCATATGTTTCTTCAACCAAACCGGTGGCATGGTTAAATACTCTATATGCTTTGGACTTTGATGAGTAACCAACAAGAAAACCAATATCACAACGTCTTTGAAACTTCCCTAGGTGTTGACGCTTCTTGTAGATGTAACATTTGCAACCAAACACCCGGAAGAAAGAGACGTCTGGCTTCTTCCCATTAAGCAACTCATAGGGGGTCTTGCCAAGAAACTTTTGTAGGAAGAGGCGATTTGAAGCATAGCATGCGGTGTTGATTGCCTCGGCCCACAACTTCTCTGGAGTGTTGTACTCATCTAGCATTGTTCTTGCAAGGGTGATCAATGTCCGGTTCTTTCTCTCAACTACACCATTTTGTTGAGGAGTGTAGGTTGAAGAGACCTCATGCTTGATTCCAATTTCATCACAATAAGCTTCAATGTTGGTGTTGTCAAACTCTTTGCCATTGTCACTTCTAATTTTCTTTATCTTGACTTCGAATTCATTTTGAGCTCTCTTTGCAAACTTCTTGAAGCAATTTGCCACTTCGGATTTGTCATGAAGGAAGAAAGTCCATGTATACCTTGAGTAGTCATCCACTATCACAAGACAATAGAGATTACCACCCAAACTCTTGTATGTTTTAGGCCCAAACAAATCCATGTGTAGAAGTTCTAGCACTCTTGAAGTTGACATGAAAGCTTTGGTTGGATGAGTGTTTGCAACTTGTTTGCCCGCTTGACATGCACTACAAGGTTTGTCCTTTTCAAACTTCACATCCTTCAATCCTCTCACTAGTTCTTTCTTCAATAGCTTGTTGAGAGTGTTCATTCCAACATGAGCAAGCCTCCTTTGCCAAAGCCAACCAAGTGAGGTCTTGGTGAACAAACATGTCATCAAATTTGCATCTTCAGAGGTGAAGTCAACAAGATAAAGATTGTTGTATCTAAAGCCTTTGAATATCACTTGCTTGTCATCTATCTTTGAAACTTCCACTTCATTTGGTGTGAACAAGCATTGGAAGCCAAGGTCACAAAGTTGCCCAACGGATAACAAGTTGAAACTCAATGAAGCAACATAGAGCACATTTGAGAGTGAGTGATCATGTGATATTGCAATCTTGCCTATACCCTTGACTTTGCTCTTTGAATTATCCCCAAATGTGATCTTCTCTTGACATATTCCATTCTCTTCAATGGTGGTGAACATACGAGGATCACCGGTCATATGTTGAGTACAACCACTATCAATAACCCAATGAGATCCACCGGTCTTGTAGTTCACCTACACACAAGAGATCAAGCTTTTTGTTTAGGGACCCAAACTTGAGAGGGGCCCTTGACTTTATCCACTAGTGACTTGGCAACCCATATTTTCTTTGGCCTATTCTTGTTTGGGGGACCCAAAAACATGACTTTCATCTTTTCATTTGAATCTTTTCTTAGCATATAATGAGCATTGAAGGTGAAGGGTCTAGCATGCTTGGGCAAGGGTTGTGGTGGTGGAGTTTTGCATTCATGAGCGAAGTGACCTTCTTGACCACACTCAACACATCTCTTTGGCTTGGGCTTTGACTTGCTTTGTTGTTGTTGAGCTTTTGCTTTCTTCTCTTGATTTGCCAAGTACCCAATACCACTTCTATCCATCTTCATTACGGTGTTCATGAGGAGCTCACTTTGCAAATGTTGGCCTCTTGTGAACTTGCTTAGGCCGGTCTTGAGATGCTCTTTTTCTTGCTTGAGCTTTTTGTTTTCTTCAATGAGTGACTCATTTGTTGGTTGCTTCTCAAGAGCCATCAAACCTTTTAGCTTCTTGTTCTCATTTGCAAGCTTCTCATTCTCACTCTTAATCTTGGCATAATCATCATGGTTGCTTGACTCAACCACACTCTTGCCTTTGCTACTAGAACCTTGCTCAATGCTTTCAATGATCAAGTCATCACATGATGTAGCTATATCACACTTAATAACATAGTTAGTAGCATCATGTGTATCAAGAGCAAGTTCATTAGCAACCACAAGACTATCATAGTCAATTTTTAATGTGGTGTATTTGTCCTTTAGAGAGTTATGTCTAGTGATGAGCTCATCATGCTTCTTCTCAAGTTTATCATGTTGATCTTTAAGCTCTTTATAAGAGGTTTTGAGCTTCTTGAGAGTGGAAGACATCACTTCATTTTGAACTCTAAGCTCACCACTAGTCTTTTGAATATTTTCAAGCTTGGATGAGAGTGATTCATTTTGATTTTGAAGATCATCATTTTCATTTCTAGTCCTTCTTATGATTTTAGTGTATTTGTTTAGCAATTTTACAAGTTCATCATAAGAAGGTGAGTCATATTCATCATCACTATCACTATCATCATCATCATCATCACTATCATGGTTTTGTACCTTTTGTTCACCCTTAGCCATAAGGCATAGGTGAGTAGTGGATGATGATGGTGAAGGAGCCGGTGAAGGTGGTGATGAAGATGTTGGTGAAGATGATGGCCCCATCACAAATACGGCAACCTTCTCTTTCTCATCATCGCTCTCATCTTCGGAGGACTCACAAGATGATTCAATGTCGGTGAGCCAATCACCAACAATGTATGCCTTTCCTCCTTTCTTCTTCTTGTGGAACTCCTTCTTCTTGCCATCCTTCTTCTTGTATGGCTTGTTCTTCTTCTTCTCTTCTTCTTCATCACTTGAATCATTTTTCTTGCCCTTGTTCTTGTTCTTGTACTTGTATTTTGGTGGTCTAGGGCATTGATGAGCTAGGTGGCCAAGTTCACCACAATTGTAGTAATCCATCTCCGAGATTGGCTTTCTCTTGCTACTTGTGAAGAATTTCTTCTTCTTGCCATCGAACTTGATGCCACTCTTGTTGAGCTTCTTTAGCATCTTGGTGGTCTTTCTCACCATGAGTGCAAGTGATTCATCATCAACATCACTTTCACTTGAGCTTTCTTGCACCATCATGGCTTGGCCCTTCTTCTTCTTCTTGTCATGACTAGCTTTGAAGGCCAAGTCTTTCTTCTTGGAAGATGATGAGCCCTCTTCCGGAGTGATATGCATGTACATCTCATGAGCATTGATTTTCCCTAATACTTGAGTCGGTGTTGCGGTGGAAAGATCACTTTGGTGAAGCACGATGACAATGTGACCATACTTCTCAACGGGAAGCACACTCAAGATCTTCCTTGCAACATCCGATTGGCTCATTTTGGTGAGCCCAAGAGCATTGAGGTCCTCTACAAGAACATTCAAGCGAGTGTACATGTCATTAGCACTTTCTTTGGGAAGCATCTCAAAAGAATTAATTTTCTTTAAAGCTATGTGATAGCGTTTCTCACGCTCACTCTTAGTTCCCTCATGGAGAGCACAAAGATTTTCCCACAATTCATGAGCGTTCTTTGCATTACGCACGCGATTGAAGATATCTTTGCCTAAGCCCCGGTAGAGTGCATTTTTGGCCTTTGCATTCCACCGGTCGTACTTCTCCTCTTCACCACTTGGGTTAGCGGGATCCCTTATGGGGGGGAAGCCCTTCGGTTGCGGCTCTAAGGCACCCAACATCTATGGCTTCGAGGTACGCCTCCATATGAATTTTCCAATATGGAAAATCGTCTCCCTCAAAAGTGGGAGGTGGTCCTTCCCCATTAGACATCTTGCTCTAGGCGGTAAAGCCTAAAAATAGAGCAACACAGCTCTGATACCAATTGAAAGGATCAAGATGCCCAAGAGGGGGGGTGAATTGGGCTTCTCTAAAAATTAAATGCAAGAATTAAATCCTACAAGCCGGAATTCACCCCTAGTGTCTACTTGTGTTCCTAGAGAGTCTACCGATACAAAGTTTTGCACCCTAGTTTCCAATCCTAGTCTAGCATGGCAAGTCTAGGAATGTAAAACAAGTAATGAAAGTAAATACGAGAAAGTAAATGCTTGAATGTAAAGGGGCAAGGAACACGGCGATGTTTTTCCGAGGTATCGGAGAGTCGCCACTCCCCACTAGTCCTCGTTGGAGCACCCGCGCAAGGGTGTAGCTCCCCCTTGATCCGCGCAAGGATCAAGTGCTCTCTACGGGTTGATTCTTTGACACTCCGTCGCGGTGAATCACCCACAACCGCTCACAAGATGAGTTGGGTCATCCACAAGCTCCGCCGGATGATCACCGAACTCCTAATCACCACCAAGCCGTCTAGGTGATGGCGATCACCAAGAGTAACAAGCTAGAACTCTCACTTGACCACTACGAGCCCAAATGAGAAGGTGGATGCACACTTGCTACTCTCTAATCGCTAGTGAGGAACTCTCAAGCTTTGATTCTCAAATATCTATCCTCACTAGTGCTCTTGCACTCCCTTGCACTCCAAAGGTGTTTATCAGCTGATCAAATGAGCAAGAGACCTCTAAAAGAGGTGGTGGGGATGTATTTATACACCCCACAGACAAAACGAACCGTTACCTGCTGACTCAGCAAAACACGAGCTGACCGGACGCGCCGGTCGAACTGACCGGACGCGCCGGTCGCTCATAACGGTCGAAAACCGAAAAACAACTGAGTGACCGGACGCACCGGTCAGGGGTGACCGGACGCGTCCGATCGTGCAGGGAGCATACTGTACTCGCACCGGACGCGCGACCGCGTCCGATCGGTGATGACCGGACGCGTCCGGTCGTCTCTGGACCTTACTGGACTGTGACCGGACGCACCGATCACACCCAGGTCGCGTCCGATCGGGTGTTCCCTCAAGTGACACGTGTCGACTTCTGACCACCGCGTCCGGTCCTCGCGAGGACCGCGTCCGGTGTTCAGAGCTGAAACCCTAGCCGCGGAACTATACTGACCGGACGCGTCCGGTCAAGCCGAGGACCGCGTCCGGTCATGGGAAAACGACCCGAAACTCTCCGAAACGCGTCACAACTTGAACCAAGTTGCTTCCAACTGAACTTTGAGCTATTCTAGAGCTGCCTAGCGCCAAGTTAACAAGTGTGCACCACACCTAAACATAGGACTCGCCTAGGTCAAGCTACCCGCTCATGCCCCCCTTTATAGTACGGCCAAAAGAGGAAAACGAAGATCCTAACGACTATTCCAAATGTCTCTCAACACCTCGACATCCGGAACTAACCGTCCTTAATCTTGACGTCACTCTTTTGAAAACAGAAACGATTTCCATCAAGGAGCATGAATACCATGGTGCCCAAAGCAGTTAAAACCTCCATGACCTAACTTACCAAAGTTTCTGCAAAACACACGTTAGTCATGGTAATAAAGCGTTGTCATCAATTTCCGAAACCAAACCTCGGGGCCTAGATGCTTTCAAGAACTTCTGTCAGCCTCAACACACGGAACTTATCTTCCATAGTGTTGATCCATTCTTCAGCATCGAGTGGCTCTGCTGCTTCCTTAAAAATAGGTGGCCTAGTATCCATGAAATCCTTGAAATTGCTGTACTAGTTTACTCCATGGCCACCACCTTGATTATTTCCTCTCTGAACATTTTCAGCGATGGTACGCAGAAAATCTTCCATATTCCTTTGTGACTGCTCGGCGTTGCGCTGGCTTCCAAGGAACTGTGCGAAGAACACTTCTGCAGTGAGCGGTGGAGGAGGGGGCAATTGTGGCTCTAGCTGTGGCTCCTGGTGATTGACGTTGTTTGCACCACCCCCACCAGCCCCTGCACCGTTGCCACCAGTTTCAGCGGCCTCATACGTGGCACGGCGAGTGTTTGCCGTCTGCATATTTCAGCAACAAGTAATAATTGAGCGAAGTGGTAGTAATTGTATCCGAATGAACAATCATGCCATACTGAATTTATTGGAGAGAACAAGTCATGCAATAAGACAGAGGCACAATAATCACATTCCAATTAAAACAACATCACTAATCAAATTACTTCGAATGCAACATCGCGTTCCATACAACCATGTTGCCAGCATACATACACTGGACTTTTATGTGTTCAAGCATCACATACACAACCAAGATCCAAAAGATTGCCAGTCTCCAGGTCGAACAGGATACAACATGATACATGGAAACCAAAAGAAGGTCATCGCGATAAAGCCTATCACTAACGCAAGGCAACTAGCCTACTCCTCGGGGCCATCGTTGAGGTCGGAGGCGTCACCATTGCTACCATCAGTAGCGGCGTCGTCGTCGACGTCCATCTGGGCGGCGTCCGGAGGAGCATACGGGCTCATCCCGTTGTAGAGGGCATGAAACTCTTCATGCAAGTTGGCATTGTACTCTTCTAACTCCTCGACCCTTTGCCTGAGAAGGTCCCTCTCGTTCCAGGCTTCATTCCTTTCCTGCACTAGCTGTCCCATCATGCGATCTGCATTTCTGTTGGCCTGAGTCAACCTCTGTACCTGCTGCATGGAACTCTCACCTCTCTCGAGAGCTCGGTCCCGCTGCAAGCTCATGTCGGCCAACTGCTCCTGCAAGCTAGCTATAGCACGTGCTTGCTTCTTCTTCTGCTTCCTTGCTTCAAGCCGATCATCACCACATAGGCCAGTCAAGGTCCAATAGGTATTCTCCAGACCTTGGTATGCTCTGATGGCTGCATACATGGCACTCATGGTGTGGTTATCGCTAGCCCGTCCTTCACTGGGGCCTCTAACCAGGGCACTTCCCTGCGGCTGTACCCAAATGGCATCGCGAGGATCATCTCTCGGGAAGGTACCGGCCAAGGCTGCTGCCAACTCATTAGGAAACCTGCTCATTATGTCTCGGATGACGTGAAAGGCTGCACCCTCTGCACCATCAACTGGAGTGCGTCCTTCAAACTCCAAATGCCAACCAGCCCATTCTGGCGCATCACCAAGGGCAGGGACGGTGATCTCTACTATTGCAAGTCCATCCTCAGCTAGCTGGCTCTCATTCCAAGAGTATACCGGCTCTTGACCCTCTAGATACCCCATATCATGGAGCACTCTCCAAAGCAAGGTGGGCATGCCAAACTCACTTAGAAAAGTGTCCGTGCTGCGGCGTTCCCGCGGGGCCATTTGGTGACGTGGTGCTCTTCCACCAGTGGACTTACGGGCAGTCTTCTTAGTGCGGGCCATCTGTAGCACAAATTTTAAATTACCCGATGAGAACATATTTTAAGTTGTTGTCACTTTTATCAAAATAGGATAATCCTTTTATAAGGGGAGAAATGCATGTTATGAATGAAATGCACAGGCAATATAATGCATGCACGAGTCTTACGTTCTCACAAACTTAGAAAATAAAGACATCTAACGATGAATTCGGTGGCATACAAACGATCTCTCATATACGTAACTAATTCGATCTACACGATAAACGCTGTTATGTACCTGCAGAAAATTCATTTCAGCCCATTCCCCATGAATGCATGAAAGCAGTAAATCTACCTACACGCTCTACACGAATCCCCAGATGCGTGTACAACGGCAGTAACTACCCAAACACATCGTCCTATTGACGGCATCGCCTCAATGGACGGAACACCCACACATGCGATACCTTCATAAAAACATGTGTACAACATGTAATTATTCTAGTATCATATAAAACACTCTCCCTAGATCGGCGGTGTATCCGATCATGCTCTCACAGCTCACACTTACCAAAGCGTAGAGGTATCTGATCCATACAGTACCACTCAATTAAGTGGCACTCATACAATATCACGCCGTATGAGCGACGAAAGAGAAATATGGTGCAAGAACCCCAAGTTAGTACTTAAATAGCCACCTAGAGTCCTTAACTGGGCATACAGGATATGACCACTGGCACACATTTAGTTTTAAAATCACACTTTTCAAATATAATTTTGTTTTAAATACACTTATGAACAGTAATCACGCTAAACCATGCTTCGATACCAGCTGTAACAGAACCGCCCAATTATACGAGATTAAGTAGGAAAATCATCCAACGGAAGGACAATTTAACAAACTTAAGCCCGTATAACCCGGTAGTCCGTGAAATCTCAACGGATTTCAAATCATTTCGCATAACAGCCAAGATCGTACTAAGTTTAGCGGTCACCATCATAAGTTACATAAATGTTCGCGGCATAAAATACATCGGAGTTTAAACATAGTTATTACAAAACAGTTTCAAATAAAAGTAGCGGAAGCAGTAGTTCAAATCACGCACACACACAATGTTTTTAAATAAAGTGCCAGCTTATGACCATCTCCAGCAAAAGCATCAGACGAGAAGTAGCGAATGACCATTGCCCATGATCCTATGCTTCGCCCATTGCAGGATAGAGACAGTTGATACAATAGCCATAGTACATCTGTCCATCTGCAACAAGTGGGAACAAAACCCTAAGTACGAGAAGGTACTCAGCTAGACTTACCCGTCATAAACCAGAAATAAAAGACACCAAGGAATCATGATAGGCTTTTTGGTGGGGTAGCTGACTCATTTGCAAAAGGCATTTTTAGCATTTAGGAAAAACCTTTACAAAAGCTTTGCATCAAGTTAAAGCTTTATTAACCTGTCAACTACATTTGCACCTGTACTAAAGTAATATGTAATTAAATAGGCAATGATAACCAATGATCATTAACAACTTCCATTAAGTCATAATTCATATAACTGTCCAAGTGTTCCATCAATATCACTACGATGAAGTAGCTCAAGTCAAGTGTTCACTATCCAGTGAACGATGGCGATTCGAATCGATTATGAACCAGCTGGTAAGTTATTCCTCACACAAACCTCACTCACCCGCTAAAGTGAGGTGTTGGTCGCCGAGTCAACCATTCAGGTAAAGTCGCGAGCTTGCCAGGAACCACTTGTACCCAGGGGCCGCCCGACTGCTCTTTGGCCTTATCATCGCGCCCCCGTATCCTGCCACTACTGCTCCGGTACAGTGCGTTGCGGGCAATCCACTCGGCCCGAATAATCTCCCAGTTTCGCGGTCGGAAGATACTTTATCCGGCCAGCTAAATGTGAGGCATGCGTTCAACATGACCCGAGGGACAACAACGGACGGTCCTTAACCGACACAGACGGAAAACACTATAGTCCGAAACCCTACAAGTTTCCGCCCAGTCTCAATTTCATTTTACACTTAGTTATACCATGACTTCATAATCAACCAAATAGATCCAAGTAACCACCTATAGCTCGCAGGTGACAGGAAATCACCCGACTTCTACCGGTCTAAGCAAGCTAAGCATTGACTCGACTGCGGATACCAGGGTAACAAGGATATAGTATAACAAAGGTAAGCAAGGTATAATACAGCAACGTCTATAAACAACTCCTAACGTAATGCATCAAATTAAGTAAAGTTAATAATAAATTATTTGCAAACTGGGAGAGAAATGCTCCGGGGCTTGCCTCTCTCGAAGGAGCTTGGACGGTGATCGGGGCACTCCGGGAGATCTTCACCGACCTCTTCTTCGGCTTCTGTCACCTCTTGCTGCTGCACCTCGATCTGCTCCTCTGGCTCCTCGGGCAAGATGACTAGGCTCTCGGTTTGCGATCCTGTATGATGCAATGCGCGTAAGTGATTATGCAAGTGTGCATCGAAGGAGATGAATGCAATGAATATGTTGAAATGCAAGGTAGTCAACATCATCCAGAAACTATATACTACAAGCACATGTCATCTACTGTATTCTCTTCTACTACTATTATATTAAGTTAACCTACCTTATGAAATGCTTCAAAGATACACCAAAGCTTTACTAATTTCTTAATCACACTTAAAGCAATACTTGCTTAAACCCTAAGTAATAATAATAGGTTTGAATAGCAACATATATTTCTGATGCTCTTAAAAATCTAAGAAAATTACAGTAGTATAATACTACTCTAAATAGACTACCATAAAAATTTCATGGTATTTGGATAAGTAAGCTATCCTACACAAAAATGACAAGCTATGGCATAAAAATGAGCATGAAATTACTTTGTACTATGAAAAGTGTCAAACAACAGAATTAATATTTTTCCTAGATTCTTCATAGCATACTATGACTGTATAAAAATTATCACATGCATGTTTTATACAAAGTTTGCTCTCTAGCAAAAATAACAAAAATTAGCCATTAAAGGCACTTGAACTACACTTCAACATTTTTCTATAGAACAGGCATGAGATAAAATTTCCCTAGCAAGTACATGGCATAAAAAGATTAATAAACTTGGAATCATATTTTTCTGATTTTTCTAGGATTTATTAAGCAATTAACAAGAAAACAGCCATTTCAATAGTTAATTAAAAACTCTACAGAAAAGTATCTCAAATTTGACATGCAATAATTTCATATCATAGATCTGGTTCCATTGCATCTAGAGAAATTTATTTCACAATTTTTGGAGCTGAAATGACTGCTAAAAATATTGTCCAAAGCATTTTTATCAAGAATAATAAAAAGAAAAATGGAAATGAAATTCTTTATACGACGCTGGGCCGGCCCGGGAAAATAAGCGGCCCACGGCTGTTCACGGCCTGGTCACGCGCGCGGGGAGAGAAGGGCGAGCCGGACCGGCTCGGGCTTCGGCCCAGGGCCGGCCTGGCCCCGCGCGGTCGGGCGCGACCGTGGCCACGCCACGCCGGCGACCTTGGCCGCGGCAGCGCGGCGACTGCCAACGGCCAACGGCCATTTCCGGTCGCGAGCGGGCGGAGCATGGCGCGCACGAGAACCGCGACGAGAAGGCGAACCCGTTTTCGGTGCTAGGGAAACGAGAGGGGTAGCGGGGAGTCGCTTCCGCGGGAGGCCGCGCGCGGTGGCGCCATGGCCGTCGGCGGCGAAAGCACGGGGTCCGCACCTACTGGGCTCGGAAGGCGGCAACAAGGTGCGCACGGGATGCCAGAGAAGGGGGCGAAGCTGGGTGCGCGAAGAGGAGAGCAATGGCGGCTCACCGTCGGCCAATTTGGCCGGCGGGTGCGGCGGTGGCGGTGCTCGCACGGTGCGGCGTTCATGCGGCAGAGAGCGGAGGAGGGCCGGGGTGACGAAATTCGGAATGGGGGAGTGGGTGCGGAGCGCAGCCGGCTTAGAAGAGCGGGGCGCGCGCTGGCGGGGGCCACCGGCGGCCAGATGGCGACGGCGAGCGGCGCATGCCGGCCACGGGGCGCGCGGCGTCTGCGCGGGCGCGTGCGTGTCGCGGCGCGCGCTGGCGAGCGGCCACGACGCGTGGGCGAGCGGGCGAGCGCGCGGTCGGCTGGACCGGGCCGGCTTCGGTCGCTGGGCCGGAAGTGGGGCGGCGGCCCGATAAGGCTGAAAAAGTGATTTTCTTTTCTAAATAAAATTCCAGATTTTATTATTTGATTCAAATTCAAATTTTGAAGATGAAAAAGACATTTTCACAAATTGCCCCCAAAACAAAAGTTGTTCAAAATTTAATTCTCTACAACTTGGGTTAAGGAGCCAAATAAAAATTCCCAATAGATTTTGAATGGCAGAATAAAAGCTAAAATAGGGGATATTTTTGAATATTTTTACTCAATATTTTTGAACAGGTTTTCGACAAAATTTGAGTCATCTAGCTGCTCCAAAAATTGAACTAAGGTTCCAAGTGATGTAAAATTTATAGTTGCAAGATTTTTGGTGTAATGTGATTATCATATTAATATAGTTCATTACATATATTATTTTCAAGCTTTTATTTGATTCAAATTATAGCATTATCACACATGATTATGATGACATGAAATGCCATGTAGTATGATTGCCATGCAAATGCATTGCGTAACACCGGAGTGTTACACCAAGAAGATCATATAAGAACGCGATCCGAACGAAAAGGGAACAAAAGACTTGAATGAAAAACGACATTTAGTACATATCTACATCTAGATGTTTCAAGGCCCCTAGGCCACGACGATGCGAGTCATGAATGCTAACTAACTTATTATATGGGCCTTCATGCCTAGGTTTGGCTTACAGGCCCTCATCATCGGCAGGCGGGAGCACCTCGTCTTTAAACAGCCTCGCGAGTCGACCCCCGAGCTCTTTCGCAACCTCGATCAATCCTAGGCAAGCCGCCTCATTCTCCTCTTGAGTCCTGTCTGGGTCTGAGATGAACCCATCCACAATAGGGCTCATGTCATACTTGAACCCAGATTGGATGACCGCCATAGCCCTCTTCACTCCAAGATGCAGCCCGCCTCGGATCTTCTCGCGGACAAGGCAACCCAGCACCATCATCCGGCGTACAAATGAGTTCCCTGGCACATCCTCCTCGGTATCGGCATTGGGCTCGACCCCCAGGCCATCGCACATCGAGGTGATTGTGCCTTGGAGTAGTTGATTCTGCCCAGCCTCGGCCTCGAGGAGGGTTTGAAACGAGGTAGTCGTCGCCTAGGCCACACGCTACTGCTTCTCCAGCTCTAAAACACAAAGACCAAGTCAGCAAAAACACGGGAGCCCAAAGTCAAGGTCAAAGCTCAGTAAAGGCTTACCCTCAGCATGGGTCTGCCAACCCACGATCTCATCACGCAACTCGTCACGTGCCTTCTCCGCCGCCTAAAGAGCCTCGTCCTTATCATGGACAATCGCCCTCAGCGTCTCGATCTCTCGACCGGTGTCTGAGAGAGCCTCGTCCCTCTCTCTGATGGTTCCCTTCAACATCATGACCTCGTTCTTCAGGGCCCCAATGTCAGCGGACACTAGCCCGATCTGGACGTTGAGGGCATCATGCTGGCCGCTGATAAGAGCGACGTCCTCCTCGAGCTCCTTCACGCGCGCTAACAACGGTGCAAGATCCTCACGAGCCTTGGCCGCTTCCTCTCGAGCCTTGGCCGTGTCCTCTAGGGTTTTGGCCATGGTATCTCGTGCCATGCCGCCTCTTCCTTAAGCGCCATAGTGACGACACAAAGCTTGTCCACCTCGGTGCTCTTCTTGGACAACCACTGGTTGACCTCCTCGACCAGAGCCCATTGGCGCGGAAGCGCCGCCCACACACCGCTCTTGTGGCGGATGAATAACGACTTGCGGCACGATCGCTCCTTGAGCTCCTGACCATGGCCAAACTCAAAGTCAGAACCAAGGCAAAAAGGGGGTACGAGCCAAATAAAATAACAAACATGGCTCACCTCAAAGGCCTCCGACATCTGTCACACCAAGGTATCCGTGACCATCCGCAGGGATTGCACGGAATGCTTGCGGAGTCCCTCGACGTATTCCCAGTGCTACACTTCATCCCTATCATCGAGGGTGAAGAAGGGCTCGGCGTTGGGGTTAGCCGCGTCCCAGAACTCAAGGGTCGACTGACCCCAGTGCGGGAGCTCCTCCTCCGCCCGCACAAGCGCCAGCTCCGCAAAATCAAGCCACTTCGTGGATGCCTCCGCCATGTCGTCCTCTGGCGCTACGGAAGTCCCGGGCCGATCTGGGGCATCAACCATCTCGACATCCTCCTTCTGCTTCCCCTTGTCAGAAGGAGGGTCATCGACGGTGAGATCGATCACAGCCGGAGTCAACCCTTGGGGCGGGACTAGCCTCTGGTCAGCCGGTGCCTCTACCTGCACATCGAGCGGTAGCATGGCCACCTCCCATTCCGCCTCGCCCACCGGCTGATCTAGCTCACCCCGCTCCGCTCCCGGCTACCGCTCCAGCGGCCGCTCTCCCTGCTGTTGCTGCTGCAGCTGCTTTTGCGGCTTCTCTCGCTCTATATGCAGCTTCGACTGCTCCTCCTCTTTCCCCGCATCTTGTGGGGCCTCCGCCACCTCTTTCGTCTTTCTAACATCTATCTGCCTCACATCACGGACGAATGTTTTGGCCTTACCAGTCTTGACGAACTCCAGGGTCCTCATGGTCGACCCCGATTCTGGCCCATCGCTTCTAGACCCGTCGAGCCTGGTACCGCCCAAGGCCGCCTCGACCTGCTCTGGCGCCCTCCTGGGCGCTTGCACCTGCCTTGGTAGCGGCCTCTTTCACCTTGAGCCGCTCCGTGGCAGCTTGACACTTTGTGACCCAAGCGACATCATCGGTCGGTGTCCGCATCATCAGGCCAGCGCCAGCTTTGAGCGCCTTGACAGGAGTCATAGCCGCAGGCTCCGCCTTACGCTTATGGCTGCGCAACAAACAACCACGTTAGAATGAAAAGCAAGATAACTTTGTCAGAAAGATGAAGTGAAACACTTACCCAGACATGGGGATCAGGGGCTTTGTCCCCGGCTTGCCCGAGCCACTCGATGGCTTCTGCGATGGCCCCTTCGTCGAGCCTCCTATCGACCTGGAGCTCATTGGAGCTTAGGCTAATGAGGCCCCTAGGGTCCTCTGCGTCGATAAGGCCATCTGGCCATGGGTCCTCACGCTTGACAATAGCGCCCTGGTCTCAGGCGTCGACGTCATTGGCCCACCCACCAACAAGGTCTGGGGCGATCGGACGTGCAGGCGCGGCGCCACCGACATCGTCGGAGGGACCCCAGGTGCGACTGATCCCCTTTCTAAAGACCCCTCTCGGGCCCTTCCTTCCACTGGCTCTTCCTCCCCCTCGACCGGGGCCTCAATGCCTAGGAGGTCGACCCCCCACCGATAGGCCCCTGCAGGGACCGCACGTCAGGGAGATGCACGAGAAAAGTCACAGTGTCATACCGTGACTCGGCATCATTATCGTCACTATCCCCATCCTCATCCTCCTCCGAGGTCATCTCAGAGGGGGACTCCTCAACGGGGAGACCCTCGAGCCTTTACTGGCGGCGGCGCCTATTCAACGCCTCGCACTCGAGGGCCTTCCTGATCTGACGCTTCTTCGCAACGTATTTTTCTTTCTTCTTTTAAGCCGCGGAAAGGCGTCTCATCTCTTGAGCAGCGCGATCCTCCAGGACCGGTGGCCGCAAGTCCTTGACCACTGACAGATCCTACACGAAAGCCTCGACGGACTAAATCAAGAGAACTAGGAAGGAAAAGGACATGAGGCTAGCAAAACAACACTTACCAGAGGCTCGAAACACTGGTTGGGTCGCATCGGAACCTTGTCGATGTCCTCCTGCTTGAAGCTACCCACCATCCACCGCGCGTGCCGGGCAACCTCGTCGAGGGGGAGGGTCTCGTGCGACATCCGACTCCCCTCCAACGAGACACCCGATGCCATCTCGTCGATCAGAAGTCGATGCTACATCAATAGCAGCACTCTCCAACGGTGGAACGCGGCGGCCACCATCCCCGCGGTCAATCCGCGCTGACAAAGTCTCCTCAGCGTGTCAAGGAGTGGTTGCAGCTTCGCTTCTCTTCCTCAACGACGCCGTACGACCAGTTGTCCTCACGCGACATTAGGACCTGACTGGAGAACTTTGGAAGGCGGTCATCGTCGTTGTGTAGGTAGAACCACCCATTATGCCATCCGCTGTTTGACGAGATGAGCTGCGCTAGGATGTAGAGCTCGCCTCGACCTACCTGGACTTGAAGGGTGCAGCTACCGGCATGCATCGCACGTCGCACTCCCCTCTCGCCCGCCTTCTTGGCAAAGTGCTCCGCCTTGAAAAGGTGGAGCCACAGATTCTAGTGGGGCTCCATCCCAATGTACCCCCTCGCAGACCACCGTAAAGATGGCGGCCTGCGAGACGAAGTTGGGGGCGAGGTGATAGAGCTCCACCTTGTAGTAATGCAGGAGCGCCCGCATGAACCGGCTCGATGACATCTCAAGGCCCCTCTTGTGGAAGGCGATGAAGCTCACCACATAGCCCTCCGAGGGTGCTAGCTCCCGGTGGCTGGACGGCGGCACCCTCCACTCCAGCTGGCTCTGACTCGCCCTCGGTCGAAGGAGACCATCACAAACCAGGTCCTCCAGCTTCCTCTCCATTTTCGAAGAATGGACCCATGCGTCCATAGGGAGAACTTGACTCTTTCCTGCTATGAGCGTCGAAGATCGGCTTACGGTGGCGATGGGGAAGGAGATGACAGCGGTGGCAGAGAGCGGCTGATGAGGGCGAAGGAAGGAAAGGGCAATCACAAAGGGCTGGTGAGAGGCACGCGGAACCCTAGGCTCTGTACTTATACCCCGGTGGAAGGCGAACAGACACGTCCGACGAAAAGGTAGGAACAATTTTCGCATTCAATGCTCCTACCTAACCGTTCCCTCGAAACCCGCGTGTCAGAACACATGTCCACCGCCCATTCCACAACCGTCGCACCACGCCGCCCACTACCGCATCGTTCTCGCTCCCCTCCTAAAAAGATGCACCCTAATGGGCCAGAAGGGAGACCTGCAGATGGACATTTCTAGGCGAATGAACAATGGCCTCCAGCCCACTATATACCTTGAGGGATCAAAAGCTGGCCCTCGACCAGGGTTCGATAGCTGCCCTCAAGTAAACAGAGTCAGGGATGACTGAGGATGTGCCCGTACAAGGCCAGGGCAAGAGCCACTTTCTTGAGACACCCTCAGACATATTCGAGGCTAAAAGAGAGGTCGACAGTGGAATCCCCTCGGAGGGAGGCATCGAGCCCTCGGATCCTATCGAACGGAGCCAAGATCCACATGACAACTCTTTGGCACTTTTGGAGAGCGCCTCCACAGCCACCAGCCGACCCCTGTCGAACAGGGCACGGGCTCCCACTCGAATTCCCTGATAACAGCTCACCGGAGATCGTCAGAACTCGCCCATCGAGGGTAGTACGGCGTTCCTCACCCTCCTCCTTTCCTAAAGGATGCGTGAGGGTCGTATGACGAATACGGGCAAGATCCTAATCGACCTCACGTGCGCGAGGCTTGGGAGCTTGACCGCAAAAGGCTTACCTCAAACGAAAGGGGACCAAGCGCGCCACGGGGGCTCAAACGCAGGAGCGCCCCTCGACATAACATACTAAAGTCCTCGAAGGAGTCAAACACTCCACCGAGGCCTCGGGGGCTACACCCGGCGGGTGCACTCGCACGCACCCACCGGAAGAGCAACGATGCTACGACTCCAGTTCATGACTCGCTGAGCCTCTGCAAGAGTGTCCACACTCACACAAAGGTTCGGGGGCTACTGTCGGGTACCTAAACTAGGGGTACCCAAAACCCACGACTAAAAAGAACAAACCCCCAAGGAATCCACACCGCAAAACCCCTTGAAAAACCACACCAAGGCTCCGCCCACGCAGGAATGTCGAGCCAAAACCACATACGTGTGAAGACGGGGCACCCTTGACTGCGTTCCGACTCGCACGAGGCTCGCTCGATGGGACGCCTCGACCCTAGGGAAATCTCTGACTTGTACAACCCTGGGTCGAGCCGGTCGACCCTTCCTCACCAACCTACTTACAGACAAAAGTCAAGGCATTTAATGCAACCCCCAACCAGGATGGGCGGTGAAAACCTATCATTGTACACACCATGTCGGGTACTGTTCTACCATCGATACCCCTCGAGGCACAACACGACGACCATCGTATCCCGGGATTTCTAGGTCCCGACCTTATCCATTCCCCGTCAACCCCCTCGCCTATGTCTTGGCCCGGCCTCGACCAATCATCGATCAACAAAAGAACAGTGCCTACACGTCCGCTCGCCACAGGACCCAGGGTGTTTCACCGTCCCATCCCTAACGTCACCATGGTACCCCGAGGATGGCCGGCCATTCCTGGAGCACGTCGCTACAACAACCACCACAAGCACCTGTCAAACCTTCACCTTTAAGGCATCAAAAGAGCGAGCCGAAGTAAATTCGACAAGAAAGCTATCCGATGTATATTCATTGGATATGATAATGAGCGAAAATGGTGGAAGGTTTCACTCCAGCAGGGGTCGCCGTTCTGGACCTATGGGGGTATAAACCCCTATACCCTTACGGCTAGACATAGGCAAGCCCAGACCAGACGGTCCGGCCCATTAGATGACGACATGCGATCCAGATCATCGATATGGAGTCTCGCGCAAGGCATCAAACCAGACTTGGAGATCAAGCAAGGTCTTGGTCGGTTAGGTTAGGAATCCTTATCCGGCTCCATATGGCAATTGTAACCGGCTAAGATTAGTTTCTAGATCTGTAACCCTGCCTCTCGGACTATATAAGGAGGGCAGGGGACCCCCCTTAAAAACATCGAAACATACTCTAGGGCAATCTAGCTTGTAATACATTGTTCGAGACAACAATAACAAAACAAAGCAGGACGTAAGGTATTACGCCCACATGGCGGCCTGAACCTGGGTAAACCCGCGTATTGTTCTACATCACCATCTCGTTCGTGGCTTGCACACCTGTCTGCCGACAATCTACTACCTTGGGCATACCCCTCGGTAGACTGTCGACCGGGTTTTGTCGACACTGCCCTAGGGTTTTATCAACTCCTCTGCCTTCACTTGACCCTATAAAAGGGAAGGCAGGGGACTCTCCTAGAGGAGGACGAAGAACAAAACCACAAGACATCTCCCTGCTTCAAAGATCAACATCTCAAGCAATACACTTTTTTTCCTTTTCTTGAGACTTGGGACAGTTTCCCTCTCTCACATCTTGTAATCCCTACGCAAGTACTTAGGTGCAAAGAAATACAATACTGCCCCCCCCCCCCCCCCCGCTGGACGTAGGGCCTTCTTTGCCCGAACCAGGATAACTCCCGTGTATTCTCTTTGCATCACCTTCCGGATTAGGGAACACGCAGCATAAATTCACTCGTCGGCTTAGGGCCCTCCCAGGTCCGAACACCGACAAGTTTGATTCTGGCTCCTATAATTAGCGGTGGCAATATAACATGGACACGAAGGTCAGTTGAATTTGTTGTTTTTTTCATAATTTGTCAAAACAATTAGGATAATTTAAATTCAAATCTAAAAAGTAGCTATGCCGCTCTTTGTTGCTTATTTCACTCACTATCGTACATCTAAGACATTATAGTTTTAGTTTACACATAGCGTGAAGCTTTAACACCTTTTCTCCATGTCACACTATTACGAATATAGAACTTTGAAAGAACTAAGAGCATCCATAATGGTCATACGACGATTAAACAAACACGTGCCACATCATATGCCATGTGCCCATGTATCATGTACATGATGTATCAAAACAAATAAAAAATCACCTGTGATTTGATAATAGTTATTAAATTGCTATATATCTATAAATGAATACTATACTTAGGCACATGCTTTGGGGCGGGTGTGTAACTTAAACCTTTTAATCTTTATTTTAAAATTGTAGTAGCTTCTCTAATGTTATCCTACTGCTTATTATAACGCTAAATCTATTTGTCACCCGAGTGATTCTCGAGGTCGTCTCACTCAATTTATTATCTATCGTCCGATCTATGGCTCTGATGCGTCTCAATTTGCGTCTCAGAGTATGCCTCCTGCGCCACAGGGCCATAGCTGGCTAGTGCCCGCGTGGTAGGAGGCAGGCTCAACAGCATAGCACTCCAGCCACACTGTCCACCTCGACCCTGTGCCTGTTGCCTATTAGTAGTAGAATAGGCAGGCTGAGTAGCACATCACTGGCCACATCTGCCCATCTCGGGCTTTGTGCCTGTTGAATCAGTAGCCACCACTGGATATGTATATACATGCAGATTTGTTTCTTTAACAGGGATAGATTACATCTTATTAGACTATATTTTACTATTTCTATTTCGGTGTTAAGATCTATGTTTAATTGGTGTAAATTGATTATTCGTACGTGAGAATAATCATGATTATTTGAAAAGTTATCTGGTCTTTTTTTGGCTTTTTATTTTATTTTCGGTATGTTTTATTTGGTTCTCTTTTGAAATTTTCCAATTTTGCTTCTATAGAAATAATCTGGCTATTTTTTGTTTTTTATTATCTGTATGTTTTATTTGGCTCTCCTTTGATATTTTCTAATTTGGCTTACATGGAAATAATCTGGCTAATTTTTTTGTGTTATTTGGATAGTTTTTTTTGTCTATTTGATCTAGATTCAAAGGTTATGAAAATCAGGTGTTACGTGGACAAGAATCACTCGATTTTTTATTTGCTGCCAATCGGGTGATGGTGCGGCGTCCAACACTCGTGTGACGGCCGTCAAAATCACTCGACCCATGGGTAGACAGACCCTATTATAAAGCCTTGGAGGTTAGAGCAAAACAGTCCAACTGTGTAAGGAAAAACGAAAATGCAAGAAAAAATAAAGAGAAAAATATACAGAAAGAGAGAATGGATCGCTTTCACATGTGAGCCTTGTCTTTCCTGTGGTAGCGAGCCGATTCGGCTCTCAGGGGCGTTTAGTTCCATCGAGCATCCTTGGCTAATCTCACCCAGCTAGATAAAAGGAGAAAGCATTTGGATTCTTTGCTTAGTCACCTCATAGCCTGTGCAAACGAGTTTTTCCTCGCTGAAGCAGGTGACTGGAATTGCCTCGCGGCTACCGGCAAGCAGGGACGGGGAGCCAGGATTTAACCATAGGCGGGACCATTTTTGTATTACCAATAATAACCACATATAAGTATATTGAGTTAGCAAAAGTATAAATAATAACCAAATCAATATTTGTTTCGCGATACAAAAGAAAGTTAAAGTCTAAATGATACTGAAAATTATAGCAAAAGGAAAAAAATAGCCCTAAGTCTCTAGTCTCTACCCAACTAATATAATTCATAGAAAAATCATTGTAATAACTGGAATAAAAGAGAGGGGAAAGATAAAGCACTAATAATTAACGTCATAACTAGCTAATTGCTTATATATATTATGCAGATCAACTAAGATATTGTAGGAAAAACTACAACAATAATAACAAGAATAAAATAGAGGGAGAAGATAACATAAATATTAGACATAAATCATATAGATATCAATAAAGACTAACAAAAAGAAGAGATGATAAATACAATACTAATTAGTAACTTTTATTAGCTAATTAAGGAGTTATATAGTGGGGCACTAGGGAGGGGGGGCCCTCCCTGCGTCCCTGCCGGCGAGGCAAGGGCCGCTTATCAAAGTAAGGCTAGGCAAGGGATTGATCTGGCGTATTGGAGATGGCTCTCAAATTAAAATATGGGAAGATCCGTGGATTGCTAAGGGTATGTCCAGGGGGCCAATCACTCCAAGGGGTCACACTTTGTTGACAAGAGTCGTGGAACTTCTAAATCCGGTATCAGACACATGGGATGAGGAGTTGGTACGGGATGTGTTTTTGGAAAGAAGATGTGAGTTTTATTCTTGCAACTCCAACAAACCCGGGCCATGATGATGCTTTAGCATGGCACTTTGATCGGAAGGGTCTCTTCTCGGTTAAAAGCGCGTATCATGTGTTAGGATGATGAGAAGCAACGGGAGAAAATCCGTCAGAAGGGTGAGAGCAGCGGTAATGGCAGGGAGTCAAATACATCAAGGATTATCTGGCTGAAGATGAATATCTGTCGTCGTGGGGTGCTACTCGACACGAGATGTCCGGTATGCTTTCGTCTCGATGAGGATGGAGGTCACTGCTTCCTCAAATGTAAGATGGTCAAGCGCTGCTGGTCTAGCCTTTCCCTTGAGCCGGTTTGCCAAAAACTTCTGTCCAAAGAATCAGCCTGGGAGTTGATAATTGAAGTGCTTTCCATGGAGGAAAAAACATGTATTAAGACAATGCTCCTACTCTGGAAGTGGTGGAGTCTTAGGAACAAGATAAACAAAGGTGAGAACGGAATGTCTGGGGATGAAGGGGCTGCTGCGGTGCTGCAGCTTATGGGTGATCTTGGTGTGAACGAGAAGCAGGCACCAGTAAGCCAAGGGGCGACGCCGGCCAGATGGAGTGCTCCACCGTAGGATCAACTGACAATCAATGCGGACGGTTCCTTCATTCCGGAGACGCTACAAGGCAGCTGGGTTTCATCATTCAGGATCACGAAGGTGAGGGTATCTTGGCTGACGCCGGACGTCTGCATGCTGTACCAGACGCTCTCATTGCAGAGGCTGCGGCATGCTCGCACGCTTTGCAGACGGCTACAAATTATAGAACCTCTCGCATTCAGTTGGAGACGGACTCCTTCGTTCTAAAACAAACTCTCCTCTCATCTTCAATGGATTTGGTGGCATGCGGGATGTTGATCAAGGATACTTGTTTCTTGTTGAGAGAGCACTTTGTATGTAGTGCTATTTTCTCAATTCCTAGATCTTGTAATTCGGTTGCACATGAGCTTGCTAAACTTGCTTCGTGTTGGGATCCGGGTGAACTCCACGTTTGGTTTGTAAAAACTCTTGTTGCTCGCGACTCTGTCGAGCCCGTGGTTTCAATAGAAAGGCCATAGAGCCAGCTTTTAACTCAAAAAAAAAAAAAGATAGACGCTAGGTGTGTTTGGTTCCCTAAATCCCTAGCCAGTGTCGGCCTCGTCTCACCCAGAAAAAAAACGGGTACGATCAGGGGTTTGGTTGGCCGGCGAGTTCTTTCTTTGCTTTGATTGGAGAGGAGTTTTGGTCACCTTGACACTCCCATTTCTGCCGCTCGCCTGACAGATTGTGTGCCGGAGCCCGGAGGCGGGGGAATGTGGCTGGTGGCGCCGGCAAGTCCATCGCCAATCAGCCGCGCGGCGGCGAAGGTACGAATCCTACGTCATTGAATTGGAGTTCTTTCCACAGGGCACATCAGAGCTCAAAGGTCTTCCGTTCTTAATTCGAAAGAAACCGCTTCAAGATGACGAGCCGCCGCTTGGAGGGTACTCTACCACGTCGAGAGATAGTGGAGGAAAAATCTGAAACTGTTCGAAGGAAAGGAAGGCGATATTCAGCGCAAGCAAGACTGCCCAATTCATGGATCTGCCTATCTCCGAGGGAAGATCTGCGGTGCAGTGTGTCTCTTGAACCCCACCCCAACTAAAGAGTCGCATTTCAATGTTGTTTGCAGAATGATATTGCTGGGTATCCATTAGACGAATACCATTGCTGACTGCAGCGTTTGAGTTGTGTGTTGAGATCAAGATGCTGGTTAAGGCTGTGAAGAATATGGTTTCCCAAGAATCTGTAGTTAGGATCTTTCAAAAAGAAAAAAAAGAATCTATAATAAGCAATTTCTGCAATGCAGAAAGGTTTGCTGCGGCAAACTTTCCAACATGATGTGTTTGGTTGGATGAGCTAATCTACAATTTAATCAGTAACTTCCTTACTATGACCCAGTACATACTTTAGTATCGTCAGTGCGTTAATTTAATATCGAGAGAATTGCCTCATTGCCACTAAAATTTATACCAATTTCCTTATTGCCATCAAAAATTTTGGATTTACCTCACTGCCATCCATTTAGAATTTTTGATCTCCTCATTGCCATTACTGTTGCATGATCAAGCTTTATTCCCTTGGTTGCCATCCAAATAGATAATTTGTTCCCTTCAATGTCATCGAGAGAACAGAACACCGTTACAAGGTGTTCGTAACATAGGACTAACTCTGTAAATACTGTTGATAACTAAATTTAATTATTTTTTATAGTCTAGGCTTGATAGTTGCTTAGGTGATTTATTTTTCTGAATTAATTAAATTCAAGTTTGATTTGTTATATCTCTACGAGTCTACGTACACATTTTCTATTTTCTTTCTCTCTTAAAAATCTAGGGTAGTAGGCAGTAACCACCAACTAACAAAATATAGTAGTAATCTGAGAAACAAAAAATGATCAACCAAGTGCAGATCTGCATAAAGATTGTTGATTATAATATAAATTCTCACTGGTAGCTTTCTTTTGTTCTTATATTGATTATTAATATATATGCTAATCAAAGTTATGGTGGCCAAATAAACGAAAGCAATTTTATATTTTAGTATTCGTACAAAGTTGCAGTTTGCATTTCTCACTTGTCCAATATTAATCTAATATCAGCCATAATTAATACTCCGTAAATAACCAACTTCATTTGTCTATTAAACAGGTGAGTACGTCCAAAATATATTCTGATCATTAATTTCTAATTAGATTAATTAGTAATTAGCAAAACTGGCCAGCCTATTAATTATTTTACAAATCATGAGAGTTTTAATAATCACAACTAAGTTTAATAATTAAGCTGTATTAAACTTGAATTTAATTAATTCAGAAAAATAAATCACCTAAGCAACTATCAAGCCTAGACTATAAAAAATGATTAAATTTAGTTATCAACAGTGTTTACGGAGTTAGTCCTATGTTACGAACACCTTGTAACGGTGTTCTGTTCTCTCGATAGCATTGAAGGAAACAAATTATCTATTTGGATGGCAACCAAGGGAATAAAGCTTGATCATGCAATGGTAATGGCAATGAGGAGATCAAAAATTCTAAATGGATGGCAGTGAGGTAAATCCAAAATTATTTATGGCAATAAGGAAATTGGTATAGATTTTAGTGGCAATGAGGCAATTCTCTCTTTAATATCAGTCATTGATTTTTAGTTCCCTTTGGGATAAGAAATGCTGTTACCTTTTGCATTCCTCTTGGGCATAAGATCTGAAGAATGTCGGTCTCTTACAATGGTAAAAAATAATACAACAAGTTATGGGTGTAGATTTTTGTTCTAAAACTTTACATATTCACACCACCATGATTACACTGTACTATTTGCACTATTGTTTTACTCGAAGGCATATGAAACCTTTCCAATTCTTTTCGACAAATCAAGATGGCACCACAACTACCAAATTATGCAAAGTAGCACTGCCATCAGCAGATGGAACTGTACTTTGCTTGCTTTCGGCTAGAAGGTTGGCCGTCGGAGGTCACACTGGACGACTAATTTCTGATACTCTCCAAGCGCCCATATAGGAAATATGTTGCGATAAGCCATGTAGCACAAGGGACCATTTTTCAAGAAACTTCCAATCATTTCCTACAGAACAATAAAGAAACTGTTAGTAGCAACAATAGATCTTTGGATGAAGGCGATTTACATGCTTACTACTTACTAGAAATTGGGAAATTCCTAGAACGGTAAAAAGGGAAAATAATGTGACAGTTTCAAGTCATCTTGTTTCAAATTGGTAGGGGAGCTGCCTATCATTCAGTTTGAAGTTAACGTGTGAATACTTTCCAATGATTATGAGGAAGGGTCTGTTTGGTTTGCAGCCGGTGCATGCCACGCCAGAGCTGCGGCGGCGCCAAACTTGCGGCGCCAATTTCGTTTGCCGCACTTGCGGCGCAATTTGGCAGCAAAAATGCACTGGCACGTGATGACGAGGCCGTGGCATGCCGCAACTGCCGCAGCGAACCAAACGCACGCCAAACTTGCGGCGCGGAAGGTGCAGCACGGTGCAGCAAAGTTTGGGTGCGAACCAAACGGACCCTAACTCAGGTTTTCCGCAGTCCGAAAGCATTTAGAGAGGGTATTCTTCTATATATGTTCCTGTGAGGATAATTTGAAGATCAAAACATTTTGTTGTTTATCAAGCAAAAGGTCACCCACATCTGTAAATGGAAAATATTTATTGCTTCATTATGCTTAATACCATTATAACAGGGAATGTCAAGATTAAAAATTGAACAGTATAATGCAGAGCACACTTAGCAGTCACCTCCTGTGGGAAGTCACCATTGCCGAGCTGCATACTCATGATAAGTCTTGCAGCTTTGTGCAGTGGAGTGGGATCTCTTTCCACCTGAACTTAGAAGAAAGGTTTGAAATTACTCCAATACTTCAAAAGTGAAAATAGATCTAAACTTTTAAGCAGGTTGGTTGATTTATTCTGATGTTAAATAAGCTCTGCTGCAATTGCCCATTAAGTATTTTGTAGTGTTAAATAAAGTAATCACCTGTCCAGCTTTCATGAGCGCCAACATTGCCCATGCAGTGTTCACTATGTGTGACTTCTCCCTATCCAGATTTGTGTATGCCTGTTTATAATTTGAATATGTGGTCAGTCTCATGGATTGAAAATGCAGCAAGGCACCTGAGACAAAAATCTTCCGCATAAATACAGGTGCACTGTAAACTTTGTGAAAGCAAAAGATGCATAATGTTTCCAACCAGCAAATGTTCAGCTTGCGTTTTCCATTATTGAGGTACATATGGAATTATTGGAACGACATATTACGACTCATATAGTCATATGCTCTTGTTGCTGTGCAATTGCAACATTTTTTTAACATAAAGTCCATCTACTTTATTGCTTGTTTCACTTTCTCTAAATAAGGCTGAACCAAGTTGGTTGTTTCCTCTCAATGCTTCATGTTCCTAATGAATTACTATCTGGTTATGAATTCATACAGATTGCTGTACTTTTTGCCTATAATTTGCTGCAAGTTAAACAGAAACAGGATCAAAGCATGTTTCCATTGTCTGGATGTGTTGCTTACTCTAAAACATTCTTTAGCTTGGTTCTTGATGAATGATGCAGTCCATCTACGTTGCAAAAGCATACTAGAAATGATTACCTTGGTTCTCGATGAAAGATGACTCTCACCCCATCCACCATTCTTTAGCTGCTTTGTTAAGAGAAACTTACAGGCCTTCCGGATACAAGTGCTGTTACCATAACTTTGTCCAACAGCTGATAGACCCTCAATAGCAAACCATGTGCCATATGTGAAACAAATACCCCAAGATCCAAACCTGTAAAACAATTTATTGATAATTGATTATCTATTTTCTCAATGTTCTATGAATTTTTGCTACGTTTTAATATCTACTGCACATCATGCCACTAGTTTTATTTAACTATGAACTTGTAGTTTTATTTGCTGCATTAAAGGTTTAGTTATTATCTCATTGAAGATATTGACTGTATTTTTTGGGACTATGTACTTCAGTTCTGCTGAGCTACCCTGGGAATTATTCTGTAGATTTAGGTTTAATAGTGTCAAAACTTCAAGCAATACAATAAGGACTAAATTTGCCAAATTTAAACCTTTTTATGGTCATGTATAAAAGTACTGACCATGAGCCATCATCATTCTGTAACTTCTCAATGAATTCAGTAGCTCCCCTAATGCATTGATCTATTTCATCTTTTCGATGCCAAGGGTACTTCTCCCGAACCAATGCTAATGCTTGCATGACTGATGAGGTACACTCGACGTACCTGCAGTATGTATGCATGTTATTTGTTTTGCCATAAGAGAGGTATTGCTAAGAATGTTGTAAATTTCTTACTGATGCTCCACCATGATGTCTGCATATATCTCTGTCATGTTGAAAATCTGCCATGAAAAAGGATCCAAAGCCCCAATTTTCAGTGCTCTATATGTGTACGTGTAGATATTATGCTCTACAATAATAGTTCCCTAAAGACAATACTTACTTTTCTTTTCAATATAACTATGACAGGTAATTTGGGTCAATAATGATCTCTTTTACATACTAGAATCTTCTGGGGATTTCATCATTATATTGGTTCAGACTAGAAGTGCTGGCTATTTAGCTCCATATTACCAGTGTATCCGTGCCTCCTTTCTTTCTTACCCGATTTTTTAGATGCATCTTGGTTCCTATTTATATAACTTAACTTGAATCTGCAAGTTATTTTTTTAAAGCTGAAAAATAAATTTACATGCTTGCCCTCAGTATGATATCCTATTGTTCCTAAGCACGTTTTGCCATAAGTGAAGAAACATCAGAGTAACTATAATTCACCTACTATATGCCCAAAGTAAGAAACTCTGAGCAGACATAATAGCTTCCAAATATCTTGTGATCATTGTGGTTTTCATTCTGAAATTACCTAAAGCATAAAGCCCTGAACCTATTATCTAAAACCATGTATATATGTTATTATAATGCATGGATTTAACTAAATAGTAAAACAGGAACTGGAAACATACCTCCATCCATGGATATGTGCGAGCTAGCTCCCAAGTTCCATAACCACCGTTTGGGTTCTGCATCCAATTCAGGGTTAATACATAGCTACTCTCTGCTTTTATTTACACTTTCTTTTTTCAACCAAAATGCTGTTAATCTATACTTATGCTAAAACTGATGGCTATTCATTTCTCATTTGGTATGTCTGGAAATTAAGCTTTGATTTTTTAATTCCTGTACAGTATTCTATTAATCTATTTAAACTTTTCATCTTTGGAGTGCACCATAATCATTTTCTAGAGAGGAAAATGTGCGTCACTGCATTTGCATAGTATATTAGTTTCTATTGTTACTTAGGCTTAATGCTATATAGATTTTTTTCACTCGCTTCCAAAATGTCCATGAAACAATATTTGTTCAACTACCTTGAACCTTTCTAATGGTAGACCTAGATATGTAATGCAAAGTAAAGTAGTTCCATGCCTGTAAGGATAATAATACATTCACTGCATCATATAGGCGGCATGTTTCCATCTGATCACTTCCAATGTCTGATGAAAATTTGGACAGCATTAACAAAACCTGAAACCAGAGAAAACATGATATGTTATTTTAATGATCTTGTAGTTTTGAGTCTGTTAATGGTATGGTGAAATAGGGTTTTGAACCTTAAGAGCTTCTGCTGTGCAATCTGAAACCTGCCACCCCTGATCAGCAACCTGGAAGCCCCACCCTCCTTTAGATATGTGACGGTACTTTCTGCTGAAGTCACCAGAAGGATTGTCCATGATCTTAAAATTTAAGTTAGTAGAGTTAAGCAGGTAAGTTAAGAGCAATAGAGTTAATATAACTTCAATCTTAGACAATAATACCTGGGAGGCTTTTATGAAATCATGCGCTTTCTTGAGGGTACTTCTATATTCTTCTGCAATATTACATGCTAATATTGCTTGGACTGCAAAAGCAACATCCCATAGTTGACCAGCACAGACCTTTGTAAAGCGATGATACATAAATATCAGCACACAAGGTGTTGCGGCTTGACAGTGCCTTGTAGAAAGAGGGATCCTACAGTAGTGTTTAATTTACCCGCACTTTCATGCCATCTTCACCAATCCATAGGAAATCAGCAACTCTAGCCAAATGGCGCTTGAATGCATCTGAGTTGGATTTTTCAATCCAACAGCACAACATGGATAATGCCTGCAATGTTTACTCTTTTTAAGGACGTTTGCCATTTTCATTAGTACTGACTAAAATTTGAAGTGTTCATAAATGCAAATATTTCCTAAATTGATACTGTACCCATCTTTCCTAGCATGTATTGTCAAGAAGTGAACGATTGACTGAGTGTACACTAAACTGAGAAGTCCTTCCATAAACTATTTTTGTGGACATATTTTTTATTTTAAAAATAAACACAGACCGGATAAAGTGCACACATTAATTATAAATAGGGAAGTAATATGAGTGTCAGCTTGGACTCATGTCTCATGACCTCAACCATCTAAAGTTCTCAACCTCTTCGTCTACCTTAGGCCACATTTGTGTCCCCTGTTTTTTTCTACTTTCTGCATAAGAAAAATGCTTGTCCTTCTGGACATATGTTTCCAGAGTTGCTTCTGTCAGATTAATCCATTATGATTTATGAACAAGGAATCTTGGAGACCCTTAAAATTCACTAGTTTTGGATTCCAAAATTTCTTTGATTGGGTTTGGCTCCCTTTTCTTTTGTCATTATTCAGTTGCAACCATTGATGCTATTACACTACACTACATAGATTTATAGACATTGATCCATGGGGATGCTTATAAAACAAGTGTAATCAATGGCTCAATGCAGTTTTCGCTGCACCATCAGAACATTTTTTGTTCACTTCATGTAAGCAGGTATGTCAGTTTCTTAAAAAACTAAAAACAATGAACTCTCCATCAGTAACTAATACTATTCAATGTGAACTTGTTTCTGCTGCGATGGTCAAAATTTGTCTGAATTATTTTGAGAAGGCATAATTATCCTACCTTCTGTGCGGCACCAATGCAGATGTATTGAGAATTCTCATCTTCGTATTTCAAGAATTCAGCGACCTGTTGTAGGGCTTTCTTTCTCATGTAGGAAATTGGCCAACGTGTGAGTAAAGATTCACCATAACTGTAAAGGCAGTCAGATAGACACTCCTGTAGCCATGTATGTGGATTATATACATCTTCCTGCATTTGAATTTGTCATGTAGTTTCACCAATTCTGAAACATAAACATATGACATACGCTGACATGCTTGTGGGTTCAAATGGCAGGACTTGATGTCTCTGATATCTTTGTTTACATTATTATATAGGGAATAACATGGCATACAGAAAGCACGTATTTGCAACATACATAAATGTATTACCAATCTAAATCTCTACGCACAAAACAATGTGATATATCTTCATTTGTTCTGAATACCTATTACATCTACTCTGTAATCATATAGAATCCTTGCAGATATCTGCTACATGCTTAACAGACTAACCTTTGCACATAATTTGCGAGCTTGATTCCAGTCAATCTTTTTGTAGGGATGAATATGTAGCTCTTCCCTTAGTGACATAACCAATCTCGTAATGGGTCCGACAAATTTCTTGCCATATAAATAGGACATGGGAATGAATGCCATTCTGAAGTGACTCCACAATCGTCCTGCATTTGGAAAGAATTTTTTTTTTTTTGAAACAAAGGCAGGAGCTCTGCCGCTCAATTAAGACGAAAGAATTTAAGTACAAGAATGTTAGTCAAACGAGATGCCCACCGAGCACCCGTTTGCCTAACCACCCCACACGACGCGGTTGAGCACAAACACGAAACACTGCCATTGGTCATCATTGCCGAGCAAGGAAGCCAGCAGCCCCGACTTCCAATGGCAAGCCACCCACGAGCCACCTACCGATGGGTCCGAAGCACAAGGCCAGCCGGTCATCGTTGCCAAGCTCAAAGAGGAGCAGCTCCGACTTCCAGCCACGAACCCACACCTCGCCCCCAGCGGAAGCGCGGAGCCCTAGACTACGACGAAAGGGTCTCGCCACGTGTCATCGTTGCCGAGCCACGTCCATGACGCAGCAGCTCCGACTTCACGTTGCAAAACCCGCGTCCAATAGGCACCAAGAAGCACAATCGCCAAAGGAGACATCGAAGCCGCGATGACGATCCAAATGCGACGCCTTCAGGAAGGAAGCGACGCCGATGGCGCCACCGTCGCACGTCCATAGAGGACTGGGTTTTCACCCTTGGATAATAATGCTAGAGGGAAACACACGACGCCCCCAACGGGGAAAGCGGCGCCCACTGGCGTCGCCGTCACGAAGGCTTTCGCCCGAGGAACCCTCTAGCACGAACGTCGGGCCAAGAAGCCGGACCCCTGCCCACCAGCAACCAGCACCATCCTTGCTGTTGTCCTGCCGCCCCATAGAAGCACCATCAGAGGGGCATCGACGCGCCGGCTGCCTGCAGCAGCCGCACAGCTGCGTCGGCCGCCACCCCCTCCATCTGGGCAAATCGTAGAGCCGGACCTTGCTCCACCACCGCTCGCGTAACACTGCCGCACGTCGTGGCCATCGCTGACCACCAACGTTGGCACCGGCACCTGCCGCCGTCGCTGCCGACCACCTCGAGCAGCCACGAGGAGCATGCCCCACCATTGCGGGCGCCGCCCCTGCCCTGGAGCGCCAGATTCGTCCACGAACCCAGCGGCCCCGCAGACGCCGCCGCCTCTGTCCTCCTCGGCCGCCCGGGCCGGCCACCGCCACGGTCGCACCAAGCAGCACGCCGCGGGCAGCAAACGCATGGCCGCGGCAGCTACGGCCGGCCGTGCACAAATGCTGCGTCGTGAGGGAAGGGGGCGAGCAGAGGAGAAGGAGAGAGCCCTGTCGCCGCCCCCCCCCCCCCCCCCGCGCCTGCACGAGCTCTGGCCGCCGTCGCCAGCCGCCACGCCTCCCAGCCATGGCGAGCCGGATCCAGCCGCTGGGGTTCCGGATCTGGTCACCCGGGCCATGAATCGGCCGCCCGGGCAGCCCAGGCCAGCCCCAACGCCATCGCCGAGGGAGGAAGAAGGGGAGGGCGGAGGAGTTGAAGAAGATCCCCGCCGCCACAAGCGCCTGCTCAGGCCCTGGTCGGCGCCGCCGCGGCCGCCGGGGCGGCCCTGCCAAGCCCCACGCGGCTCCAGCACGACCGCGCCCTGTCGGACCGCCGCCACCCGCGCCACCAAACCACCGCTGCGGAAGAAGAGGCCCCGCCGCCGCCATCCCGGCGAGCCGCGCGGCCAAGCCGACGGCCTGCTCCGGCGGCGGCGCGGCAGGGGAGGGGAAGAAAGGTGGGGGCGGCGGCTAGGGTTCGGGGCCTCCCGGGTCGCCTGCGTGGGAGGCGACGCGGGGGCAGTCCGGACTAGGATGGCATTGCCCGGAAAGAAAAATATAAAGATGATTAGATCTGTTTTTGTCTTACTTTACATAACTATTACAGGTCTAACTAATATAATAATACATCATTAACAACAATGGGTGTGGCAGAATTATTGTAATACTAGATAGTAAAATTTACTTAATAATAATAATCTACGTCCGGTTGTTGGCAGTGATGGTGATTACCTATATCACCTGTCAAGATGTTTACATTATCTTAGAAAATATCAGTATACAAAGAAGTTTTGAGTTCTAGCCAGCGGCAGAGCTTGGTTGAGACCAACCAATAACACACATATGCATGCAGTAATAATCCAGCCACCCTTGCATGGGCTATGGCTCCCCTGACATGTTGGTCAAGCTCCGCCACTGCTTCTAGCTGACATGGTTCATGCACCAGTTGGTCTGATAATTAGGTTGCTCAACAACCAAGTCGCTGTGCTGATTACTACTAAATCTACACATGCACGAGGTTGAAGAAAAATCTACCTGGCTGAATAGGAACCCAAGATGGAAGAAGAAACAATTCTGGAGGGATGGGATTTACACCTGACCATTCAGAAACTCCAAGAACCTGCATTACCAGGTACGCAGTTACAACTAAGGTCCTGTTGTGAATAAATGGTTGTCGTTATTACAGTTGATTATTGTAATCGATTTCATGCTTTCCACAATTATTTGGTCCTTTCCATGTCCCATTTCACAATGCTTTGAATAACTCAACGGTGACACCGTTGAACGTTTGATGTATGTGTGCCATTAAGGGATTAGTAAGTGCAAGTCCCCAATTCACATGAGATAAGTTTGCAGTATTTTATAAACCAATGTAAATTAATTAAATTACTTCTGCAAAACAAGTGAGTATGAGGATGATAATTCAACTGCAAGGATGGTTACCGAGAGCCACACTTTCCCCAAGATTGGTATCATTGTTGCACCACCATGATCATGTATCCATTTTCTTGCTTTAAGCATAGACATATCTGGTCCATCATCGATATTCTCACCAAGTAGCCTGAGAGCAGTATAGTTGAGTGCTGTGCTAAGCATGGAGCTTTCGCCTTCTGCGTGTAGCCCCCATCCTCCATCCATGTTCTGTTTCACACGATCATTAAACACTTGTTGGCATATTTTTGAAAAGTTTTTGGCGTTTCCTCAAATTATTCATAATTTCCTTGCAAATGTCCACTTGTCCAGCTTACCTGACGGTTGTACAGGTAACGACAAATCTCCTTGCAGTGTTCTGATGATAGTGTACTACTTAACGATTCTGTGACGTACAGAACTATAATCTGTAGTAGAAAACAAGGAAACTTAAGAGATATCTGTGACATTCAATACTAGATGTTGAAAGTAATAAAGCAGACATAATCAACTAAATGGTAATAATGATACAGAAAACAACAATTTTGGTGTATCATAATCCTTACCATGGTTGCTGTGGTAAACAATGGCCCTGGAAAATCTCCTGGCCAGTGCCCATCGTGTGCCTGTATCGCTGACAAGTAATTGAGTGCCTTTCTCAGTATCTCCGACACTGTGCTGGAGTTTATAACCAAAGGAGATTCATCTTTTGTCCTCTGTAGATCAAGACTGAAACCGTTCTCCTTTGCTAACTGTAAAAAAGTAGTTCAGGTTGCATTTCAAGATGCTAAATTGTGATTATATTTGCAATTAATTTTAGTGGTAGTACTTTACTTTGTTAGGATCCATATCACGTTAATTACACAGGAAATTTACAAATGTATAAAGATGTAGTAGGCCTAGGAAAGATAAGTGTGTTTCGTTTTAAGTTTCATATATTCTGTGAGGATCTGATACTATGCCATATGAGTTTTGTGCAACAACCATAATTCAACATGTTACCTGCATGCGGGCCAAAATATCGGAGCTGTGTCTCATTTGGAACCTGTTCTTCTTGAATTCTTCCCGTGCAGAGTCAACAGCTTCCCTCTCTTCTTTTGATCCAAAATCTTGATCAAACTCCCATGTTTCTCTTCCGATGTGACTGTTGCCACTCTTGAGCCATGGTCCACCCTTGGCAATCTTGAGCCTCCACATATTCTACAGCTGAAAATATATACTTTCTTTCTGCTTCTATTCTAGAGTTAACTGCTGCCAAAAAAAAAACTGTTTTAATTAAGATTAGCTGTCTGTTAAGACTGAGCATAATATTCCCTTGGAAGTTTCAGAAGGATGTCCGTGTGTTGAGGTAATGTTGTCTAGTGCTATTTTACTCATCGAGTTTTTGCTAGTTCCTTCCTGCGCTGCCTGCTACTCAGTTTTACAAGGCTGTCTGGTTGCAGTGGAAATGCAGTGTGCCGACTCTAATTTGACATAGCTGACTATTTTCTGATCTCTGGAGTATTTGAGCATATACAATTGTCGGATGTAATTTGTTCTTCAAACCTAAAATGGTGAAACTGCTTGATTCTAGCTCTTGTTGGAAGGGAAGTAGGAATGCATGATGCATGTAAATGGATGCACAGAAAAAAGAGTCACATACACTTACAGGATTTTATCGTTCCTTGTTTGCAGGTGCAATCATCGCCCAATGTCACAATGTGGGATGACAACCATCACAAGAAGCAGCAGCTACAGTTGAAGAGAGCCGGGTGACGTGCATTGCCATCCAGGCTGTTGAGTCCCTATTTATCGCCTTGGAGATCACATGGAACCCATGACCCCAAGGTCAAGTTGCCACGGAATGTGTCTCCTCTCCTCTCCTGCACAAGGCACAACACAGCCGTGGAGCCGTCCAGGAGGGAGCTTGCTTGGCAGCTGAGAACCCGGGGAAATGGCTTCTGTGTGCGCGGGCGCCTGGCCCTGGTCATGCGAAGCCACAGCTTCGGTTCCTGGAGAGGTCCATGCATGTGTTGTCGTGCTTCGTTCATCACAAGAACTGCATGTACTTTCAACTTTGGTTTCAAACTGGTGAGCTGTATACGTGTTAAACGATATTTTCACTTTTCAGAGACGATCTGTTCTTAGAACACTGGGGTTACGCAAATTTCTGATTTAACTGAATCCAAAACTTCCTGCCTTGTATAGTCATCCTGTGGGGCTGATCGAGTCCATTGTCAATGGGAAGGTTCAGCACCTCTATGGTGGGTCTTTGCAGCCTGATAGTACCTGAGCTAAGTGTACGAGAGCAGGGGCGGAGCTAGGATTCAAACATAGGGGGGCCGACCCACCAAGGCACTATCATGGCCTCATGGGCCGTGGACGCCATGTGTCGGCAAAATTAAGTATACACATGTATAATCATACATCTCATATATATTATCGTATAAATTTAATCATAACGCATATGACAAGATAATGTAGCATACGTGTTTTCGTAAGTTTCACCGCTAAAAAGCCTCTCCCAGTAATTGCTGTTGATACAAGAAGAGTTATGACTAATCTTATCAATCTATCGACCATGGGATAAATAGAATTTTTACCTAGTCTCGGTAATCCATTTGTTAGATCAAATGCTAATGCCTAAATTGAAGATAAAAATTAAAAAGGAAATCAACCATAGAATTTTTATTGAGACGAAAATCAACCATAGAATTGATAGGCGTTTGTGATTACTGAAATGACTTGCGGAGTTGCAGGCTTGCTTCTGCAGTTTGCTTGCCTTGCGCTTTGCCTGCAGGACCACCGCGATGCCCTCTGCTGCTCTGCAGCTCTGCTGAGCTCTCCTGTGTTGCATGGCGAGATGGGAGGCGAGTGCAGCATGCCAGCAGCCGCGCGGAGCCACGGAGGAGTCCTCGAGTCGATTCGCATTCATCCTAGTTTCGTCAGGCCTAATCACAGGTGATTAAGGACTCCTGTTAATGGACCCGGTGGACCATTAGGGGGGGCCAGGCCCCTGCGCCCCCCCTTGTCTCCGCCCCTGTACAAGAGGATACCGAAGGACCTGAAGGACGTCTCAGTTGTGAAAAGTGAACAAAAACATAATTACAAAGATTGACCCTATGAATAATAGCAACATAGATATGACCATATTGAAATGATAATGATTGGACCCAGGCGTCCGTCTAGACGGACGGACCAACCCGCTCGCGCCGTTCGCCCACATCGCACAGCCCCGCTCGCCTACATCGTGCGCCTTCGCCCAACTTTGCCTCGCTGCTCCTTCCAACAGATCCACTGCGCAGCGAGAGATCTGGTGGTGGCGACTGTGGCGCCAGCTGCGGGAGGCTGCATGTCCTGCGTGGTGCTCAGGATACCGGCGGCCACGAAGGGGTCCCTGCCGACCTCATGGTAGGCGGAGTCGATCTGTCAATGGTGGCGCTGGTCGATGGTGGCGACGGCGCGGCTGCATCCGATGAACTCCACACGCCGGCGAGCCTCCATTTCGTAAGCAACAAGTAGATGTTGCGCTTGAAAGCGCATGTTGTAAGCGTTTGTTTGAATTGCTACAGAGTGTTTCATATGGATGTTACAAAAGTAGATCGGGATGTTGCATATGTTGCAAATATCTGTTCGCAATGTTTCATTTGTTTTTTCACACGTATATTGTAAGAGTGTTTATCTGGATGTTGCATATGTTTCACACATATGTTGCAAGTGTTTTATCTTGATGTTGCGTATGTGTTACAATGGTTTTAAGTATTTTTTTATGTTTTTGCAAGTGTTTCAGGCACATGTTTTAAGTGTTTCATTTGTCTTCATACATATGTTACAAGTGTTGCACTGGATGTTTCAAAAGTAGATCAAGTGTTGCATCTCCCTCCTCGCCTTCTGTTGCCTCGCCATGGTGTCACTTCCTCGCCTTCTGCTGTTTTGCATCCTTCTCAGACTGTAGAGGGGGTTCAGCGGGGGCCGGTTGAGGGGTGCTGGGGGATGGCGATGTGGACGCGAGCGTGCGCTCTCTCCTTCTCTGTTACGTGAGCAGGGTAGGGATACTACTTCGTTGTTAACATGCTGAGATCGGATTCCCATTAGTGGGCCTCGACGGCAGGCCACGGTTGGTGGAATCATTTAACAGTTGGCTTGGTGGGAGCTATGTCCGGACACATCTTGAACTCAGACGTCCGGGCGCTAGCATCTCTAATATTTAACGCATGCCATGATCCAAATTCAGGACATTATTAGTAATAAATGTAATGGTGAACTAATTGTCATGGTAAGCTAGAAAGAAATTAACATTAGAGTTCTGATTGTTAAGATACTGCACCCTATCTCATTAATAATATTTATACCAGGCACGATTAGGAGTCCAGTTAGATGCCATGCGCTGTGGGCGTCCATTTTTCCCTTTCGTACACACGTACTGTACCAAGAGAGAAATTGGAGCTTGGTATCAATTCCATACATAGCTGTGTGTACTGTAGCAAGAGAGAAATTGGAGCTTGGCACCAATTCCATATATAGCTTGGCCTAAGTTCTACTAGTAGATATAAGAAAAGCAAATTGAAACACGTTTTTTTCTTAAAAGATTCCACGGCTAGTGAAACTTTCTAAGAAGTAATAAGAACTACCGCTTGCCAAAAGGCAGCAAATCTTGGAACTCTTACCAAACTATCTTGTACTCTGTAGAAGAAATTAAGCATCTTCCTACCTAGCATCCTAGATTTGGAATCTTCAATAATCGAGGGTGCGTTTGGTTTCGAGATGATGGAAATGGGTTGGACCTATCCTAGTTTTAAGGGCTAGACACATCTCATATTTGGTTTGAGGAATGAAGCCATTCCAATTTTTTTATGGTTAGGTTCGACCCATCTTATATTTGGTTTGAAGGTAAAGATGAGCATGCATCCCGTAGCCAGGTGACCCGGCACAAAACCCTTTTTTTTGCCTGGCCCGGAACGGACCCGTGTCGTGCGATGCTAGGTGGCCCGTTTGCCCATCCTTATTTGAGGGATGAAGCCATTCCAATTTTTGTTTGGTGTGAGGGATAGCGTGAGTTAGGATGAATGCCATTTTAAACACCGAGAGCTGCTACTTACATGGGTCCCAGCTGTTAGCCACTTTCCTATCTTCTTCAACCTCCAATCGTCAAGCAGAGCACGGCGACACCCTATACTGGCCTGCCGCGAGCACGCCCCCGCCCCTGCACCGTCCCACCCTGCCCTAGCGACCTAGTGTCGCCCCGCACTGTCCTGCCCAGGCGGCCCGCGAAGCTCGGCGGAGGAGCCCCTGCGCCCGCTCATGAGAGATGGAGAAGGCACAATGTCAATGTGGGTCAAATTGGTTTCTTTGTTTCTAAGGTATCAAACGAACTCACATCTGGGATGTATATTCCACACTGTTGACCATTCCACCCAACCTCCTATCAAACACATCCTAAATTAGGTTCGCTCCAATCCCACTCATTTGGACCCTTGAACCAAACAAACTAGATTTTTCTAAGAACATGCTACCCCATGATTTTGTTTCTAAATTAGGATTGGGGAGCAACAGCCTGAGCATCTCCAAGAGTTTTCTAAATCTCCTCCCAATCTTTGTTTTTTAGCGAGATTGAAAAACCCCCCTCTCTAACAACTCATAATTCATCCTCCCAATATTTTAGCACTCGGAAAAACTCCCTCAACCCGCGTAAACCGCTCATCCTCTCCTCCCGCGCGGTCTCCCTGGTGTCGTGGTTTCTTCTTCCTTTCGCGGTTTGGGGCAGCCGCTGGCCGCGCTGGGAAGCCCATGCCTTGCTTTGGCCGGGCGTGTCCTGCTGGCGGGCGGCCGTGCGAGTCCTTGCGTGGCCGAGGGAGGCCGTGGCTGCGTCCCCACCTGCTGCCGTTCTGTGTATCCCTGTATTTGTATCTGATGGCCCCCTATTGCTTGCATGGTTGGTGCTGGGCGCCTGCTGATGCTTTGCTTGCATCTCCTGCTGATTGCGTCCTGGTACTGTTTTGTATTGAAGTACTGCTGGGCGCCTGCGCTGCTACCGGCCGGCTTTGCTGGGCACTAGGGTACGACGAAGGAAGGAAGAGCGGTGGCGGCGTCGAAGACTTTCGCCCGAAAAAAAATAATGCCAAAAAAGACTCAAATGGGACTAAATTTAAATTTTTTTAGGAGTGAAATATCGGGTACTATTGGGGTTTTTTTCCAATACCTTTTTAGGAGTCGAAAAACATGGTGTTTTTGGAAAGAAAATCTAGTAAACTCTCGGAGATGCTTTTAAAACCACGTCGCGTTCCTTTGTGTCACCATCTAGCTTGATCAAAGGAACTGGATGCACATCATTTCCCGGTGGCTCCGGAAGAACTCGCAGAATCTTCCTAGCAGTGTGAGCATTGCAGGGGATTTTAGGTTCAATCCAACTTCGATCACATTCGGAGTGCAGACCAAACAGTGTAATGATCACATTCGGAGTGCAGACCAACAGCAGTGTAATTGTCGTTATGCAGTTCACGTGTTCCAGATGGTACGTCGTCACTTGCCAAATCGTTCCATCATGAAACGGTCAGGATCTATGAACAAGTCGTGAGCTTTATGTGCAGTGCAGCGTCTCCTGGCAAGTTTTCTGCTTGTGATCAAACAAGGCCCCGTCCCTTCTCAGGATGGTCTGCTAAACCTTTTTTTGATCTCAATGGTCGGCTAAACCTATATCCACGGCAACTGAAATGATCGGCTGATAATACATACCAAATGAGGTGTCTACAACCACTACCCGGAATAGAAAAGGAATTGTTTATTCACTCTCCACTCTCTAGGGATATGATAACAATTCAGCTTCATCATGATCATAACAAAATGAGTACGTACGGTGAAGGATACCGACACCTCTCTGAACACTGGGTTATGATCAATCAGCTTGGCAAACAATTTAATTAGAATTTCCAGATAAGAGAGATTGAGTGAACAAAAGGATAACAGATAAACCATGTACTTGCATGACTTGTTCCCACAAAAAATGCACAAAAGATTACTTCATGGGTTTTCTTTTTTGGGTCTTTAATTGCAGCCTAATGGTACTTAGCTCTCCTGTGCTGTGGGCGTCCATTTTCCCTTCCTTCGTACACGTGTACGAGATTGAGAGATTAGTACCAATTCAATAGTTAGGCTTAGGCTCTAGATATATAAAAAAAAAGCAAATTGAAACACGTTTTTTATTCAATAATTCCACGGCTAGTGAAACTTTCTACGAGTAGTAAGAACTAGAAGGCAAGTCTTGAACTCTTAGCAAACTACTCTGGTCTGGTTTCTAAGGCGTCCTAACATTTCTTTAAAGGTCCAATTCATTAGGCGCGGATATGTTTCTAAGGCATTGTAGCATTTCTTTAATTGTCCAATTTATTAAGCGCAGACGTGTTTTGAGGCTTGCAACAACAAAATACTCCCTCCGGTCCTATTGCTAAGGCATCGTAGCATTTATCTAAAGGTCTGATTTATTAGGCGCAGACGTGTTTTGAGGCTTGCAGCAACAAAATACTCCCTCTGGTCCGGTTTCTAAGGTGCTGTAGCATTTATTTATCTAAAGGTTTGATTCATTAGGCGTGGATGTGTTTTGAGGCACCAGCAACTAAATACCCTCTCTGGTCCGGCTTCTAAGGCGTCGTAGCATTTCTCTAAAGGTCCGATTTGTTTTGAGGCTCGCAACAACTAAATACTTAGATGCTGGCCAATCATGCACGAGAGTGTTATTAAGTAAACAATAGCATATAAGTGAATATTGAAGCTTAGACATCCATACAGACTATTGTTGGCGAATTCCGAGTGAGGAATAAATGCGAACTCAGGTGCTAGCCAACCACGCGCGAGGGTGTTTGGCTCCAGCCCGGTATCCCGCAACCGAGTTAATTCTCCATCTATTCACCTTGTATGTGAAATATTAGTCCTGGCGCCTAAGAAACCGGACCGGAGGGAGTATCTTGTAATTAAACATCTTCCTACCTAGCATTCTAGATGTGAAATCTTTGATAGTTCAATTAGATTTTTTTAAGAATGTGCTACCCAACGTTTTTTTATTAAGGGACTGTTCGGTTCCTAGGGAATGGTGGCCTAAAACGATTTCTAGCCAGATTGCTTGTCTAATTTATATAACTTTTGATGTGCTGGAATGATTTCTGGATGAATTCCTGGCTAACCGAACAAGCCTAACACAGAAGAGAAGCTACAGCTATTTTCCCAGTGGCTCCGGAGTTCACGTTCAATTCAACTTTAGGCGCATTTGGAGTGCAGTCCAAACAGGAGTACAATTGTCGTTATGCAATTCACGTGTTCCACATGGTCGTCACTTGCCATATCGTTCGATCATGAAATGTTCAGGAGGCATGAACAATTCGTGCGCTTTATGTGCAGCATCTCTTGCAAGTTTTCTGCTTGTGGTCATGCGAGCTCCCGTCCCTTCTCCGGACGGTCTGCTAAACACATATGCATTGCAACTTCCTGCAACTGAAATGACCGGCCGATAATAGATACCAAATGGCGCCATTTGTGCCAAATGAAATACGGCATGAGGTGTGTTTACAACCACTACCTGCAATAGAAAAGGTGGTGGTTCACTTAGAGTGCCCTCGCTATTGTTGGCGAATTCCGAGTGAGGAATAAATGCGAACTCAGGTGCTAGCCAACCACGCGCGAGGGTGTTTGGCTCCAGCCCGGTATCCCGCAACCGAGTTAATTCTCCATCTATTCACCTTGTATGTGAAATATTAGTCCTGGCGCCTAAGAAACCGGACCGGAGGGAGTATCTTGTAATTAAACATCTTCGTACCTAGCATTCTAGATGTGAAATCTTCGATAGTTCAATTAGATTTTTTTAAGAATGTGCTACCCAACGTTTTTTTATTAAGGGACTGTTCGGTTCCTAGGGAATGGTGGCCTAAAACGATTTCTAGCCAGATTGCTTGTCTAATTTATATAACTTTTGATGTGCTGGAATGATTTCTGGATGAATTCCTGGCTAACCGAACAAGCCTAACACAGAAGAGAAGCTACAGCTATTTTCCCAGTGGCTCCGGAGTTCACGTTCAATTCAACTTTAGGCGCATTTGGAGTGCAGTCCAAACAGGAGTACAATTGTCGTTATGCAATTCACGTGTTCCACATGGTCGTCACTTGCCATATCGTTCGATCATGAAATGTTCAGGAGGCATGAACAATTCGTGCGCTTTATGTGCAGCATCTCTTGCAAGTTTTCTGCTTGTGGTCATGCGAGCTCCCGTCCCTTCTCCGGACGGTCTGCTAAACACATATGCATTGCAACTTCCTGCAACTGAAATGACCGACCGATAATAGATACCAAATGGCGCCATTTGTGCCAAATGAAATACGGCATGAGGTGTGTTTACAACCACTACCTGCAATAGAAAAGGTGGCGGTTCACTTAGAGTGCCCTCGCTATTGTTGGCGAATTCCGAGTGAGGAATAAATGCGAACTCAGGTGCTAGCCAACCACGCGCGAGGGTGTTTGGCTCCAGCCCGGTATCCCGCAACCGAGTTAATTCTCCATCTATTCACCTTGTATGTGAAATATTAGTCCTGGCGCCTAAGAAACCGGACCGGAGGGAGTATCTTGTAATTAAAGATCTTCGTACCTAGCATTCTAGATGTGAAATCTTCGATAGTTCAATTAGATTTTTTTAAGAATGTGCTACCCAACTTTTTTTTATTAAGGGACTGTTCGGTTCCTAGGGAATGGTGGCCTAAAACGATTTCTAGCCAGATTGCTTGTCTAATTTATATAACTTTTGATGTGCTGGAATGATTTCTGGATGAATTCCTGGCTAACCGAACAAGCCTAACACAGAAGAGAAGCTACAGCTATTTTCCCAGTGGCTCCGGAGTTCACGTTCAATTCAACTTTAGGCGCATTTGGAGTGCAGTCCAAACAGGAGTACAATTGTCGTTATGCAATTCACGTGTTCCACATGGTCGTCACTTGCCATATCGTTCGATCATGAAATGTTCAGGAGGCATGAACAATTCGTGCGCTTTATGTGCAGCATCTCTTGCAAGTTTTCTGCTTGTGGTCATGCGAGCTCCCGTCCCTTCTCCGGACGGTCTGCTAAACACATATGCATTGCAACTTCCTGCAACTGAAATGACCGGCCGATAATAGATACCAAATGGCGCCATTTGTGCCAAATGAAATACGGCATGAGGTGTGTTTACAACCACTACCTGCAATAGAAAAGGTGGCGGTTCACTTAGAGTGCCCTCGCTATTGTTGGCGAATTCCGAGTGAGGAATAAATGCGAACTCAGGTGCTAGCCAACCACGCGCGAGGGTGTTTG